>CM044439.1:95612666-95625283 GCA_024363595.1 Xenopus borealis
ATAACATATTGGTTGTACGGACCCCACTGTTTTGACACCCTCCACTTTTCTGTTATGATGAACATATGGAACCCCATTTATTATTGTATCTCAGATTACTACTCTGATTGTATTTAATGATTTTCCCCTTACCCCCCTTTTGTTTTTCTGTACCCCTAATTTTCCTTTTTTGAAAACTCAATAAATATTTATTTAAAAAAAAATCAAATCAAACCAAACCAAACACTCAAATCAAATCATTTTTAAAACTTGATTTGAGTTTTTCCCTAAAAAAAAAAACTCGAAAGTTAGGAAGGCTATAAACAACTCCAAATTGATCCCAGGACATCTTATATTGACTAAAACAGCAATTCATTGGGTTTTAGGTGGCGAATAGACAAATTTAACTTCTTAAAAGGCCAGTGTATGATAAATCTTGAAAATCGAATTTGAATTAAAAAAAAAACTTAAATTGAATTGTAACAATTATGTAGTCAAATTTGATAGTTTTGGCCATATAAAAAATGCGAAGATTCAAAATTCAAATTGTGAATTTTCACTTCGGCCCTTGATAAATCTGCCCATTAGAATAAATTTTTTAAAGTTATTTAAAAAACATAACTTAAGTGGTGTTCAGTTTTACTATTACTAATAATAATCTAAAACAATGTTTTACATGTAACAGGAATTTCAGTATGACTGTGATAATCCTATTTTAGGATTTACTGGAGAAACAAAAGCAAATAAATGAAACCTACCAAAAGCCTCTGGGAGAAGGTTCTCTGAGTACTGTTCTCATACTTAGGCAAGGACATTGCTGCTTTCACAATAATCCCCTCCAGACACTGCCATTCAAAAGGCTTTCTCAGTCTTACAAGGACATTATCATCCAGAAGCATCCGTAGCAGCTAGGGTAGAAATCATATGTGTAGTTGACACATCATTTTGTTTTTGTTTCTCAAAATTAATACATTTCAGTCAACATGGGGCAGGGGTATCATGCTTCTGGTTTATAATTAAGTTGAGAATTTATGCTCCCAGTATTTTGAATATTCACATCTTTGTTGAGGTGCTGAGTAGCTTGAGGCCCAACCTTAACCTGGATACATGCAGAAACCCACTGGCATGTTATTCTGTACCATATCTCTCAGCTGTACCAAAATGTGGTTAAAGATAATAGATAGAGCATATAAATAATAATAACATAATAATAATAGATTTATAGTAGGGATTGGGATATATCTTATATAGTTTGGGGTAAAGCATACCTTCAAGTATATAGTGTAGACTAATGTCCAGTCTTATAGAACATATCACATACTTTACCTCATTGCAACTCTGCACCCCATTCTCATCTGGTGTAGGCAGGCTCATGTCATCAATAAAAAGTTTTAGAGATTTTCCATCTTTTGCACCATAGACAAAACCTGTATACAATAACAATGGGTATCATTTAAATTAAGTGGCATATTTCTAAAGATGTGTAAAAATGTAATGCAGAAAATGGAGATGTTTTTAATGTTTCAAGAATGGGAAGATATTCATGGCTCCAATATCAATAAGTCAGAACTAAAAAAAAGTATTAAATAAATAACTATATAGCTCCATTAAACAAGGTTGTAAATGAATAGGGAGAATACACCAATATTCTGGCACACTGAACAAGGGCTGACTTAAAAGTAGATTGGTTGCTATGGACATGCACAGTTGTGATGGTATCTATTTAGAACATGCCATGCACATAATGACTGTTGAGGGATTCAGTCATATGCCATGTTTCTGTATGTGTCTACAAGATCATTGTTTCACAGATTTCTCAGTCAGCACGCTCACCTCCAATATCTTTCAATCTGGTGCCAATCCAACGGTTTCCCACCTTGTTCCGTTCAATCCATAGAATGTAATAACTGGCGTTTTCAGACCTCGCACGGTCTTTTTTCAAGCTTGAAAAAAGACCGTGCGAGGTCTGAAACGTTGCCGTGTGTTTGGGGTCAGAGCCCATATGTCCTAATAAAGGCATTTTATGAGAAAATCCCATTGAGTGGTGCCGCCAGTTATTACATTCTACAAGATCATTGTTTGATCCATGGGTCCCATGTACATTTTGATGATATATACATACATCACTGGCTTTTACAGTATTTAGGACAAACATACTGAAGATACTAACTACAAAATCATGGTTAGTGCTAAATTACTTTCAGGTATATTGAGTTTACAAGTGATACTGTTAGCACTCACAAGAGAAAATAGTTCCTTTTACCTTGCCTATGAACTATATTTTCCTCCAAGAGGTCTTGGAGTTCTTTGGCTTTTGAAGATCCTGAAAACACTATTCGTTTCAGCACAGTATGGGCTCTGTCTGAAAGTAATAAAACATACAAATTTAGTTATGTTTTCAATTGATAAAGAATAATTGCCTTAAAAATGTTCAAGTTACCTTGAGTTGAGATGAAGTCATTTATTAATGCTGTTTTCCCACACCCTGGAGGTCCTGTTAATAGGACATGCTGGGATCCCATTCTAGCATATTCCAAAAAAGTGCGAATTATCATCTAGTATAGAAAACATTCTCATGAGTCTACTGCAGGAAGGCACTCACTGTCTGATAACAATATTCTGATGAACTGCTGACATCAATGTGAGAAATGTTAGTGTGTAAATGTGATACACACACTATATAACCTTCACTGTACCATACAAACTAAGGCAATGTTACCTACTCACAGTGTCTAGTGTCTCAACAAACACCTCTCCCATGATGTCTGTGCTGCCAATGTAGGTCATTTCTGGCAAACGTGACTGCCAAGTGTCCCACTCCCCAGACTCGTCAAGGTAATAATCAAAAACAGAAATTTCATTGTCATCATCTGGCAAACTAAATTTAAGACAAAAGTTGTGTTAGAAGTTATCACAGTAGTCACATCACGTTGGAAGGCAAATATTTCATGTAGTTTAAAGATCACAATGTTATATCAGTTGCATTATAATTTTAGAAACGTGCAACTATAATTGTAGGACATGAACTGAACCAAATTCCCCATATAGTTCAACCCTACCAGTCCATGCAACTGCCAACAAGAGTTTATTTGTGTGCTGTTTAGTGACAATGATAATATTTACTCTATAAGTATTGTCCATGAAACTGTACACTCTGGCTCCCTGTATTTAGAAGGTTACAATATGTTAATTTCATTAGCACATCTAAAGCTTGTAGTGGAGCAAATGTATATTCTATTCTAGGGAGTCCCAGGGACTGTATAATCTACAGGAGGTCCCATTATAGCAGATTATCTGCACTTTATAATTCTATAACAGGAAGGGACCACAAAGGGATTGCTTCATTAATATGTAGCTGGGGTAATCATAATAGCCGATCATGTGGATTTTCTTCATGTGCAAATTATTTAATTGAACCCATGTTGTGTAGGACTTTCTGCAGTTATTGATTTTGTAGCAGTTTGACAGTACATACATGATACTGACTTCTCTGAAAGTTTTACTTATTGTTGCACCTGCCATAAATTGTGCACAGTTGCTTGGTCAAGAACAATCACGAATGACTATGAAGATTTTCATTCATCCAGGTCATGGTATAACTGATATATGTAATTCTAAAACAAATGTAAAAAATACAGGTGCTTCAAGCTCAATTAATTAAGTTGTTCCCTGGTTTCAATCACTTCTAATTCTTTTTGCATCTCACTTTAGCAATGCCCTCACCAGGGACTAGCTGTGGTTCGGGTGCCACTGCCCCGAACTCTCCACTTGTTCAAACTTAATCTCTTTAAAATTTAAAGGAACTCACCACTCTCCACCCGTGGCTGGGTGCCATGCCCCGAACCCGTAGCCTTGGGAGAATGCTCCGTATCACAAATCCACCTTTGGCATGCACTTCCAAGGATCCTCCGGACACAGAGTATGATCAAACATAAGTCTTCTGTTTGATCATACTTTGCGTCCAGTGGATCCTTGGAAGTGCTTGCCAAAGGTGGATTTGTGATACGGAGCATTCTAAAACAACTGGACTTGCTGAGTAATCATTGAAGATGTTTCACTACTAATCCAAGCAGTTTCCTCAGTTCAACTAACTGGTGTGGTAAATTCTCAGCATATAAACTCTTCCACTAATCTTGAAAATGGGGACATCTGAATTTACAGAGGTGTTGTTTCAGATGTCACCTGGTGATTTCAGAACATGTCACACATCCATTCATGCAACTCTCACAAGTAACACCTGTGTCTAGGAGTTGCATGACACATTGGTAATCCTATCACAGTAACTACACATAATCAACACCTCTGTAAATTCAGATGTCACCTCTCTGAAGAGTTCCGATGTGCCATTGTGATTGGATTAGAGTTTATATGCCGAGAACTTCCCACACCAGTCAGTTGAACTGAAGAAGCTGCTCGGATGAGTAGTGAAACGTCCTCAATGATTACACAAGCCCAGTTGTTTTAGAATTAGAAAATTAGATATTACAATCACAAATATTACTGCGTTGGAGCAAATTTGCCCCATTTTAGTCAATCTTTTGTAAGTCACATTTTATTAGATTTTAAATTGCAATCACCCATAAAAATGAATGAGCAATTTATAAATAATATTTATCCATTATCATAAACATAAAGTAAATTTGTGCCTGAAAAAATGCACATTGAATCTGAGTATGAAAGCATTGGGTGTTTCCATTTTAAAAATATTAAAGACACTAACTGCATATAAACTGTATGACTTTGGTGAAAGTAAACAATATTATGATTTCAAGGTATTTACAGTATTCAGTGGGATATCATGGAAATTACAGTGTTAGTGTAAGTGTTATGATTTTATCTTTATTATTTCCTTATGCCACTGTGCTGTAAAATTGTTGCAGTCAGTATTTCACTAAAGAATAACTGATCTCAACTTACAAACAACTGGGAGTCCAGGGAAGATACTTCCCTATGCAAGTAAAAATGACAAGAACTTTCTCATAATTTATATTCTAATTTAATTAACAATTTTCATGACAATTTCCTTTTGAGACTGCTTATTGTGGGAGGAGCTGCAAATGCATGACACAACAGAAGTGGTGCAAGTTACGGAAGGACAATCCTTAGTCACAGTCAGTTCTCCAGCACTTAGAGACAAAGAACAAACTAAATATTTGCATTCTTATAATGGATCTTTGCTAGTAAGCTATAACATAATTATGTTTACCCAGGACTTATTGACAAAGGACATCACACATGTAACTTACACAGAAGTGTAAACCTTGAGCAAATCACTGAACTTCTTTCTTTCTGTACGGTCAATGAGAGCTCCCACCGACCAGATAAGACAGAAGATGAAAAGCCTCTCAATATGCAACTGTCCTCCAATGCTTTGTGCCTTGTCATTCAGCATGACTGCTAGAAGGTTTGTGCAAGAGCGGAACAGGCAAACTTCTGTGACTGGAACAACCGGCCTAAATAAATAAATACATGCAAAAATACATGGAATTTTTTTAGCAATAATTTAGCAATAATGTATGTCATAGAAAGATGACTACATGTTCTTTTTCTACAGAACAGCAGCTTTTTTGCTGACAGCAGGACAGAGGCAGAATAGAATTAAAAAAATATATAAAATAATGAATGACAGTAACTGTCATTCAGGTGTTGTGTAAAAACCTAGAATGTTCCATTATATGTCTATAAATATATAAATAGCATATGTTTGAAAAGAATTGTGTTTTTTATTCTTTATTGAAGATTTCCATAAAACCCTACGAGTCCCACCCATCTCTTTCACTTCATGATGCCTCTGTTTTCAGTTTCTGCAGGAGAGCTGGCAGCACTCAGTACTAGGACTGTAGAATAGGAAATAGATGGACCTGACGGGAAACTGCAGTATATCTTTGCTTGTGTGAATGCAGTAATTGGCTAACCACCTCCTACTGTGCTTCTGGCATGGACCATCTGGACATTCCCAAAAGTCATGTAAAATACAGACAGGAAGCAGAGAAGATCTATGGGGTGCTCCATTGATGTTAATGATTATTCTGATGCCAGAAATCATGAGTATGACTATATTAAATAGACTGATTTCACTAAGGGCATACTTTATTTTGCCCCTTAAACACTACTTAAATGTAAAGGATTTTTTTTTTTGCATATAAATACTGGGTTTTAATCAGTACATGTGTCTACAGTAGGATGAATATATACAGTGAATGGGTGGGGGGTTGGGGTAAACAACAAGTGAGAATTCCACATTTTAGATCATGTCTAGAAAGAGAGCAAAATAAAATGAGGTTGTATTACGTGGCATCATGAAGAATGTAATTAAAGATGGGATCCAGCGTCTTGTAGAAGGCTTTTGAAAGTACCTAAAAGTAGAAAATGTATCACTTTCACTTTCCACCCATCTGGTATTAGTTATTTGTTAAACATGTGTTGTCTAGGATTAGTCAGTAAAATGTAAAACATCAAGGTACAATGCTACTAAGGACAGTGTATACATTTAGTTTGACACAGATTTAAAGATAATATTGAATGATCTTTGTTGATGAAAACGAGAGGATTTACAGTTGTAAATACTTTAGTGCAGAATTGCCTCTCCTCTGATAATTGTGTATTTTCATAAGAGTAATAGCTGAGAAATTGAACAGCTACACATAACAGTTACTATCAAGTGTTTTTTTGTACTGATGTATGGCAATTCTTCTAAAGCTTTCACATTGAAAGTATTTAGAGTGATTAAATTGTGGAAAAAGGTGGGTTGATACATCAGGAGCATGCAGAATGCAGACATTTATACTCACAGCATTTTCTTGTTGATTTCTTCCATCTAGCCAAACTTTAGAAAGTGGTTTCCAGCCAAGAGCTTCCCCTTCTATATACAATATTCCCTGTTATAAAACATCAATAAAAATAAAAGAAAGCAATGAATATATAAATGAGATCAAATTTTATTTAAAACAAAATCTGAAAAATTTGGATTTTCTTTTTCTGGTTTTGTAATTCCAATTGGTACTCTGAACAGCGCTTTACTCTGTACCAGTAACAGTGAAAAATGTCAGGCACTGGCTAACAGGCAAAGGAAAAGGTGATTCTTGTTCATTAAAAGAGTAGCACAAAATAAATTTAATGTTGTACATCCTCGTGCTTACGGCTTTTGTCAGAGTGGCAGGTGAAGCCAGCTGTAAATCAGTTGTTTCGAAAACGAGTTTTAGATTCTCAGGGGCTTCCAAACGATCACCATTGCTAAGCTGCAACTCCTTTAAACAAATAAAGACAAACAAAAGACAAGATGAAAACATTTGCTATAGGGCCTTTAAAGATGTATTTTATTTAGTCAAAGTGTCAAACATTATCGAAAGTGTGGCATTATACGCACAATTTTTTCCTAAAGTGAAGTAAAAATATGCGCACAAAATATAGATAAAACTGTTGCCGAATATGTTTTCGTCAGTTTACTGACCTGCGGTAAAAGTAGTTTTTCGACAGAAAATTCTCAAGGGGTAGGAAATATCCCATAATACTTTTTTTTTTAACCCCTCATTCTTTTTTGTAGCCATTTCTGACAGGAGAGAGATCTGTAGCTATTGCTGACAAGATGTTTTGGCGTCTTCAGCAGCAGTTTCAGCTCAGAGGTGTATTATTGGCAGCAGCCCAATGCTTTCGGCAGGGGGTTTGGTTTCATTGTGATTGGCTACATTAAACTGTGCATTTATATGATACAAAGAGAAACTGGTATGATTTCTTGTTGATCTAATTCTATTGGCAGAAGGGTTTGTGACTGGATGGAAGAAGTATCTGTCGGATGGTATAATCATCAGTCAATAAAGTTTATGAGTTTTGAAGATGCTTTTTTGGCCATAAATGTCACAGTAAAAATTGCTATAATAACCACCATAAAACAAGACTATTTTATAGCATAAATATTCGCAAACTTAATTTGCCGCCAGAAAATTCACAACTCGCTAAAATTACCACTAACGTAAGCTGGTTCATTAACGTAGTTACCGCAAGTGATCGCAATGACTTCTGAGCACATCGTTGTTTAGTAAATTTAGTCGCTGCGAATATTCTGGTGGAAAAATATTCGCAGCAATAACATGCGGAAACTTATAGTCAAATTTACCACACTTAAGTAAACGGACCCCTTAGTATGTTATAGAACGTCCAGTTCTAAGCAACTTTTCAATTGGTCTTATTGGGGTTTTTTTGGTACAGCTTTTTAATTATTTGCCTTTTTCTTCTGACTCTTTCCAGCTTTCAAATGGGGGTCACTGACCCCATCTGAAAAAACAAATGCTCTTTTAAGCTAAAAATATAATGTTATTGCTACTATTGCTATTACTAATTTTTCTATTCAGGCCTCTCCTGTTCATATTCAAGTCTCCTATTCAAATCAGGGTTGCTAGGGTAATTTGGACCTTAGGAGCAAGATTGCTGAAATTGCGTCAGAATATCCTTCTCTACAGCATGCTAAAAGTTATTTTAAAGATGAACAACCCCTTTAATTTAATAAAAACATTCTTAATGCTATGTTCCACTACAACCCTGCTATGAGAATAAGGTACTCCAGACTTGTTTATCATTGTGTGAATCATTAGCAATAAAGAACTTACCTTTTCACGTCCTAGAACACTGTTAAAATTGTCACACCAGCTGGAACTAAGCTGCCCATCAAACCACAGCCAGGTGTTGTTGCGACTCTAGAAGTAAATGAATACAGTTTTACAATTAAATTTGATCATAATTTTATATATATATATATATATATATAGTTTGCAAAAAAGATTTGTTTTAAAGTGAGTTTATGGATAAAAGTGACATTAAAGGGTGATTCAGTCAGCACAGATAGCTTTCTTTAAGTTACTTAAAACTAGTGCAAGTCCAAGCGTTCCACCTTTAGCCGGTTAACCCAAACTTGTATTGTAGTCAGCACCACTCACTGTTTTCTTTTTCTTTAAAAGCCTTTATTAAGCCATGGATTCCGACCCAGACTACTCGGCTTTTAAAGAAAAAGAAAACCGTGAGTGGTGCTGTCTACAATACAAATTAAAAGTGACATTAGAAAAATATACTATAAGGTAATTTGTTTAAAAATTGATTTTCTTGTTGCAGATATCTTTTCATATCTTTTTTTTATTTTTAGGTATATCTAATCACAGGCATAATAACATTTTTATGCAGACACAAGCAGCACAGTATTTAAACACAATTAGAATTGTTTGTAATGTTTATTTGTAACTTCAAAATCATTACTCGTATAGCTCTCTTCCAAACATGGGTGACAATGCCATCTTGCCAAATGTCTGACGTATTCTGACTGCCAAACATTAGGTTGCTCTGGTCCACACTCAGGGGGTGGATTTTGACAAGTTTATGAGTTGGCTCCTCTGGGGAGACTTGAAGGCGATTAAGCGACTGCACAAGGGCCCTGATACATGAGCTTTTTCCAGAGGCTGGAGGTCCTGCCACAATTATACCTAATGAGAGACAACAATAATCTTATTATAAATTGGTGCATTAAAATTGCTTTTCTGAAATGAATTATCAACCACTCAAATCTGACTAGTAAAAAGAACTCTGTATTGGATAAATGTTCCACCTAATGTAAAATATAAGGATATTAACAGCAACTGATTTCATTTATAAAGACATAAGCTGAGTGTTTAGAGGTCATAGAACTCCAAGGTGACTTCTATTATCTTAAAGGGGAGTTATATTTATAATATGCAAGTTTAAATGAGTCACGTTTACTCATCATGCTTGTTGTTTATAAGAGTACTAGCCTACCCTATAAAGAACAGTGTAGACTTTAGGATTGGTCAGAAGCCTGAAGTTTTGTTTTGAGATAGTGCTGGCGCCAGCTGGCAATTCATCAAGTAGATTATATTGATAACAAGTTTTGTAGATAAGCTGAAAACATACCCATTTTAAATGGAATGAGCCAAAGACGAACTATTTATATTTATATTTAATAAATATATGTATATTTTTTTTTTAAAGGTGCATTAGTGGATAAAAAAATGCATCATTTAATAACCGTTATTGCCAACGGGTTTATACCCACAACAAAAGCTTATGAGAGACACTTTGGCTTAGACCTATATTATTGAGCAAACAAATTTATCTTCTTGTAAAAATACATATTTTTGATAATTTCTCTATTTTTGATTTTCAGTTAAGCAAATGTACAGTTATATACAAAAGAGATACTAACCAGGCATGACTAGGGAAAGATTATAAAACTGTTTCACTTTGTTCAGCCATGGAGAATGAGGAAATAATTTATTTTCCTCCATTTGTATGGCAATAGCTTTTTCCAGCTCCTTTTGAGAAATCTGCCGGGCTCCTGGTGAGTCATACATTCCCATAAACACATCTCCAATGATTTGCTTGAAAACTAGAAAATTCTGTAATGGTAAATTCAATGTTAAACTCAGAATCACATAGTGAGATATTTGCATTTAATAGCTATAAGAATGCATGAGAAGTTAAAAGTATGCCCTGAATAATAGATCATAAGGGCAGCAAATTAGTTCTGAAATACACCAAACAGTACCACTACATTACATAAAATATTGATCATTTTTCATCATTCTTTTGACTAGACATTGGATTATGCAAGGTATAGAGAAGTATAAAATAATTGAATAATTATAGGCTTTTTCGACAACCTATACCTTAATAAAATAGCACACATTCTTGAATAAATAAAGATGAAGAGATGCTAAGCTATGACACAGTTTTGCACTCACACTGCCAGTCATTCTGGGACCGATGACATCATTGAGTGCATCAGCTATTAACACATGGCTTTCCTTGGTAGCAGCAAGAGCCGGGTTGGAGGAAACAGGGTTCTTTTTCTTGTCTGAGCTGTAACCAGTTTTGAATGTGGTTGCTGAACCTGAAACATATGAAAAAGGCATAATTTATTCTTGATTAGGAAGATTTATTTTAGAATCCAGGTAGTGATGTACAGCCAGATTTATATAAGATGTAAGACTTATATATAAGACTATATGCATTTTTATAATCACCAAGTTATATTTTCTTACAGTGGCTTCAATAATCTATATGTACCCTCTATTGAAACTGTCTTTCTGTATTGCCCAACAGTCCAGACAGTTGATAAACAAATTACAGGTATGGGATCCATTATCCAGAAAGCTCCAAATTACCTAAAGGCTGTCTCCTATAGACTCCATTTTATACAAATATTCAGATTTTTTAAAAATAATTTCCATTTCTCTATAATTTTAAAACAGTACCTTGTACTTGATTCAAACTAATATTCATTGAATCCTTATTGGAAGAAAAACCATTCTATCGGCTTTACATAATTTTCTAGTAGACTTAAGGAATGAAGATCCATTACGGAAAGATCCCTTATCCAGAAAAGACCGAGGTCAGTGTATGTTAAATTGAGGTTTTGCTGTATTGTCCTCTTTTCATTTTAAGACAGTGGTTGAAAGTTTTTTTGAAAGACTATGGAGGAGTTACAGAGCTAAAACTTGTCTATCATTTATTATTGGGAACATGCATCACAAGGAAATTATTAGCCTGTGTTTTCCATTATTTATAATTTTCAGTACACCAGTCCAAAGTGCAGAAAATACTAACCACTTATTTACCATCTCAAAAAAAATTATGATTAAAGATTATGATTATGAAAGAAAGCCTAGAGTGGAAAAGCAATCATACTTGTTCCATATGGTGCAAGTTGTTGGTAAGACATGGCACTACTAGAACGAGAAACCTTTCCTCCATCTGGCTCGGAGGTACTTAGCTGACTGCTACCATCCTTCTGAGTTTCACGTCTCTGATACGCTCGAAACACCACCTCCATCATAGACTGCAAAGTAAAGCACTGCAGGTAGTTCTCAGGTCTGTTAAAAAGTAAAACAAATATGGTTGTATGGTTTCATGATTAGTAATTCAGAATATTGCATTTATATGAATACATCCATTGTGTTAGCAAGAATTCATAAGAAATCGCTATATAGCTATTAGACCTGTTATGCAGAATGTTCAGGACCTGGGGTTTTACAGATAAGTGGTCTTTTCATAATTTAGATCTCCTTACCAGAAGTCTACTAAAATGTAATTTAAACATCAAATAAACCCAATAGGCTAGTTTTGCTTCCAATAAGCATTACTTACAGTACTGTATGGGGCAAATTCACTAAAGCGCGAAGCGTCTAATGCTATCGCTAATTCGCCAGCGTGACGTAATTTTGCAACTTCACTAATTTACCAACACTGAATCTGGTGAATTTTCGCTAGCGAAGTAGATAAACTAAAGCAACTTGGCACCCTTATGCCAGGCGAAGTTGCGCACTGACGAAGGGACGTTACTACGCTTATTCACTAAGATGTCCATTTTACTGAACGTTACCACTTACGCTAGACTTTACTTCGCCAGGGGCAGACCTGGTGAAGTTCAATACAATAGGTAGGAGAATGAAAAAAAAAAAGTTGCTGGTGTGTTTTACTTTTTTTTTAAGGGTGATAGGCTGAAAAAGATCGTAAGTTTTTTAGGGTACCCTCCTTCCCCCTACATTTCCTAACATATGGCAAGTCAAATATATAGGGGGCAAGAGAACACCTTTATTTGAGTTATTAAAGGTTTCCTGGGCTTGTGTAGTGTAATG
>CM044439.1:95637928-95666967 GCA_024363595.1 Xenopus borealis
TAAAAAAAAAAAAAAAAAAAAGTTTAAAGGTTGAACTTGATGGACGTGTGTGTTTTTTCAGCCTAACTTACTATGCTACTATGTTACTTGTATATATACATGCTGTGTATGTACCATGTTAAGTGAATGAAACATCAGTGACATAATTTGGCCTGGGGTGTCTGGGGCCCACCCGGGCTGTTGCCTGGGGGCCCCCACCCCAATAACAAGTGCCACCAATCCCCAGCCCACAGCACAAACACATACTTTACATGCAATGCGATTGTGCATGCAGAGGGAGCGTGCGTGTGGTGGGGGAGGGTGAATGAGATTGGATGCAGTTCCCAGATAAAGAAGTGGACTTGGGACGGCAGGGGGCTCACTAGCTCTGGGGGGGCGGGCACTGGAATTTTCCTGGTTTCCCTCTGGCCCAGTCTGACCCTGGTTGGCCATGCATATGTATCTGTTCAGCCCATAGGCCATCAGTTGCATACAAATGTGTATTGAAAAAAGTGTATTCAAGCTAAAGGAGACTCCTGCTACTATGTAAAATCTACTGTAACATATTTTCAATAGGTCCTGTCATTCCCAAGAAGTCACATGGAGAATAAGGCTTCATGGAAATACAGGAATATGGAATGCACTGGAGAACTAGATCATGTTCACTTCAAGATGTCTCTCAATGACTGGTGAAAATTGCCTATACCCTTCTAAATTACCTTTTTGGAAGAAGCTTATCTTATGGGTGGGGTGGTGAAAAAACTAGAGGCTCAATAAATATGTTCTCCTTGCAGGCACCTTTCATTTTGGTGTCATTTATAATCCCCCGTATTCAATACTATCAAACCCTTTCCATGTAGTGAGCTGATGGGTCTTTTTACCCTATGAATGTTTCATTTTTGTGTATTTTTACAAAGGAAAAATACAGCTATCAAATGAGACTGGTATATTCAGAAATGCTTGTTTTTTCTCTCCAACTGAGCTCAGCTAACAATGGGGGTGATTTAGCAATGTACAGAAGCTGAAAGCAAATGACTCAGCCTGGGGAAACTTTCCATTGCTTTTATTTGCATACTGAATAAAACAAAGAAACACAAGGGCAACAACAACTCCCTCCATAATACAAAAAGCTCTTTAAACACAAATTAAATAAAGCATTACATAATATTAATGGAAGTGACAGGTGTCTAGGATTTGTGTAATGCCCCCAGCTCATTAATAATGAATATGCTCTCCATCCTGAAACAGTACTTCAGTTTTTACTTTTCACGACTGTGAGGGTAACCACAGATTCCATCCAGTGATAAAAAGGTTTATCACGAGAAAACTAATGGACAAGATTCAATTTAAGATGCAATTCAATTCAGAAAACATTATCTCACTGTTTATTGAATTCTTTGGGGAAAAACTGGTACTGAATTTGGAGATTTTTCTCCTTAAAGGGCAAGGAAAGGCAAAGAAATAAAATCCCATTTTTACTTTCTTTAATGAAAAAGAAATCTATCTCCAATATACATTAATTTAAAAATGTGTACCGTTTTTATAAGAAACCTGACTGTATGAAGTGAAATTCTCCCTTCATTTAGTGCTGAGGATAGGAATTGTCAGACTGTCCCTAACTTCTGGTAGGGAAACAATCACTTATGAACAGCAGGGGGAGCTCCCGCCTTACTTACCAGCCATGCAGAACTCAAACAGCTTTGTTTTTTGATCATTTAGGACGATCCCTAAGCAGCACAGACCATACTGAGCATGTGCAGTGCCAGTGTCAGACAAAGATTACAAGATGACAGCCCCCTGTGGCCAACTTTGAAAGCATAAATCATTTGTTTGATTAGGCTTGTGGTGCAGTAAGTTCATGTTTATGTTTAGAATACAAAATACAGCATTTCTAGCCTTATTCTATTTTACACTTTCCTTGCCCTTTAAATTGTCCGTTCTTGTCCATGAGTATTCAAGTCATAAACCGGGAGATACGTTTTTCTCACTGAATTGAATATTATATCCATTTGGGTTATACTGCTAATGTATATTTCTTTGGCATATCAAAGAAGAGAGTTATTGGGGAAATTTGTTTTGCAAAGTTTGCAATTGGTCTTGAAACCCATAACAGATTTTCTTTCAAACAGTTGACAAGTATGTTACTTGCCCAGTGGTTGCTCTAGATATAGTACATTTTGTAAACCTCAGATAATTTTTAACATAATATAATATTCAGGCATGTACATATATTTCATTATAATACTATCTAGCAAGGAAGGCTGGCAATTTTATGGTCATAAACGCAATAATATTTTAAATAAATGCACAAAAAATATATTGACTTAGGTCAGGCAATGTTTATTGAGAATTATCTTCTAGTCTGTATGTTGCAAGTACAGCAAGTGAGATAAGTGACACTATTATTAGCTTAAATGCACGCTTAAGACCCTTCATTCCTAAAAGCATTACAAGAGATTAATCATTTGTTACCTGTGATATTTTCAGAAAGCATTTCTCTGTTATAGGATTCATAATCATAGGGAGTTTTGCACCATAAAACTCACAACCATAGCCATACTGTGCATCTAGTATATGTATCTCAGATTTCAATTCGCCATCTGTTAGGAAGTAAAGAAAAGAGCTTTAATGTATTATTTAGTGTCAGATTAGATCATTCTAAAATAATCACTGCTGAAACTCTCTGCTGAAACTCTCTGCGTTTACATGTCTTTTTAAAAAGAGTTTTTGCACCTTGTTTTAAATAAATTATTATAATAATGCACGCCAGTAAATTCCATTTTGGCCAAGCTTTAACTAATCTGAGAAACTGACCTGCTCAGAATAAATATGCATGTAACTCAGGAAATTTGCTTTAGAAACACTTGCTCAAACATATATCTTTTTCTAAGTAAACAAAAATCAGATGTAGAAGAGAATTATTAAAAAATTCTGAGAAGAAAAACATAAGCAAATTACAAAAACTACATTACGATACACAGACACAATCACACAGAAAGGAAGATCCCATCAAGTATATTGATTTGATTGCGAGAGAGATGTTATTATGGAATAGTGTTTTGTATGTAATATATTTTATATTTTTATATTTCAAATATAAAAGGACATATGAGTGAACTAAACCTAAAGGTAATGAACATTCTTGCACCTTTGTCATTGGTATAAACATTAGGGGTATCAAAGTTCCCTCTAATTTATCAACACATACTCCTGTTGCTCATTGAATTTCATTTGTATTAAATAAAAGATATATAAGTCCCTTGAGAGAAACAATATGAGGCTGATTTTGGGCTACTTAGACTATGAACTTGGTCAAAGAGGCTACATCTAACCTACTTAGTATCATTGCTGTGCTTGCACCACCAGTCAATAGAACATTCAAGGAAAGTTAATAAATTTAAATATTGCTCCATACCTTCTTCTTTAAGATAAAACCTTGCAGTTCTCTTCCAGTCAAAATCAGACACCTCACAGATTTTGCGGGAAGTAATGCTCTCCATGACATCACGAAAATAAAGTGTTTGCTAAAATAAAAACATTAACAGTATAACACACAGTTTTATGTATGAAAATACAATTAATCTCTGAAATATTTCCATATGTTAGGTTGATGAAGGAGTATGCAAATCCTTCTTATGCAAATCCAAAATCACACACATGTAAAGCAAGGTATATAATACTTAGCACAGTGATCTCTATGGAATATTATGCATTTAATCACTGATAAATGATAGTGATGGGCAAATTTATTCGCCTGGGTCTAATTTGTTGTGGATTCCTGGTTTTTTTTTTTGGACACCAGCGTGAATGTGCATCGGCGTCCAAAACGAGATGCGCACGTCCAAAACGAGACGCCCGAGGCGTGAGAATTTTTCACCGTTTCATGAAATTCGGTGAAGCGAAATGCCACAGATTCGCCGATCACTAATCAATGCCGTTTCATAAGTATCCATGAGCCATAATTAGAGCCACACATAACTAGTTCAGTGTTTTCAAAAGGAAAACTTTCATATTATATGGCATTATGCAAAAAGATTAATGAAACAATAAGTAAAACATCCTGCCTGGAATTAAACCAGGGACCTGGTTCAGCCTGCTTAGCTCCTATTGCTTTCCTTAAATTGCAAGTAGGCATGGCTTGTTTTACCTGTTGCCAAACTGGCTACAGGTGATCTGTGTAAGCCATTAGCCTGGTTATGAAAAACAATACAGAGTGCTGACTCATAGCCCAATGTAGGTCTATTTCCTGGTAGTTCCTGGGTTGGAGTTGTGTCTGATTATTTGTTACTGACCCGTGCCTGTTTTTGATCATTCTATTGGATCCTGACTCTGTACCATGTTACCAATTGCTTTTTACCCTGGCCTGCTTATCCTGACTACGCTCCTGGTTCCTGACCCTGTACTGCACTGATTAGTACTGCCTGTTATTCTCACTTTAAGGCCTAGTGGAGGGCTCCTCTCAAAGTGAAAGGCGTTGTTAGATGCAGAAGCGTGAGCCGAGACCGGGACCTTGGTGTTTGTTCTGGGTTTTGGGATACCATGCTTTACAGAAGGTCATCTTACAGATCCTAAATAGTTATTTCTTCATGAATTTCTAATATGTTTGATTTTAGAGCAATTTCTGACCATTCACCATGTTTTTCTTATTCAGAATGCAGAGTTTCCACTGGGCAAATTGATGTCATGGGTTACTGCCCAGGTGCAAATTTGGAAGTATTCATAAATTTCCACCAGTAAGTTTGGATATTAGAAGCTGGTGGAGGCTGTCATTCAGTAAGCAGTGTGGGGATAATGATGTTGGAAATTTATTTTTTGTGATTTGGTATCTTAGCACTGGCTGTACAAAATGACTAACCAGTTTGTGTTTTTGGTGGGGGGGATTGTCTTTATATTTATTTCTACACTAAGGGGCTGATTTACTAAAGGTCGAATTTCGAAGTGGAAAATACTTCGAAATTCGACCATCTAATTAAACTCCTTCAACTTCGAATATCAAAGCTGAAGGATTTTTCACTGAATTTGGCATTCCTGCGATCGAAGAAAAATCGATTCTAAGGATTTGTCTTCAATAAAAGAAAAATGGTCTAGAAGGTCCCCACTGGCTAACATAGCACTTCAACAGCTTTTATTTGGCAAAGTAAAAAAAAAGTATTTTTAAAGAGACAGGTCGAAGTAGTCTATTTGATGGTCTAAGTTTTTCAAAAATTTCAAAAAATTATTGAGTAGTAGGTAAGGTTACATACCATTATTATATTTTCTAGCTTCATCCTCTCACAAAGAGAAATTGGCTCTTCTGTATTTTTCCAGTGCCCTTTTGATGTGACACTGCACAGTCTGGTGACCATTCCAGAATACTTCTTAAGGGCACGAGACAAAGCTTTGCGATCCTGTTTCATTTCAGTAATAGTACTTTCGCAGTCCCATGTCCATAGGTAAAACAAGCCAAGAATGGCAGCTTGGGTTGAGTACTGTTGTGAAAAAAAATGTAATCAAACATAAGCAAATATAATGGGTTTTTTAGTTTTTTTTTAGTTTTTTAAACCTCTAGTTGTACATTCACATCTTGCAATAAACACCACAGCTTGTATAGGTAGTCAATAGTATTTATACATAACTTTGATAGTAATCCCACCTATTGACTCAACAACACTGTCTCTCAAACTGATTCTTGTGGTCAACCGTAATCTTCAATCATATCATACTAAAGTGGAACCTGACCTAGTGTGTGTTCAAATATTTATATATGAAACTTGTGTATTATAACAAATAATTAAATGCAGCTACGTCATGTAAAGCAGAGTCCATTGTAATGAATGTTGCTTTAAGGAAAAAAGGTATTATAAACCTACATAATTTAAACTTAAAGGAACCATCAGATATGTTGTCTCTGTGTTGATCTGCACCAGCTGGTATCTATATTTTAGCAGTCCTCCTGAACACAATTTTTTTATATTTTGTATACTTTGTTTTATAAACTGTTTTTTTCCTCATGCTGTATGACAGTAGATTTTAAGCTTGCAAACATATATTTTTACTACAATTAGGAATTATCTAGGCACTTAGCTATAATAGGGTGCACCTAGTGTGTAGTAAGACTGAATATAAAAATATTGAGGAGGGTAATATACACTATGTGTACCTTATCTACATAGTGTGTTTTCCCTCCTCAATATTTTTGTATAAAATATATTTTTGTAAATTAAAAAATCTTTATTTCTTATCAGAATGGAATTCATGGTTCCCATACTGAGATAGAAAACTATTATGATATACAGCATTTCTTCTGTATATATATCTATGTAAATATACATAAATAATTGTGGAAGTTGATAGATAGTACTTCATGATGGTAAGGCTTAAGGTGGCCATAGACGCACAGATAATATCGTACGAAACAAATTTTCGTACGATATTCAGTGCGTGTATAGTGGGAAATGAGCCGACCGATATCGTCAGAAGATTAAGATATCAGTCGGCTGGTTGATCGGGCTGGATGGAAAATTTTGATCGGATGCCTTTGAAAGCTCCCTTAACATCGGCCATTGTTAGTGCTGAATCGTCAGATACAAGTAGAATTCTATTGTTTCTACCTGTATATTTGACAATTCAGCTCTACACGTCTGTGTTGAAACGAACGATCTTTCTTGGAAAGATCTTTTCCGAGAAAGATTGTAATTGTTACGTCTATGGTCAGCTTAATAGTGCACACCAAATTTCTTCTCTTTACATGTACATGCATAAAAAGAGTGGAATGAATGTTGTTGAAATTGGCTTCTATTAGGGATGTACCAAATCCAGGATTCAGTTTGGTATTCAGCTAAGGTTTGGTCTTTTTCAGCAGGATTCTGATTTGGCAGAATCAAAGTGCCTAGCCAAACCAAATCTGAATTAAAAAAATCACGTGACTTTCATCATACAAACAAGCAGGGCTAGAACTAGGGGCATGCAGAGTAGGCATCCACCTAGGGCGCTGACATAGGGGGGCGCACTTTTGTGAAGAAAGAATTTTTTTTTTCGTTTTTTTTTCTTTAAGTTTGAACTTAAGGACGGTGGTAGGTACTGTTTGTTTGTTCTCCAATGCGGCTCTCTCCCACCTCCCCCTTACTTGCAAACAAGAAAGCCGAATTGTTTTAATCACCTGCTGTGCACACACTTCTCATACCCTTTAATTTTCCTATTTAAATATGCAAATTAGGTGTCAGATTCTGTTCTGTATTCTTTCACAAATGATTCTGGATTCTGCCAACTCTAAAAATAGTGGATTGGGGGCATCCCTAGCTTCAGTTGATAAAACTACATTTATGCAAGCAGGCCTTGTAGTCATGTATGATAGATGAGCATTTAATGTCATTAATACTTCCATTATGAATCATATGAGGTACCTTTTCTGTCCATTCTTCAATAGTCATTCCTTGATTGATGTCATCAACCACTTGACAGATTTTGTCATTTAATGAATTACTCAGTGTGGTTTGAAGCTTACTGAGCCATACTCCTACACTAGAACCAATGGAGATCTACAAAATAATGGTTATTTACCTTTCAGGATTCCTTATAGCAATACATAAGAAGCATTAATAAATTAAAAACCTGGAAAAGCAGCCACAAATCATCTTTCATATAAACAGAACACACAGAACTCTAAATAAATATTGATTGGGCAGAAGAAACAAAGTGGAACAATGGCAGGAAGTGACCATTTAAAATGTATGAGATGATAAGCCTTAGTCTGCTGTCATTTAATAATCAATAGTTAATACTATCAGTTAGTAATGCTAAAAGTACATATAATACGGGCAACATTAAATATTTAACATTTTAACTTTTTAAAAACTAAAATGGTTGTTGCATTAAAGTAGCAATGAACAATATGTCCTCCATAACACCAGGAAGAGCAAATGAAGGAACGTGTTTGATGATTGCCATACATCATCCCATGATGCATTGTGGTAGAATATTAGCAGAGTTTAATACTGTTTGTCTACAGTGTCTAAAAATATTATGTCATGTACTATTATGTCATGAGCTATTCCTGTAAATTCAGTACTTTTTTGACACAACAGGTGTCATCTACAGACATTCAATATGAAAAAATGTCCATAGAATTGTTTTGAAACTATTAAAGTGAAACACATTTTAACAGACGAAAAAGTGTCCATTTTTTAAATTAGCCAAAGTACCTGTTCATTTAATTGAATAGTTTCCCCCTCAGTTGCTGTTACAGATAAGGCATTCATTAACTTTTTAGGTTCTTTGTGTTGAATTGTTGGATTTCTTTCATATGTTACTCCTCCCTGCAGAAAAACCATTACAATTTTACAGTGAAAAGAAATACAAAGCATACTGAGATTCATTTAGTAACTTCAAGTTCCTAAAGTAAAGTATATAAAACTTTGTAAAGGAGGAATTAACAGAAGTGCAATGTCAAATGGCATCATTGGTATGTGAGACTACAAAAACCAATAAAGACAAAGCTAAGAGAGGATTCATGGTGGAATGCAGATTGCATCTGCATAAAAATAGGCAGAGGGAATGCAAACAACATTTAAAGTAAACTTTTAGAAAATTCGAGGGCAATATAGGATGGCATGCAATGATGAAAAGCAAAATATTTTAGACCACAGGTCAGAACGAAGTTAGAATTGAGAAGCAATGGCCCCAGCTCCATCAGCTCATCTGATAATTCTTAATGAGTTTTGTTTTTGTGCTTGTTTGTTTTTTGGTCTATGGACTGAATTCCAGTTTTGGTGACCTTCAAAGCAATTTATGTAATAGTTCCTAATGCAAAGTCTGCGAGTATGCATAACCCCCACACTGACATGTCATAAATTCCCTTTCCACATTAACTAACATACAATGCAATTTCTTGACCTAGGGAACCCAGCAGTCACATCACCCTTTAAAATGATATTCAGGGTTGAAGTTAGTCAAAGGTTATTTAATTGCGGGTGTGCTAGTAACACAACATCCGGCAGATTGAAAAACAAATGATAAGATATCTATTATAATTGTCTAATATAGAAGGGCAGCAACAAAAATAATTAAAGTAGAAAGGATAAGTTGGGTAACAGTTTTAGCAATAAATGAAAATGAATACATAGTAAGAATTATAAAGGGCAAGTTAATAAAAAAAGTAAAAGGAACATTTACTTTAGGTAACAAAATAGAAATGAATTTGCTGTGTCATCTATTGAGAGGAATTAGAAAGGATAATGGAATGAGTCATCCATAATCTATAAGTAAATATTCCCTTTACAAGTGCATATTCAATGACTGTAGGAGATGGCTGTCAAAAACTACACAATTTTCCATCTACCTGTTATATTATCTGTAAGATAAACTATTAAACAGACTTTTTGAATGCCCTCTAACATTTGCATCATTATTCCACTATGGTGGAAACATATTACTTACAGATTTAAGAGATCTTTGAAAAATACTTTCGGTATCTGTTACATGAGTTGTACTTCTTTGACCTACAGAAAGCCAGCCTTCATTTCCAGATCGAACACTCAAGAAATCAGGTATGGGGCCTGAAAAATCAACTTGTTCCTCTTCAGTGTTTTCACTTTCCTCATCTTCCAGCTCCTCCACTTCAATAGATGAAACCCCACCAAAAAGTGATCTTAATAGAAAAGTCTAATATTAATAAATGTATAAATTATTGTAAATATGTTTTGTTAGAAACTATTTTTATTGTGCTTTTGACTGCTGTAGTACTTCCTGGGCTTTCTCAGTCTTATTTATTCCCTCCTGTTCCTTTCTTACTTCTCTTCCTGTCTCACTTTTTATGTTTAATTGCAAAACATTAAACAAAAGCTTTACACTGTACAAAATAAAGTAAATAAACTGTATTTTAACCTCTTCAAATAATGGCTCAGAAGGCAGTGTGATCATTGCAGTCCATATGGGGAGAAAAACCTGGAGAAGCAGCCACAAATCATCTTTCATATAAACAGAACACACAGATTTATCAATGTTCTGTTTTTTTATTTGAGAGACTTGATGGGAGAAAAAAATGCACATATTTTTGAAAGCTTGGATAGCTGAGCTTTATTATGAATAAAAAAATTCCAATAAAAATATTAGATGAGTAAAACCTGCTGAGTTGTTATATAATTAAATAGAAATTGCCAGGATTTCAAGGAACTTTTTTTCCCAGTTTATTAAAACAATTGAGATTTTCAGACTCATTGAGAAGGAATGGAACAATGCAAAGCAACAAAATGCTGTCCAAGTATTTTCTAAATAGTGCTCCAGAATAAAAAAACATGTTTGCAGAAAAAAAAGTTTTATTTTTTCTGCAACAATGTTTTCCCCCTCAAATTGCAAAACTGATTAATCTATTTGATACATTTGAGTTATTTTATGATAACCCATAAAATTAAATAATGCATTACTGAAGGTTAGTAACATTTTCATAAGTCAGTATATACTCAAAAGCTTCCATTAATGCAATAATTATATTTAAGATAAGTTAAAATTGCATGTACTCCTTTTCAAGATACAGTTATAATGATTTGCTCAGCTTTGTAAACAGTTATGATTATTCTTCTTTCACGCGTCATTGAAACTTAACCATCTGCATTTTTCGTGAACATATGGTACCTTAGATGATGCTGGAGATATTTAATATCACAGGGGCGGCTGAGCACAGAGAGGAGAGCCAAATCTGACATGAAATAGAAACGTGAGAAAGTCTGTCTCATTCTGCCAAGGTAAGATTTCAGCGAGCAAAAACAGATCTCCAACTCTTGGTAGATATGTCTCAAAAGGACTTCCTTGGGAACATCTCCTGTGCAGCAGCACTACACATAAACACATAAAAGAGATTTTAAAGCTGGAGTATATTTAGTGCAATTTTTATTTTTCTTCATGCTAGTCAATACTAATAGATGTCCAAATGAACTGGGCAGAAAAATATTGTAGATTTCAAGCTGGACAGGGCAGAAATATGAATATTAAAGAATTCCACCCACAATCTGGCCACATATAATGTGATTATTGTGTACTGTGGATTGACAAATCTAGCTAAAATCCATCTGAGTAGGGTCTGAGCAAACCTCTCTCACTAGTAACCCAAAAAAAGGGACTAATATGCAACAATGCAATTAAGACATCGTGAAAGGCTAACAAAAAAATTGTCCAGTGTTCCTGAAAATTTTTAAATATGAAGTGACACCCTTAGAAATAGAAATACATCCCCTTCATTACACCCTTTTTATTCCCTTCCTTCCACTTACTTTCCTTATTTCCTGTGTTTTTGAATGTGAATTACCAATAAACAATTCTGAATAGACATTCAAGTTGTATGATCATATAGTAACCAGCTACTATTGTGGGTCTGTGAATCCCCATTGTAATCATCATATCTAGCCAGAGTCAAATTAAGTAAATCTACGTTCTATGGATGAACCTTATTATCAATGGGGCATATCTGTTTAGAGTGATGGCAACTTTAACAAAAGCC
This sequence comes from Xenopus borealis, assembly GCA_024363595.1. Classification (NCBI taxonomy): domain Eukaryota; kingdom Metazoa; phylum Chordata; class Amphibia; order Anura; family Pipidae; genus Xenopus; species Xenopus borealis. Next base: position 95,649,378 of record CM044439.1, read on the forward strand.
AAATTATGGTGATATCCCTTGCAATAGCTAAATAATCAATAACTAAACTCATAAAAATTTATAATATCTGACATCACCAACAATAGAAAACTTTGTAAATCAGGACTACATTAGTATGGAGACATCCCTACCTCAAAAATCAGGGAAAACTGAGTAAGCATGGTGGCATCTCTAATCAGAAACAAGCAATATAATCAAGCCGTTTAAAAAGTTTAGGTAGGTTTACTATTAATTGAGAAAATTAACATTTCTAGCTATTACTTAACTCTGTTATCATGGTGGCATCTCTAGCCAAACCAACCAAGCCCTGTAATACTGATTAGCTATTCCTAACTGAAAGTCAAATTGAGTAAGAATACTGATAATTCTAGATAGCCTACACAATAAAAGCCTAATCATATCTTGTTAGTAAAGTGGAGTTAGCCTAATCATATATTCATTTATTCAAAAAATTAGTAGTTCTATTTATAGAAAAAAATTGCTTACCTGGTAATATATTTAGCTACATAAAATCAAATGTATGCCATTTCTAGCTAGACACAAACTTATTAAGCATGTTGTTATCTCTAGTTATAACCTAAGATCTCTAGCTAGGGCAAGACTGCATAATCATGATCATGCTGGTAGAAAAGGCCAAATTCAGAAAGCAATTTGATATCTCTGTATCGTATATATAACCTATTTGGTGTCCATATGTGCACTATCCAAAAAAAATGTTGATCGAATTTACTGAAAGTTACCTGTAAGACATTTTTTATCTTGTATGTGGAACGCATCATAAGAGTCCAACTTCTGTCAACCTTCGCAAATCTTCTTGCCTCAATAGGGAGTTCCTAAAAATTGAGGATGAAAATAACCATATTAATTTAGGTATCAGTATAAAGTTATGCACAGGAAATAATTACACTGTAATACATCTTAGAAATATACAGGTGCATAATAAAAAGCACCATTTGTTGAGGTATTGAAATGTATGGGATATTTTGTTCAACTGATCTCTCTCTTGCTTGGCAACTCATTCATTTCTGTGTCACTAAAATGTATTATCCATTAAGTGATGTATTGAAATCAATAATTTATTGCCCAAGGAATACAGGCAAGTAATGATATCATAGTAGGCTTTAAATGGAACTTAAGTGTTGCACTATTATGAACATTTCTGCATTTTTAAGTGTTCTGCAGTACCACCTTGTTCCTATTCATGTATAAGAAAACCATTTAAAGGGATACTGTCATGGTAAAACATTTTTTATCAAAATGCATTAGTTAATAGTGCTGTTCCAGTAGACTTCTGCACTGGAATCCATTTCACAAAAGAGAAACCTGATTATTCATATTCAGTTTTGAAATATGACATGGGGCTAGACATTTTGTCAATGTCCCAGCTTCCCTTGGTCATGTGACTTGTGCCAGCACTTTAGGAGGGAACTGCTTTCTGGCAGGCTGTTGTTTTTCCTTCTCAATGTAACTGAATGGAGCACAGTGGGACATGGGTTTTTACTATTGAGTGCTGTTCTGAGATCTACCAGGCAGCTGTTATCTTGTGTTAGGGAGCTGTTATCTGGTTACCTTTCCATTGTTCTGTTGTTAGGCTGCTGGGGGGAAAAAGTGAGGGAGTGATATTACTCTAACTTGCAGTACAGCAGTAAAGAGTGATTGAAGTTTATAAGAGCACAAGTCGCATGACTTGGGGCAGCTGGGAAATTGACAATAAGCCTAGCCCCATGTCAGATTTTAAAATGAAAAATAAAAAAAATCTGTTTGCTCTTTTGGGAATGGATTTCAATGCAAAATTCTGCTGGAGCAGCACTATTAACTGGTGCATTTTTAAAAAAAATGTTTTTCCCATGACAGTATCCCTTTAAGGAGGTCCAGCATAGATATGGATTGCTTTGAAGTGATTGTCATTGTACAGGATCTATTGTGTAGTAGATTTTTGTCCCATAGGCACACAAAAATAGAGTTATCTGATGCTACGAGTTGTCGTTAATTGACTGAACTAAATGCGGCATTATGCAAACCAGCTGTGTGTTTAGAAAACATTTATTGCTATGGTTTTTCTTGCAAAAATATGCAAAACAAATTTGGTCCATGTGTTTCATTGAACATTTCAAGGAAATTAATGTGAATGTAAACCGTATCCTTAATAAAGAGTATATTGTGCTTTTAAGGATTTTTTTAGTATTGTCCACTTTGTAAAGTTCAATACCCATTTAGAATTGCATTAGTCATTAGTTCATGCATACTGTTATAGAAGAAAGCAAGTAACAGATTCTAATGTAAGATGAAGGCCAGTATGAAGGAGAAGGGGGCTAAAGAAGGCTTCTTCCTTCTTAAATATTTACACCATGCACCATGCATTTTTTTTTCATTTCATTTCATTGTCCAAGTTGCAGCATCTAATATAGTCAGAGATTACCTCTCTCTAATGATCTTTTTCTGTCTTTGCTTATCCTTTTCCTATGATGAAATCCATTGACCAAGATACCACTATACCAATGCTCAAGTTAAGAGCACCAGACAGATGGTAGGAATAAAAGATGTTGAAGCTAATCTATTTGGGACTTAGCAATGATTGCATAGAGCAGCTCTAAGTACTTGATTGGGCAAATGAAATTTGCTGGAAAAAAACAGTGTAAAAAGCAATGTAAAATAGATGGTGAATTTATCAAGGTATGTGAAATTTTACATGTGAACCCCAGATTTCCCCCCATTCATTATTTACATTGCTTCCGGCGGACGTCACTCTAATAAAAAAAAGTCTGACAATGCATGGTATATTATCCTGCATAATAATTATGCCCCATAGCTTTTAAGGGCAAACATACATGAGCTAATTCAACAACTATCTCACCAATGCACAGAATGGTCAAACCATGCACAAAATAGTCAAATATTTTGCTAACTGCATTGCAAAATAGCATCTATAAGTTCAAATGAACAGAACAAGCCCAGAATAAGCTTTTCCATACACAAAAGAGAGAGAACAACTGCTTTTCCTCCTCTGATGATGCCCCACTTACCCTTTATCCACAGAAGAAAATGTTCAGTTTAAAGAGAATTGCTATAAATAGTGGGATCACAAAATGCTTTTTTCAAACCAGCCAAGCTGCTGTAAATACCCAATAATATGGCTAGTGGGCGGTATGGTCAAAATCACCCAAACTACTAGACAAAATTAGGACATGCATTGCCATTTTGAGTGATTGGTCAACCATAATAAAGCCAGGTAAGTTTCTCTTGACGAGTAATATCTGCACTTTTGTTTGGGGAGGGGGACATACAGTATATTACCTAAGTTGAGGAGAAAAACTGTATTTCAAATAATATTACATTAAAAAGATAGCTATTTATATGGTTTATATGTTTTCTAGTTGATGTTTATTGTTAAGAATCTGATGTTTAACATGTGAGCTTTGCAAATATCTTTAGCTCTACAGCTAATTACTTGTTTAAACTTAAATACAAAAAACTAAATTGAATTTTTTTTGTTATCCTCTTCAGACTGAAGCAAATTATTGTACTAAGGGAAGGGCAGCTGTTGCCTCTATTTTCTTTTTTACATCCCAATCACTAAAAATGTACCTGCTTTTACCAATGCGCCTCTATTTTATGTAGGGACAGCAAGAGAAAACATTGTTAAAAGTGAAACGTCTATATGCTTTGAAGAGGAAAAAAATGGAAAACCTTAATTATTGCAGAATTACTAAAGATCTCTTCGAGATGCTGCCATAGCTCTTGTACTTCTGTCCATAGATCAAGCACATCATGCACTCGCTTCAACTTCTCTGCCCATATCATTGCTTCTTCTCTAAGCGGGTCAATTTCCTTTGATTCTAGCATCTGGGCAAGAAGCACATGAGCATCTTCTAGTTCCTCAAGCAAAAGGAGAGAATCCTCCTTAACCAAGGATATAGGCCCTCTGTTTTTGTATGGCTTAAAGCTAAGCACCTGTAAAAAATTAACAATGTTAAATTAACACCCAGGGTTATGGAAGAAAATGATGGCTTTGTGAGGGCATTAATCATTTTGTACTGGAACACGTGTTCATAATAACAAAGATTACAACTGGGTCTTTGCAACTATATTCAAACAGGCAAGAAGTGTGGTAGCTCTTTTCAAATGATATTAGAAAAGATTTATGAAGGTCTTTTTACCTTAGGAAATATAATATTCATCTACACGCCATTCATTGAAACAGTCTTTTAGCAAAAAAACAAATCTGAAACTGAAGATATTGATCTCTCTGTATTTATTCTATTTTATTACTGTGAGTATAGCATAGTTTATTACTTACCTGTTCAGTCCATTCCTCTTCTACTTTTCTCATTTTAATTTCAAGATCCATTTCCTTCTTTGCAGCCTTTGCTATAGAAATTAACTGGTCCCTGAGTCTGCAGTAAAGCAGCAAAACATTTAGAAGATAAATTGGTGTATTCTTTAAAAGCGACTTAAGCTTTATTTTCAAGGTAGTGAATTGCATTAAAAGGGTTAACAATATTTATACACAATTAAAAATTGCAGAACATTTTAATAGAGCTCCTAATAATAACTATTAGCTTAAGTGGGACGGTTGCATTTTATCCCATGAAACATTAACTTACTTCAGTAGTCCGATGTCCAGAAGATGAGAAACTTTGAAGACATTGGCTTCAAGAGGAAAGGAACTTCCAGTGATGGACATTACTTGCAACCAGTGACGATTCCGAATTTCCTTATAAAAACAATGGTCATTGTACATGAGTAATGTGTTTGTCCGCCATGCCATTTATCAAACAAAAACACATAATTTATTTAAATACCTTGGATTTCAGTTCATGTAGAAGTGGGAATATGTCCTCATAGAATTTTATTGCTCGTGCCATTTCATTGTATGCATCCCAGTCCTTCAGTTTTTCATTCCAAATCAAGCACTCTGAACAGTACTGCTCAATCTTCCAGGGTACAAAAAGTTAGTTTTTTAGCAAAAAAGTTTATAATTCTCTATAGTTTCTATAGCCAGAAGGTGTTTAATGTATATTTTACAAAGGAACATTGGAATCACAGATTCAAAGATATTTGCACATCTTACTAATTAAGTAGCTTTTTTTACAAGCTGTGAACAACAGAAATTATGCAAATTACCAACAATGATATTATTACAGTATAAGAAAAAATAATCATACCTCTTGATTACAAACAGTGAGGTCTACCTCTCCCCATAGAGTATTCCGAAATCTTTGGTCAAAGGAAATGAATTTTTGAAAGAGGATGTAAAGAGTTCCCAGGAGCTGTAGGTCCTAAAATTATAATTAACATATACAGTATATATATATATATATATATATATATATATATATATAAAATACAATATACAAATGTTAGCAAATAAACCCCTTAATGTCACTATTCACAAATGAATTGTAAAATTACAGACATGTAAAGAATGGTAGAAAAGAGCACCATATGTTGTAAACTGATGTGGCTTTTTAGAACAAATTCTTACATTCCAAAGACAACTATTAAAGGAAAGTATAATTTTATAACCAGATGCTGGAGTAATGCTAGCTTCATTACACATCTACATATACCTTTCCAGTCCTGTCCAACTCTGGGAATTGCTTTGGAACAATATTAAAAAGCTTTTGCACTGAGTTAAGCGTCTTCCTCTTGGCATGGTATTCCTGGTATCTGAAAAGAGAGTAATTTTATGTAACTTTGCAATATTGTTATATAGCACAATTAATGCACCCACATGAAAAAACATATTTGTGTTTTTTGTCATCAATGAAAGCAGAAAGCTGATGATGAATGTTTTACTAAAGGGTCAGTACAAAGAGTGTTAGAGGTCAGGGAGGTTCTTTTTGAACACATCTTCAGAGGATCCTGACCTTGGGTGGCTTTGGGGTGGAGGTCAGAGGAATGTTAGTAGATGAGCTCCACTTGACCTACTACTGTGTGGCCAATCTCCACTGCTGGACATTGATAATCCTCTCTCACAAAAAATAAAGCTTTACTTGATTAAATTACTTTACGTTAGTTACAGTGGGCAGTCATGTTTTACTTAGCATTCGTTTGGCTTCCTCTGCCATACAGAATCAATCAACACCTACTTACTTCTCCTTAAAATTATGCAGCCGAGCTACAGCCTCTTCAGGTTTGACACCTGGGGAAGCGGGTCCTTGAGTATCAAAACTGTTTCGAAATTGAATGACTTCTACTGCAAAGCTCTGTAAAGAAATATGCAATTTTGTTTGGTAACCAATATTAAATGTCCTTAAATAGAATGAAGTGTTAATTGAAGTACAAGCCTAAATGCATGCTATGACTAACATATCTGTTTTTCTTGCAGAATTCAGTGAATGTTTACTTGAGCTAAAGATGTTATACTACATTTAATCAAAATATAATCAAAAGTCTAATATTTCTAATGCTGGTGAATTCAGGATTTCTAAATTTTGGAAAACATTTTTATGAACATTAAATGACAGGGAATCATTTTAGCACATTTAATTTGGGCATTCTTTTTTCAAAATCGACAAAAATAAACTGACAGGTCACAGAAAAACCTTCAAAATAATGTTTAATCTAACTAGCCATACACACACTAGAGATGGAAGGCCAAAGGCACAATTGCTGTAAAACCCAGGTCTGGCAGGCCAAGAAAAATACAGGAGTGGCATATGAGGAGGATTGTGAGAATGGTTACAGAAAACCGAAAGATCACCTCCAAAGACCTAGCTTAATGCAGAGGTAACATCTTTGATCTTATAATATCATATGACCTCTTTATACAGATAATACACACACTGTGACAGCAACTGTACTCAAATTTTTTAAAGTTATGTACATTCCAAACTTAAATATATTTTTACCTTAACTTGTTTGTCAAGTTCTTGTTTAAACACATCTTGCTTTTCTTTTAGCAAAGTTTCCTTGACCTGCACAAAAAAGATAACAGACAAATTATATAAAATGTGGAGACTGTGTTTATATATCATTGCTATAGAATTAATATATGCAGTTTCCCAGTGTTTTCAAGTATCAATGATTAACTTAGAATGAATGTAATGAACCTTGGTCTTACTTCTATTTTGATACAGTTGCAGTAAATGTAATTTTTTTTTTTTTAAAAACAGCCCAAGGACCCATATTTGAATCCTTACTTATAGATGAAGAAGCCTTGTGTTAGACAACATATGTTGACTTAAACTGAATCAATTTTTTGTGGTTCAAATGTCACCAGCAAAACTGTAATAGGCCATAATTATTTAGAATAGATAATAATCTAGATGTTACTTACAATGTAAGTTAGATTCATTAACTCAGTCCATTTATTTCTAAGGTTTGTAACATCAGTGATTTCTTCTCTTGGTATCCGTAGCTTGTATGTCCTAGATATTTTGAGATGAACCATATATTTGTTAACGATTACAGTTATGTATATTGTTTCACACAGAATGATAACATTGTAATCAGGATAAATGAATAAATATCTATGATGGAGACATTCGAATGTCATTATAATTCATGAGTATGTATACATAGAAAGTTTACTTGAAGATTGTGCTAATTTAAGGACTATGACCCACCATCCTAAGGACTATGGATTCATTGTAAAAGGGAAATTTACCCCCCTTTTTGTAAATTTTTTTTCAGTTCAAGCCCCTTGGAGGGCCAACCTTTGGTCAGGGCCCCATAGCCCATAAGAAGCTTACAGATGTATATATTTTTAGTATCAGTCATTCAGCCTTACTTCGTATTCAAGAGAGCAAATAGGCTTTCTCACTACATATCACCCAAACGGGGCTTCAGTCTGCTCCTCCAGGCCAGGGGGCATTTTGAAAATGCTTTAAGATATGTTTCACCTAAAAGCCTTTGCACCTGTAGTTCACTGGCTGCACACATCTAAAATGCCATAGGCCTAGCCTTTTTTACCCATTGATACTGTCAAGAAAAGAATTATGAATTTAAGAAGGGTGAGTTAATTAAAGTTATTAAGAGACCAATAGCCTGTCTTTTTACCTATTACTTTATTATTTGTTTTTCATAAAGAATGTCAGTTAAATATACTGTTTTAGCATCAAGCAGGAACATAGTACCAGAAATAAAACAGGAAAAAAGAACAGAGCAGTGATGAATTTACTATGAAGTTGAAGTAATGGTTCCACTATTTACTTCAAAAAGACATATGTACAGTAACTTGAGTTTGTGTTTTAAATGAATAAAAACACAGTTGCATTTATTTTGGTGAATAGGACACACTTTGGTGAAACTACAGTACTTGGAAATTGTAGAAACCGAAACTGCACTTGCGAACATGTGCCCTAAAATATTCCGTTTTGGGTAGAAGCAAATATGAAGCAATTTTGAAGACAAAAATTGCTCAGCAGACTTACTCAAGTTTCTCATACATCATTTCTATAGGTTGATACAATTTATCAATTTTATTTTCCATATCCTGCAGGTCTTCTAAAAGGTTCAGGCAAGAATTTAATTCTTCCAGGCTTTGTACTGGCTCTGTAAGTTGCTTCCACACCGTCTCCCGATATTGTACAACACTCTGAAGAGTTTGCTGTAAGCATGATACATAAAAAAGAATCTAATTTAGGTGCAGGGTCATGTCACTTCGTTATTTAAGAAAACATTTAATAGCAACAATGAAAGTTGCAGCAAAAAGTTTATCAAAGCAAGGAAAACACAAGCGAATGAAATTCACATCATTCCCAATAGACTAAAAAAACACAAATATTGTAAAAATTGTGTAAAATATGTGTTGAATGCCAAAGATACACTTTCATTTGACTTAAATGGCAGGTTTTAGTTGGTATTATTTTCCATTTCAACGTTTAATGAAGGAGAGAGAAAGTGTTAGCATAAGTTGAAGCACAAATTATTATTCCTAATGTACATCTTGATGTCTCTTTCTGCAAAGCAGGAAGTACTGTTGAGGTCTTGTGGTGTTATTGATGAATGTTGCAATTTTTTAAACTGTTTATGTTCAGTGATCGAATAAAATCATGTTTGGGAGGGAATAGCATGGCAAAAACTATCTTCTAGTGTATTCAAGATGTCAATATTCCTTACCTTAGCATGCTGATGTAAAATGGCTGCATAATGAGATTTCCAGCTTCCTGTTAATCCTTCAAATGTTTCTTTAATTAGTGAGTAGTTGAGGCAGATACAGCCGAATTCTAGTACCTAATTGGTTAAAAAAGCATTAATAGCATGCATGTAAATAATATGATCAGCACTTCTTGAAACACAGGGATAAATGGTATCCTATCAGTGCTGCTTCAACAAAACATAGAACTGCAAATCTAGCATACTATATCATATTTTCAATGGTTAAAAAATGCTGGAAGAAATATTGTATTATTAAAGCTACATTGCTTGATAAAACTGTCCCTAGCTCTCCAGGGACAGAGACCATTAAAATAAGAATGTTTATTTATGCCTACTAACTGACTTTTTCTTGTTTCAGTATATGTGTTTTTACAGCTGATTGCAGATTCTACTTGATATATATATAATGTATCCTTATAAAAGGTGACTAGTGATGTCATAAATTATAAACGGTGAGTAGTGATGTAATTTTTGTCATGAGTCACTAAATCTTGTATAATATAATAAAGTACCCTTATTGGGATATTAGCCTCAGCCTTCAGCCTCATATGGTCATGGAACACTTATAATATCCTTATATTTTACAATAGGGGGTACATTATTCAATATATATATATATATATGTATATATATATATATATATATATATCAAAAGGTAAAGATGGGCACAATCAGGGTTTCAGGGTTTGTATATTATGCCAAACGGGAGAGTTTTTTTTAATGTTTCGGTCCAAAACAAGTGTGCCACTCTTAGGGGCAAATTTATTAATATTCCCCCCAAAAAAATTTGTTTCTACACGATATTCGATTAGCATTCGATTTTCGAATGTTAATCGAATAGTTCTAGGCTACCTTTTATTCGATATTCGATCATTCGACGATCGAATACAAATTTATTCGATCAGTCAAATAAATCATTTGACTGAACTAATAAATCATTCGAATGATTCGTACGATTCGAACGATCGAGGACTTTGATCGTACGAATCCTATTCAATCATGACTCAGAAGGGAGTGCTCTCATAGGCTTCTATTGCAATTCGGTAGGTCCAATCTGCCGAAGTAGGCAGTCGAATAAACTTTAAAATTAAAATCCTTCGCTGGTCGAATGATCGAATGATCGAATATTCGTTCATTCGACTCTATTCGAATGTATTCGATCGTTCGACCATTCCCTATTCGATGATCGAATATGCCAAAATTCACATATTCGACCAAACGAATAAATCCTATGATTGAAATTCGATCGAACTTCGATCTATTCACGTGAATTTAGTTCATCGGCCCCTTAAAATTTTGCTTTACATTTTTCACTTGGCACCCAGGCAAATTCTCCAAAAAACCCTCTTTTTGAAATTCCAGATGGTTTATAGTCCTTACATTCCCCTCCACTATGCAAGTCAAGTGCAAAATAAATTAGCATTAATACTTCATAGCAAGACTAATTGCTGGCAAACTTTAAAAAACTAAAAAAATCCTCACCACACCAATGTCAGGCTGTGTTTGGATTCAAGCCAGGGACCTTTGGGTTTCTGGCTCAATGCCTTAACCACTGACCTTGACCTGATCTGACTTTGCCTTGCCTGTTCCTGCTTTCTGTCCTGTTCTGCCTTGTACCTTGTACTCTGTATATTTTCCATTATCTCGCTCTGTTTCTTGCTCTGCCTTTTCCTCCCATTCCTGCTATCCAGTCCTCTCCTGCAGTCTATGCCTGATCTATGCCCACTCCATCCTGCTCCTACTCAGTCTGCTCCTGTCCCGACTCATTGCCGTCTTCATCCTGTCAGTCCTGAACATCACCCTCTCTGTCCTGTTTCATCTTTGCCTGCACTGACCTGAGCTTCGCTGGAACCGTCCTGTTCCGCTATGCACCTGTTTCACCCTAACAGTCTACTACCTCATCACCCTGTTCCTGCCTTTCCCTTTGTGTTCTATGGGTACAACCAGTTCCTGCCTAAAGGACTCACCTTCCTCCTCTACCTTCACAGTGCCCCCTACCTAACCCTTGACAACCAGATACTTGTCCCTAGAAGTTCTGGTTAAAGGAGTAGCATTACCAACAACATTATCTGAAGAATAGTTGTTACAAATATAAGACTGTAAGGCAATGCGGAGTGTGTTGTTGGTTACCCCATTTGTGATCTCCCTGGCATCTGAAATTTCAGAGTATTGGCTGGTGTGATACAGCATGTTTCCGCTGCAACCCTTGCAATGAGAACTTCCTGATGTAAGTCAGGAATGGCCTCCAAAAAGTAATTCAGAAATCCTACAGGTAAGGCAAATGTACTAATGTTTTGGTAACTATCAAGACATACTGTAGCATAAGAATACTACAATAAAAATAAATAAAATTCTGCATATTTCACAGGCCTAATTTCTCCAAAATGTATTATTACTGAAAAATCCCCCCTAGGTATTGTAGTTGTCGTGTCATTTAATTCTCCTTTCTCACGTATAAATATTGACATGAGATTTTTACCTCTGGATACTCTTTAATTATTTGCTCAAGGTCTAAAAAGCGTTGCACTTCCTTGTGAACAATGTGCAGCCCAGGGTCATTCTCCAAGATCTGTTTGCTTTGTTTGTACATATCGTCTGTCCATAAAAACTTATAAGTGCTCAGATTAAAGACTTGCTTCTGAACAGCGGGTTTAACATCTGCAAAATATAAAGATGCTAAGCCAGGTTACATTTTTTATAGTAATTCACTCATAGATTTCAGACAAAAATGAAATATTAATATATAAATATTTAAATTGCTGCTCAGGGACTTTTTCCATATGGTGAGACTGTTCGTTTCTGAAATTACTTAATGTAAAATATAAACAAGCATGAAAAGATTACTGGTTGAAACTTTGTCCTTGTAAAACAGGAATAAATAGGCAAACCATGAAATTTGTGTTCAATTGGGGGAAATATTTGAATTAGTACATGATGGAATTTTAATGGAATAATTCAACAGACAGAAACAGATCGGAGTGCAATCCAGCCTCCACAGTGAAACAACAGACCACACTGTGCTTTAGAATGACATGGCATAATCACTGCTACATTATGGGGCAGATTTATCAAATTCACACAAAGGATTTGAAATGCGATCGAATTTTCAAAAAGATTTGAATTTGACTTTCGAATAGGCAAATTCGACCATCAGATTTTGAATATTCGAACGATTCGAATAATTTGAATATTCTAATTTAATTGTATTCGAATATTCTATGGTAGAAGTACTTCCCCTTTAAAAAATCATTTGATAGGCCAGTTCGCCAGATTGAACCTACCGATAACCCTATGGGAAGCTCCCGTAGGTGTTTTAAAGTTTTTTTTTTGATCGAATAGGAAAAATTCGATTAAAGGGTTAAAATTTTTGAATCGTTCGATTCAAACGTTTTAATCGTCCATCGAATCTTTGATCGAATTTTTCCTATTCGATCGTTCGAATATTCAAACAGAGGTAAAATCCTTCTAATTCAAAATTCGAAGGATTTTACTTCCCTCACTATTCACATGGTCAAATTTCGAATTATTTGCATTTCGAAATTCGACCAATGATAAATCTGCCCCTATGTATCCATTAAAGCACTGATTTGTGAAGTCATTCTTAAACTTTCAATAAAGGTTGGAAAATATAGCTCAAGATTTGCTTATAATAAAATGTGCATAACAAAGTGTTATTATAATAATAATAATAGAGAAAAGAACCTCCCATGTATACATAAACTGTAGAATGGGGCAGATTAATCAAGAATAAAGTTAAAAAATTTTCATTGTGTGATAAAACGCAAATGTAAATAATTGCAAAAATAGTTTCTGAAAGTTTGAATAGTTGGGATTTAGTTAAGACAAATTCACCAGAAAAAACTCTGGCAAGGTTATAAAGAAGTCAATGGGAATATTGCCTAACAACGTTATTTTTTTCCCAAGTTTTCCAAGCTTTTTAGCATCAGTGAAATTGAATGGTTTCTCACCAGCATGAAACTTTTCTCCAGGAAAAACCGCAAATGCAGCTCTTCGGTTCAGGGTTGTCCATAAATAACAAAGCATTCGATGGATTGTAGTGTGAAAGTCACACAAGTTTTGTCACTTTGTCATTTTTTTCTATGCTTGTGGGGGTTTTTTTCCTCAAGCTTGAAAATTAGAAACTGGACTTCTAAAGCCTTAGATTAATTTAGATTTAATTAATTTACGTGAAGTAAATTATTATATAGAACTCACCATTTACAGAGCTCACAATGAGGGCTTTGATATTTAGCAGAAGTTCATCCTCACAAATAGACACACTGAATGGTTCTCCCTTTTTTGCTCCACACCACCAGTTTAAAGAATCCCCAGTGTTTAAAATGGAACAGAGAATTTGAATGAGTGCTTCCTGCACGGATTCTACAGGAGGGTCAATTGCTATGTGTGGAATCCTTATAGTCAGTAGGAGTTTAAACCTGTTAGAGAGAAAATATGTAAAGATCAGCTTTTAAAAGAAAGTTTTTTTTTCATAAAAATGCCACTGGAATGTCATATATAAATGCACGTTACAGTATGAATAGGAGCGTCTAAAGTTATCAGTAAAAAAAAAAAAAGTAAATGTGAAATGGCTAATGGGTTTATGGATAACACATAAGGACAAATTTACTATTATTCCCGGAATTTAGCTCGACCAAATTCGCAATTCGATAAGCATTCGACCATCAAATGCTTATTGAATTTTTTAGGCTATCATTTTGCTCGCAATGTGATTTCTCGATGAATTCGTACGGTTGGATACCGATCGTTCAATTTCACAAAAAAAAATCGTAAAATTTCCTTCAAGCGTCAGAAAAATTTGTACTATTCGAACGCTCTGATCGTACGAATGGTATTCGAGCAGGACATGGGGGCAAATTTACTATTATTCCCCCCAAAAAATTCCTTTCTATTCGATATTCGATTAGCATTCGATCGTCGAATGCTAATCGAATACTTTTAGGCTACCTTTTATTCGATATTTGATCATTCGACTATCGAATACAAACCTATTCAATCAGTCGAATAAATCATTTGATCATTCGAATGATTCGTACGATTCGAACGATCGAACACTTCGATCGTAGGAATCCTATTCAATCAGGACTTTGTCTCAGAAGCCTATGGGAGTGCTCCCATAGGCTTCTATTGCAATTCGGTAGGTCCAATCTGCCGAAGTAGGCAATCGAAGAAACTTAAAAAATAAAATCCTTCGCTGATCGAATGATTGAATATTCATCCATTCGAATCTACTTGAATGTATTCGATCGTTCGATAATACCCTATTCGATGATCGAATATGCCAAAATTCACATATTCGACCAAAAGAAGAAATCCTACGTTCGAACTTTGATCGAACTTCGAATCCTTCACGTGAATTTAGTAAATCGGCCCCTTAGTCTCAGAAGCCTATGGGGAGCTTCTATTACAATTCGGTAGGTTCAATCTGGCGAAGTAGGCAGTCGAATAAATTTTAAATTTTGATTCCTTTGATCTTCAAATGATCGAATGATCGAATGATCGAATGATCGAATATCCGATCATTCGATCTATTCGATATTCGATGATTGAAGAGGCCAAATTTGAATATATCATTTCACGAAAAATTTGTACGATTGTTATTCGATCGAATTCGATCGAACTTTGATCATTTCACGTGAATTTCGTAAATTTGCCCCATACTGTATTTTACACAAAGAACTGTCACTGCACCAATTCTCTTGAATCTTTTGAATATATACTAGTATGTGGCATAAACTCCAATGGAAACCTTTTTAATAGTGGTCCTAATCTAAGAGCAGTATGAAAATAATTTTGTAACGTGTTACCTTATTTTCTGTCCCTGTGTTTGTATTATCAGAGGCCGTCCTAATGTAGTTGTATTGTCTTCTGTCATTCTGTTCAGGATACTTTGTAAATCTCTAGAATTTTTTTCAGATTCACTTCCCACTAGTTGGGCCAAATGTATTAGTGTCCGGCAAACACAGGTATATACAGCCTGGCATGTCTGATAACATAGTGTTTCTAATTTGTGGAAGAAAACAGACAATTATTGAACTGACAAAACCTACACAAAATACAAATTGCCAAAAACTCAGCTTAATCTTAAGGGGAAATGTAATAAAAGGTGCAAAGTTTGCTATTGGTCCAATAGCCAATAGCAACCTATCAGCAGGTAGTCTTTACTGGTCACCTGTCTAAAAGCACCTATTTGTTTCTAGGGTATACTGCTACAGGGAAACCTTTGTGCCTTTTATTTTACAGATATAGTTCACTGCCAAATTAGTATTAGGCTATACATTAATATTTCAAATCTATATTTTATTTCAAATATACTTTCTATATAAATATATGATGGCATTGGTTTCAAAGATGAAGAATTCCTCCTAATCTGGAAAAAAAAACAATGAAAATCAAATATAATAATACAATGTCAACAAATATAAGATGGCTTTCAGAATAATGTATACGGGTATGGGATCTGTGATCCAGAATGCTCAGGACTTGTGCTTTTCTGGATAATGGATCTTTCTGTAATTTGGATATTCATACCTTAAGTCTACTAAAATCCAAGAGGCTGGTTTTGCTTCCAGTAAGGATTAATTATACTTAGTTAGGATCATGTACAAGCTACGGTTTTATTATGGTATAGAAAAAATGTATTATTTTTTATGGATTGCTTAGATAAAATGGAGTCTAGGGGGTAGATTCATCAAAGAGTGAAGTTAAGAGTGAAGTTCCGCCACTAGAGGGAAATTCCGCAGCTCTCCATTCATTTCTATGGGATTTTTGAAGGAGTATTTATCAAAGGGTGAAATTTCACTTTTACCCATTGATAAATACGCCTTTCAAAATCCCATAGAAATGAATTGAGAGCTGCGGAATTTCCCTTAAGTGGCGGAACTTCACTCTTAACTTCACTCTTTGATGAATCTACCCCTAAGGGAGACAGCCTTTCCATAACTTGGAACTTTCTGGATAACAGGTTTATGGATAACAGATCACGTACCTGTATCATTGTCAATATATTTGATATTCATCCAGGTGTCTCAAAATGTTTATGATGGGGGGTAAGGGATTGGTTGATGTTATATATTTTCTTCTCTCTACTTTTACCTTTAGTTAGTACTGTCACAGCCCCTTTAGATAGTTGTTCAGGACTTTATATATAGGTGAATTCAAGATTTCAATTTTAAAAAAGGTACCTACCACAAACATTTTAGAGTTAACAGTACTTGGGACATTTTGGCCTTTTTAATCCATTTTCTAGGAAACTGGTTACTATAATTGTGTGTAATTCTGCATGATAGTCAGTTTACTTAATTCACTGATATGTTCTATTCCTAGTTTTGAATTATAGGTGTATTTAAAAGTAAAATGCCTCCAGTTAAGGAAATTCTGAAAACCCAAACCCTATATATGAGGGAAGATACAACTGCATATAGGCCTAGGTTCCATACTGCTTTATGCATTTACAAGGATTTCCTATAGGTAAGTGGTATACCAAGGCTAACCTGGCTACATACATTTATTTTACAAAAAACTTTATTAATGCAGTTATGTTCATGTGATCATGAAAGTCACAATATACAACGTACCTAGAACTTGATTGATAATTTCTTCAGAATGATCACATTTGTCTAAGGATGAGGGTGCAGAGTGTTGTTTATTTGTTGGCTTCTGGAAACGCAAATTAGAAGTTACATTTACTTTCTTTTCTTGCATGGGTTCCTTATACTCCTTGAACAGAGAAAACAAAGATAAATTATTTTTGACCTTACAGTTACAGCATATTTGCTAGGACAATCTTTTCACAGGGTTAAACACAGATGGGATTTTTTAAATATATAAATGGATAAAGAATGAAGCAGAAAGCAGTGGGCCCTTATCAAATACAGGTAATTCTGGATAAAAAAAAAGATTTGGCGCTCTTCTTTTCTTCTGTATATACCACTGAGAGACCAGTTAATGATGGCTTCGTTTTATTAGTGTATTAAATTGGGAAGGCGCTCACAGGACATAACTATGGTCAGGCCAGAGTGAAATACTCACAGATTATTGACCAAGAGCCTTATGCATCCTGTGCCTTCATCAATTAATCATACACCAGCTCTCCTTTCCTTATGTTAGTAAATGATGCAGGGGGATCACAATGAAGGGTTTAAATTGATGAACAGTTATCCCCAAATTAAGTATGTACCTGTCACATAATGCTTTACCTGATTGTCACTAAGTTCTCTAATGACATCCTCAAATGCACATTTAATATCAGAAACCATAACTTGTAGTACAGCCTTCTTTTCCAAAAAATACTGTTCCATCTGCTGTACAAAGGCATGAGGGCTCTGGAAAAGAAAGAAACATCAATATGTTAAAAAATAGTCAGCGGATATATAGATGGTTTTGTGTGACTTGGGCAACACAGTTCAGTAAGTTTGACTGCTGCAGTTAGAATGTTGAAAACAGATGTCTGATTGTCTGTTTTGCA
>CM044439.1:95668338-95703664 GCA_024363595.1 Xenopus borealis
AGCCAATGACAGGTCAACTTGGCCTTGTGTTTTGGACCATTGTCATGTTGGAATGTCCAAATACGTCCTATGCACAGACTTCGACACCACCTTAAAGCTGCCAAATTGCAATTTTAGCCTATGGGGGACCTCCTAGAACCTGTCCGGAAATTTTTTCTAAGCACTAGGAATTGAAAGGATTTTGCACAAAATCGTTCAAACGATTTTTAATCTATCGAAAATGGACCTATTTGATCAAAATAGGTCAATTTGCGATCTAAAAAGCCCTTTAAAAAACTTTGATGCCCGAATTTTGATGTTTTTCACTGTGAAAATTCGGCCCTTGGTAAATCTGCCCCTTAGAATCCAAAAAACATCAGTGCAACACTTGATGAAAGATGTCAGGAGTCCAGAAAGTCATTGACCTTTTATACACACCCACTAATTACAAGCAAACAGATCACAGGTGAAGATGGTTACCTTTAATAACCATTCTAACCCTTTTGTGTCAAGTTGTGTGCATGTTATCAGGCCAAATCACCAGGGTATGTAAACTTTTGATCAGGGTTATTTGGGTAGTTTGTGTAGTGATTATGATTTAAAAAGAGTAAACACAGTTGTTTGACAATAAATGGCTTCAGTCAACCACTAACCATGAGTGAAAGAAAAGTGTTTGTGTTATCATTCATATTCTCTGAAAAATGGTTAATAAATCATAAATTATGCAAGGGTATGTAATGTAAACCTATGAGCACAACTGTATTTCCTTTGTTCCTATGTTTTAAAGGTTGTGAAATTAAATGTAACTATGCATTAACATTAGCAAATATGTTGTTTTCTTTTTACTGAAAATTAGGTATCTAACCTAAAGTTTTTACGTTTACGACCCCTTTAACCATACAAATACAAGCAAGTCAGGACTAACAGGGATACAAAAAAAGTTTCCATTTATAAAGGGTTATGACTCATTTTTTTCCAGGACAGTATTATCTCGCCATTCTTTTAAAGATTTTCCAGTTTCCAGACTATTGTGCAAGAACTAAATATTTATATGAATTTTATGATACTAAAAATAACCAACAAAGAACTGAGTCTTTTTATCATTGCAATAGTACTGTTGTGCATGGATAAACTGCTAATTAGCAACAATGTTAGCACATCACACTATAAGGACTACCCCCTCAGCTATATACTAGGGTAAACTTAATGGGAAGGGGATCTAAAAGGTGCTCTGATCCATAGAACATCATGCAGAACCAACTTGTAAATCTGTGAATCTTATCTTACATCTCCCTTCTCTTTATATTGTATATGCTCAGAAGTAGTGATGGGCAAATTTATTCGCCAGGAGAAAATTTGTGGCGAATAAATTCGATAAAGTTCACATATGGTGGACGAAATGGGCGTCAGGCACACATTACTTTAATCTTAGAATTTAGTCAGGCAGGGAAACGGATAATACCGAATGAACAGGGTTATCCCTACTATCGGGAGGGTTTTTTAACGTGGGTGAAGGGGTTGGTGTGATGTGGATACTGGGACTAGTAATTTCTGTAATTTTAGGCGTTTGCAGTGGCTTTTCCACTGTATCTTTATATTAGCAACTGGGAGGGTTGGAGGGTTTTGGATGGGCTGAGCCTCTTTGTTCAGGCATCAATACCGCAAGAAACAAGAAGCCGGTGTTTCAGCTGACACGCGACATAGCAGCCTGTCAGATATATCACCCCATACACATCTACAGGATAGAAAGATGTAGCATGACATTGCTCCTCATGTGATTCTTTCCTGGTTGCTATATTAAAGGGGTTGTTCACCTTTGAGATAACTTTTAGTATGATGTAGAGAGTGATATTATGAGACACTTTGCAATTGGTTTTCATTTTTTATTATTTGTGGTTTTTGAGTTATTTAGCTTTTTATTCAGCGGCTTTTCAATTTGCATTTTAATAAGTCTGGTAACTAGGGCTCAAATTACCTTAGCAACCATGCATTGATTTGAATAAGAGACTGGAATATGAATAGGAGAGAGTCTGAATTGATCAGCATTAAAAAGTAGCAATAACAATATATTTGTAGCCTTGCAGAGCATTTGTTTTTTAGAAGGGGACAGGGACATTTGAAAGCTGCAAAAAAACAGAAGAAAAAGACAAATAAATAATAATAATAAAAAATAATAAAAAATTAAAACCAATTGAAAAGTTGCTTAGAATTAGTCATTCTATAAAATAATAAAAATTACCTTAAAGGTGAACCACCCCTTTAATTACGCAAATCGCTCCCATTTATTACCAAACCCGTGTTGTTGAAATCAACCTCATACCCCTGGCAATCCGTTTCCCTGCACCTGACTTTCTTTTAATGGTTTAACACTTGATTCATTCATTTTGAATGTATAGATTAAAAGTTACGTTTTAATAGAATTTGTGGATATACATTTCAAGTGATTTTGGAGCAGGTGCGTCGGGAGGTGAAAATCAATAGGTCATTTCTGTTTCTATGTTCTCTTTATTTAGTATTAAAGGAATTGTTCAGTATAAAAATAAAAACTGGGTAAATAGATAGGCTGTGCAAAATAAAACATGTTTTCAATATAGTTAGTTAGCCAAAAATGTACTGTATAAAGGCTGGAGTCACTGTAAGTCTAACCTAAAAGAACAGGACAATACTTCTTGCTTTTCAGCTCTCTTTTGTTTACACTGAATGGTTACCCTGGTGACCAGGCAGTAACCAATCAGTGACTTGAGGGAGGGCCACAAGGGTCATAACTGTTGCTTTTGAATCTGAGCTGAATGCTGAAGCTCAATTGCAAACTCACTGAACAGTTATGTCCCATGTGGCCCCCCTTCAAGTCGCTGACTTACTCAGATTTAGAGAGCTGAAAAGCAGGATGTTGGATTCTGGCTATTATATTTGACATCCAGTCACTCCAACTTTTATAGTTTGCATTTTTCCCTGACTAACTATATTAGAAATATTTTTTATTTTGCACAGCCTTTCTATTTAACCAGTTTTTAATTTTACCCTGAACTGTTCCTTTAACATTTGACCTTGCACACCATCCTTTGTTTTTCATTGGTGGTTGGTGCTCCTCGACACCACTTACGTATCGAGTTACTTTTGCTGTTAATTTGCAGGTTTTGGAAACTATGTTCATAATAAACTAGCACATATAGAAAAATGACTTTACCATTGGCTCCTTAATCATATCCTCTACACAAAGTAGATCAAAACAGCGTATGTCTTCCAAGGTTTTCTCA
The DNA here is from genome assembly GCA_024363595.1 of Xenopus borealis. Taxonomy (NCBI): domain Eukaryota; kingdom Metazoa; phylum Chordata; class Amphibia; order Anura; family Pipidae; genus Xenopus; species Xenopus borealis. The sequence continues at coordinate 95,671,575 of CM044439.1, forward strand.
ATCACTTTTTCTTTAATTGCAGAGACTTTCTCGACAGTGGCCTGTAACCTAAATAGACAACAAATCATTAATGATTTATGCTGAGAAATGCTTACCTCTTAATCAAAATGTAGTCATTTAAATGATGGCACTGATTTGTCATTGTTGCTTATATTTCACTGAGTGGTAAGGATGACTAAAATAAAATAGCAATGGATTCATATTTAACAGTTTGCTGTAATAAATAGTAAATATTGCCCAGTTGCTTTTGCATTGGATATTAACAAAGATTGTCTTTCAGATTAGGACAAAAGCATGCATCCATAGACTTCTCAAATCTTCCCTCTATACAGGACCTATTATCCAGAATGTTTGGGACATGGGGTTTTCTGGATAAGGGATCTTTCTATTATTTGGATATCCATATGATTTATGATTTATCAGCGGTTGAAGTGAAAATTCGAATTTAAAAGTTTCGAATCACAAAGTAATTTTTGGGTACTTCAATTATAGAATAGGCCAAAATTTGTATCAAATTGAATAAATTAGACTATTCGAATTTTGAAGTACTGTCTCTTTAAAAACTTTGATTATTCACCACCTTAAACCTGCAGAATTGCTGTTTTAGCCTATGGCGGACCTCCTAGAACAGTGGTGTCCAAACTTTTGGCTTCGAGGGCCACATTGGAAGAAAAAAAATTGTTTGGGGGCCATACATGAAATACACAAACACGTTTGATTTGTAAAAGTAAAGAAAATACATAAAAAAATAAAACTACGATACCAGTTAGATAACCAGAGATATACACTGGAATAAGGGACACCTGGATATTAACTTATTATTATATTATTATTACTAACTGGGCAATGGGCCGAGTCCCCCCTCCTACTATATCCTTTGCAACATGACGAGTTCTTGGGAACTGAGCGTTTCAAGTTTGGCTGCATTCATATCCATCCTGGGCCGCATTTGGCCCTCGGGCTGCAGTTTGGACACCCCTGTCCTAGAACCTAAATGGAGTCTTTTGGCTAAGTTTGAGAAGTTTTTCTGAAGCAATCGTTCAAATCGAAAGATGAAATCATATGAATCAAACAATTCGAACAAAACCAGTCGTGTTCTATCAAAAATTGAAAACACAACTCTACTGGTCGAATTTTCGAAGTATTTTCACTTCAAAATTCGGCCCTTGATAAATCTGCCCCTAAGTCTACTAAAAAAATCATTTAAACATTAAATAAATCCAATAGGATTTTTTAAAGAAGTAGAATTTTTTGCTTATAATGTAGTCTATGGGAGATAGTCTTCCTGTAGTTTGGAGCTTTCTGGATAATTGGTTTCCTGATAACAAATCCCATACCTGTAGTTAGTTTCCTGCTTAATCAGAAACATACAACACTTTGGTCTTTGGATTTAATGCACTTCCTTTCCAGTAATGCTTTAATTATAGCATTATGTGGCCTAACAATCAAACCTTTTGACAGCAGCGTTAGTTTGATGAAGAAGGCCTTCTATGTTGATGCTTCTCCAAGACACCGTAGACAAACCAGGTTGGAACTGATTGTTAACTCTTTCTAGATGGGAGGTGAATAACTTTGCCAAATTCTGAGGAATCTTCTTTTGAAGCTTTGCATATTCTTGCACCACATCCTCCAAGTCACTCTTGTACATCTTGAATTTCTCAGACTTTAAACAGATGGTTAGTATTTATATATAAAATAAACTTTTGAGTACTCTAAATATAAAAAGCTAATAGTTAAATATAGGAATGAGTGTTAAAAATAACTCAAAGTACTTATTGTTGCCCTTTACTCAAAATTTTGAACTGGCAGCATTCAGAGAAATGTTTTGAGGTCTTGATGTTTTTGAGTTTCAAGACCAAGAGCATGGTAGATGCTGTACCATTGTCAGAAACGCTGCTGGAGCGTTACTCGGCGCTCCAAAGATGGCGGCGTCCATGGGCGCCATGTGGGTAGAGGCGCCGGCACGATGACATCAGTGTGCCGCGTTGGACACACGGTGTGTCACGGCGACCACGCTGATCTTAGCACTAAAACCTGTTTAAAAGGACACCCAGTACGCCATTTTGGTGCCCAAGTATAGGTCATCGTGTTTGGTGTTCCTGGGTGCTTATAGTATTTTGTTTGATTCTGATATTGACTCCTGCCTGTATCTTGTTACTGAACCTTTGCTGCTTGCCTATCTGAACTATTGCCTGGACTTTTGACTACTCTCTGGATCATCCCTTTTTACTGTGTATTTGACTCTCTGAAGGGCTTCCTTCTTTGATCCTGACTACCAACCCCATGGGAGCTGCAGACCCCCCTGTCAACCATTGAGCAATACTGTCTACCATCAGAAAAAAAAACTCTTTAAAAAACAATGCATCAAACAGGTATCAGCAATTCTAGAAAGTAATTATTTGGCAAACCCCTGTTAATGAAATAATGATTGCAATTTACCTGCTGAAAAGCTGCCAGGGCTGCCTCTGGAACAGGGATCCCAAATCGCACCATCCATTTAGTCTCCTCAATCAAATGAATTATTCTAAAATTTAAAAAAAAAATAAAAAAATATATATTATGTAGTTAAAGACTTTAAACTTAGCACAAGCATGTGCAATGATTGTTACCTCATGTCTGTATTAACTGCCAACTGTTGTGTAATGGGGTCACGAATGAGCAAATGGCAGCTGAGACCACTTAGATTTTTGTCTACCTGTGCTTTCCATTTCTGATACCATAACTCTTCAAAAGCCACCAGTGCAGAGGCTATGCGGTTATACAGTTTAATTGTTTCTGTATAAGTGACACACTTGTTGATCATTTTTACATTTCTGAAAACCTGTAATAAAAATGTAACAGCATCAAAATAACATCATCTAGTGATTGGCAGAACTTGATTGATTAGTTGTTGAAAAACCCTGGTATTAATTCCCAGGTCTCCCTTTGTATCTTGCACCTAATATATCACGCATGAACAATGTTCTATGGCATCTGCATCAGCACTGAGATGATGCCATTTAAAAATACATTGACTAAGAAAAAAGGGCTCCACCACAGGGGTGAGATTTATCACTTCAGGTGCTACTAAATGCTGTGCAAGTTCAGGGGCACCCTGCTTAGTGAAAAGGGGCCTAAGCTTGTGCTTAATTTCTGCCTAGGGTGATGGCACATGCTAAAATTTGTCACCCACAGATAAATCAGCTCTACTGCCAGTGGCAAATTTCTGTTAAATGACTTGTCCTAGTATTAAGATCACATTAAGATCACTACATGTAAAACCTACTACTTAGGCTTATAATCGGGGAAAATGCAAAGGGAGGCAATTTAAGGGGTGACAAATTTTACCCTTACTGTTCCGAATACATTAATAATGGGTGACTGCAGAAGATCTCTCTTGTCTTTGCCGGCACCCTAGTTGTTGGCCACCCATGGTGTAAATTATGCATATTGGGCCAAATCATGGTGATTTCCTTGTTTCTTTGCATATTACTTTTATTGTACTTATTCACAGGTCTATGGATTTGCTCTTGAGCAAGTGGGAAAAGAAAGGAAGAAAACTACAAAGGCTGATAGTACAAAGAGCAAATTGCAGATTTGAAAATCACAAGAAACACTATTGTCTCCCATACACTTGAATGGAAAACATTACAGGCTTTTTAAGCCCACAAGTGATGATTGTATACCCCATCTGCCATAGCCCTAAAATATCTTTGAATAAGCCCAAACCCACCTTCATTGGGTTTTCAATTTTTGACAGCAACTTGCGTGACCAGGTTATTGCACCCACAACAGGAGGCATATTCCTCGGCACAACGGGGTCATCCTGAAAAACAAGTCATCATGTTACGTTCTGCTATACATAATCTAAAATAGCATCTCTTTGGGATGCAGCATACGTTTATGTGCCCACTATCACACCACAGCCCACTTTAAACTTCTATGGTGGTTATTTGCCCTGCTGCTATTGTACAGTGCACAATAAACAAAATGTATGCAGCATACATATTTAAGGGCAAAGCCAGAGTGTGTAGAAGCCGAGCAGTACGTTTTGAAGAGACAGACAGTTATTAAGTTGTTTAGAAATATGTGTATAAATAAAATAAATATGAATAAACAACTATCATATAAACTAATAATCACTTTTTTGGTAGGATTTGGGCTTTTGAGCTTGTTAGGCATTTTAGAATTTGATAGGATAAGATGGAACATAGTTACCTTAAATGTTTCATAAACTTGTTGAGTCTCCCTAAGCTCTTCATAGAACCAATCAAAGACATCCATGTAGCATTCATTAATAGTATGTTGTATGCCTGGCCGATGACTTACAATTGAAAACCTGACAATACAAAGCCAGTTTTTTTTATCTTGTATTAGCTTAGTAAAACACAGAAGACCTTTATTACCCATATTAGCTCTCCTTTGCAAAACCCTATAGGGTATCAAAAAAGTCTTCCTTATACAGATCAAGTATTAATTAGGCTCAGGGAACCAGCACTTAACCATACTATTAGAAACTACTAATGTAATAGCAACAGATCAGCAACTTTACAAGTATCTCAAGAAAAAGTAACTGTATCCTTTTAACTCATTAAAACAATGTAAATACACAGTTACATAGTTACATAGTTAAATTGGGTTGAAAAAGACAAAGTCCATCAAGTTCAACCCCTCCAAACTAAAAACCCAGCATACACACACACACACACATCTCCACTCTTTCACACCTCCACTCTTTCACACAAACCATATATGCCCGTAGCTATACTAACAGTAGTCAAGCTGTAGTTGCACTGTATATCCCAAATTCTTCAAGGTGTTCAATGGTTTGCAACCATTTTACACTTTTTCAACAGTTTCTCTGAGGATGGCGATGATCTGTTATACACATTCTTATGAACTTAAAAATCTGGAAGAACCATTTGACCTAGCAAGCATGATCAAGATTAAACATTCAAATTATCCTCTTGAATAAGAATACTTGGGACCTGAGCTCCATACCTTAAATCAAGTAACATATCTTATAAACAATAAATAAACCCAATAGGGTTGCTTTACCTCCAATAGGGATTAATTATATCTTGATCTTGGGATCAAGTACAAGGTACTGTTTTTATTATAACAGAGCAAATAATATACTTTTCAAAACAATCTTAATTATTTGATTTGAAAACATGGAGTCTATGTGAGATGGCATTCCTGAGCTTACTGGATAATGGATTTCCATATAATGGGTCCTATTCCTTTATTTACAAAAATAGTAAATCAAACAGAGAGATGAGCACATTTTGTAATGTTTTAGCTTTGTGGAGGTTGTAAAAATATTTACCTTTCAAGAATGGCAAGAGCTTCTTCAGTAGATATCTTCCTTAGAAAAAGAGCCTGAATGTACACAGATATATATTTCTCTGCCTGTTGATTCATCACTAGGAACTCACAGTATCCCTCTTCACAAGGGTTATGATCTCTAAAGAAAAAGGAACTGATTATATGAATTCTCTTTCCCTTTCTCTTTATTTATAATAATTGATAATTGAGTTAAATTAAAAATATAAGTTTAATATATTATATATTCAGAGGCTGCCTGTACATGTATTATTATATAACTTGCCCCCAAACCATTGTCATCATTTGTAAGACACAGGTTCATACTGCTACTATCCCATGAAGGCCAAAAATATTTTGACTATACTTTTAGGGCAGAACTGCACAAGCGTTTCTTGTTAGATCGGCTGCCAGCTCCGAAACACGTGACAATCAGATGGGGAATCAGGCATCAAAATTCTAAATGGACTGAATGAAAAGTCGCAGATAAGAACTTTGATGCGACACGACTGTCGGACGTGGACACAGTAAGCATCATCTTCATCCAACAGTCAGACAATGTAGTTCATTCAGTCCAATTATATTTTGACGCATGCGACTAGTGATGGGCGAATCTACCCAGTTTCGCTTTGCCGAAAAATTTGCGAATTTCCAGTGAAATTCTTGAATTGGAGAAAAAATTGGCAAAACGCGTCGCATCATTTTCGACGCGCGTCGCTTCATTTTCGCGTCATTTTCATTGCATCGTGTTGTTTTGAACGCGCGTCGTTTTTGTCGCTTCGCGTCAAAAACGATGCGCGACTCGTTTTTTAAAGCGAATTTTCACCATGCGAATTTTCCCTGGCGTTTCGCAAATTTATTCACCAGCGGCGAATCGCGGGAATTCGCCGCGAATTCGCCCCTGGCGAATAAATTCGCCCATCACTACATGCGACTCCTTTGTCACATTCTTTTCATCAAGAAGCATTCCTGTAGTTCTGCCCTTACTAGTTGGGATAGAGTGTTCTCTGTTTATCTGGCTTTGACTCTTGGATGTAAATGCTTCTCTGTCTTGTAACGATATTAGTTTAGAACTACAAATAATATTGTCTCTTTATGTCTGTCTGGTATTCCTTCCAATGAAAATGCCTTGGATTGTGAAAATGTCTTCAGTGTGCACTGTACAGCTAGCTCCTTAAAACATTGTTTTTAAACAATAAAAACATATTTTCAGTATTTTCAATGTTTTTCTGTGATAATAATAAGAGGGCCATAGTGTGTGAGCAAGTGACTTACGTTCTTTCAGTGTCTAAAAACACATCAGTATCAATGTACTGTGATAGCATGTCTATTATCTCCTCCAGTTTTTCCAGGAGAATAGATGACAAGGTAGACTCTTCTTCTTCTTCATCTTCCCAGCTGTAAAGATTAGCTATAAAACAAAGATATTCCATTTTGAAAGGGTTGATACATAATCTGCTGTAGACAATAATCTTGGGTCACAGAGTGGGCAAAAAGTGTTATCAAACAAAATGACAGTGAACTAAAAGTCTAAAAACATATCCAAACTTCCATGGGCATGGAATAAGTAAAAATCAGGTGAAAGAATCTTTGAATTGATCTTATTTAGGGTCATTTTCTGTCTGACACTTTTATTATGATCTTGGAAATACATGTTATATTGTTATGTTCTGTTAAATGCTACCTACATGGTGCAGTCTACATGAAATTCAAAGAGAGGCCCAAAAAATATGCATCAGTGCTGGAATATATTATACATTATATAACAGGTAAAATATTTGGGGTATCACTAACAGAGGCCCAAGCAAGCATGGACAACAGTAGACTGTAGTATGTATTTCTATAGTATAAATTGTGGTAAACAACAATGCACAAATCTTAATGAATAATTTTTTGTATCATAATTTTATATTAAACCATATTTAAATCCATCAACCAATAATAAAGCTTGTTTTCCATGGCTTATTACCTTAAAATATTGCTATAAATGGTAATGTTCTTAATTTACAATTGGCCACATTAGTTACACTTACCTAGCATACGCTTTTCCTCATTTGAAAGCACCATTTCAGCATTGTTTTCCTGATGTGTTGGTTGTTTACTCTCTTTCAAAATAGAAAGGTCATTTCCAGAAATGTAAATGTCTTGTTCATTTACATGTAGGGTATTCAGTCTAGAGGAGTCTTCTGTAAGAATCTTTACAAAAATTAAGGTAAATATGTATTTGGTCCTGACATGGACAAATCAGTATACTAATTTAACAGCAAAATCTGTAATTAGTTGCTCAAACCATGGACAAAGAAGTAATTTTGTCCTGAAATTTTGAGGGAGGGGCTTGAGATCATCAAAATATGTCATCCTTTGTCATACATTGTAAAGAGGCAAATGATTACCTGAGCTTCATCTTCCTCAATAAGAGTCTGGAGTTTTCCAGCAGATTCTATATTTTGCTTCACAATTTGTACTTGTTGAGGGGTTTGTTCAGGCTTGGCATCTAAGGAAACAAAACACAGAAATTAAATGAAATACTCAAGCGTTCCTTTTTCACAATTTACAGACTGCTTTGCATATTTTAATATTAAGGGGCAGATTTACTAAGGGCCGAATTTTAGAATAAAAAAACTTCGAAGTTTTTTTAAAAGGCTTTTAGGATCAAAAATGAACCTATTTCGATTGCATTGGTCCATTTTCGATCAAATGAAAAAATCATTCGAAACATTCAATTTGATCGAACGATTCGAACAATTCTCTGCAAAATCCTTTGAATTCTTGGAACTTAGAATATTTTTCAGGACAATTCGAATGGCAATTCGAATTTGAATAGTCGAAGTCGAAGGACTTTTAAATTTTCAAATTTTTTTCAATTCGAATAGAATTTGGGCTATTCGATAGTCGAAGTAGCACAAAATTACCTTGAAATTCGAATTTAAAAAATTTTGCATTCGCATTTTTACTTCCACCTTTAGTAAATGTGCCCCTAAGTACCTATATTATGGCTGTACAGTTCAAATAAATCTTGAAGCGATCAACTTCAGGTGAACCATGTCCCTAACAATAAGGTATTTATTAATTCTCTTCATCTTTATTTTCATAAACGGACACTACTGCTAAAAACAAGACTGTGCAACATTTCCTATTTATGAATCTGTAAAAGAAGGTGACCCAATATCCCACAAAAATTGATGTATTATGAGTATCTCTTTTGCAGCAATTAAAGAATAAGTACAAAAATTAATGTAACATGACTCGGGGTGCAGAAAGCAGAAAGAGAAGCAGCATGTGTGCAGATGATGCTCTCCAAGTTATATGGTGCAATCTGACAGTGTTTGTTCCCAAATAATATATGATACTGCAAGTATCTTAATATATATCGAATAAATAAGGGGCTTATACATACCTGAATCTTTTAGTTCCTCATTAATAGAGATCTCGCACACACTTCCTGATTCACTTTCATCATCTTCTATGAGGTCTTCCTGAGCAGGTTTTCTCAAGTCTTCTGTTTGTCTGGATAATATTTTGAACTAAAAAAGTGAAAAGTAGAATTTGAATGAATTTTTGTAGGCAAGACCATTGCAAACCAATGATAATGTGACAAACTGCTGAAAAGACAAATATAACATCTACATGACAAAACAATATATATATATATATATAAAATTACAAAAGCAGACAGCATATTTATATGTATGATATATAAGAAGCTGCACTAGCGCAGCGTTCTCCGCACTTCGCCAGGCGAATTTTCGCCAGCGCTCGTCTAATTCACTAAAAAGTGAAGTTGCATCCATCTAAGTGAACGGTAAAGTGCAGTTGCGCTAATGAAGTCTAATTTGCATATGGCGGGAACTTTGAAGTTTGAATAGAGTATATGTTACAGTTCAAACAATACATTACACAAGCCCAGGGAACCCTAATAAAGCCTAATCTAGTTGTTTTATTGCCCTACACATGTGCCCCTAGTCTAGTATATTTGCCCTATGTGAGGAAATTAAGGGGGTAGCAGGGTACCCAAAAAAAATGTTTGTTCCTTTTTTTCTATCACCTTACCCTAAGGAAAAAACGCCAGCGTTTTTTTGGGACAGAAAAATTTCAACTATTTTGGGACTTAGAAAAAATCTCAACTTTTTTTTAGAAAATCTCCTATCTACTCTATTGCACTTCGCCTGCTCTAAACTTGGCAAAGTGAACTCTGGCGAAGGGGCTAACATTCAGAAAAATGACTAACTTAGTGAATTTGCTCATTTTTGCCCCCTTCGCTAGAGTGCAACCTCGCCAGATTTAGGGTGCGAAGTTGCGCTAGACTATCTACATCACTGGCAAATTTACGCCAGCAATGGACTTAGTAAATTTGCAAAGTTACGATTTGCACTAACGCTGGCGAATTTATGCCAGCGTTAGTCACTTTGCGCTTTAGTGAATTTCCCCGCTTGAACACTAAGGAGAACTATGTGCTGGATCAAGAATGAAGTGCAAGGTGCAGAGAGCAGCAATCATGGGTACAGCCCTGTATCCAAAACCTGCCATGGGACTAAATTAAATTATTTAATTTAGATAAGAGATAGAGTTTGATGTTTGATGAACAACAATTCCAGTTGCAGAAAACTGGATTTCAAGAAGCTCAATACTTTCCCCATTTATGAAAAATGTTCTGACTGACAGGGACATTTTCCCAATTCTATATTTTCCACATTTATTACACTTTTAGTACCATCAGGAATGCTTCCCTAATCAGGAAAAATATGAAAGTGTTGACAAATTAAAGTCCAGTGTATATTTAAATAAGTCTTCTGCCTTGTATTCTAACAGTTCAATGTTGGTCTATTGTAAATATGGAAAAACCTTTAAAAAGTGCAAGAAGCACTTGTAAGTTAGTAAATTGCATTTACTTACCTCTTGAAGTTTGTCCATGATGTCACACATTTGTTTAAGCCTTATGCAGAGTGCTTCCAAATGGTACATTATAGTGTCATCATCTGTTATTTGCACGCCAGTACTTTGGTATTCATGTTGCGGGTCTACAAAACAGTATAGCTTCATTTAATTTTCAAAAAAGAACTAGGAACTAGTTTTCCACTAAAATAATTGTATTTGTAGTTTTCTCTGTTTGTTTCCAGTATCTGCTCAGATTGCTTAACAACACTACTATATTCTGTGTGTCTATAATAAATCTACTGTATTAGATAATACAAGGTAAATCTGATATATTACAAGTGAAGAGCAGGGAAACTTATTCACATTTTGGTGACAGTTGTACATGAGACCTGATGAAATTTCCATATTTATAATCTATAAAAAAGCATACAGAGATTTTTTTTTTACTGAGGCTTTTTTCATACTGGGTAAAGATTTTACAGTGTACCATAACTGGATGTCACCGATGGAGGTTTTTTGATTGTCGCCTTATTTGTTTTCATGCTGAGTACAGATTGTTTTCCAGGAAGAGTAGAAATGGAACTGGAGGAGGGATATCGCTGCATTCCATGAGCTCCTTGCAGCCATTCCCGCAAATTATACAGTTCTTCCTTAAAATTATTTTTAACAGTCAAACAGGCTTGCATCCTGCAACAAAAATGATATTAATATTGTTTGTGTATCAAAAGCATATGAACTTCTTTAAATAGACAACAATGACTTAAATCAATAGGACATGTGCTGAACATACTTTTTTCCTGTTGTTCTAATTAGGAAATATGTGTGCTTTTAGTAGCTCCTTGCAATGAAATTCAAAGTTAAGTCACATTCTACTTTCAGATCAAATCAAGCAAAACAAATAAACAGACAAATGAGAAGCCTCTGTATAAATAGAGCACTCCCATCCTCCAGCTGCAGCCTGCTAGGCTTTCAGATAACAAGAGGTTTTCTAGGTGGACTGGTGATTTTTCTGAAATTGTGCTAGTTGAAAGAAGTATGTAAAATGTGACTTTACTTTCTATTTCATATTTTCATATTTGCCCTATTTATTGAAAGAAATAAAAAACATACATATTTTCTAATCAATGCAATAGACAAAAATGTTGGGCAACTTGGGAATCAAATCTTTGTGTTTTTGATAACAGTTTATTGAAAGGGTATCTCTACAGGTAGTGGAATCATATTAAGTATAAACTGTCACTATTACGTCCAGGACTGGACTGAGAATCAAAATAGGCCCTGGAATTTCAGGTACAAAGAGGCCCAATCAGCCCACACAGAGGCCCAAACAGTCCCCACCAGCCCACTAAACACTGACTTTCTATGGCACCTTATAGCAGCCCATCTGGCATTTGCCCTAACCCACAGATTGCCAGTCCGGGCCTGATTAGGTCCACCGTGATTGCTAAAGTACAGGATTGTATAAACAATGTTAATTTTCCATATCTCTTACCGCTCATAGAAACTACTGCTACTGTTTATCATTTCTTCCTTGTATTTGTCTTTTTTCATTTTCTTTTCTTCTTTTGTCCCTGCTAATAATCCAGTCTTCATATGATCCCTTATTTTGTCCCAAAGTTTGTCTTCAGATTCTGTATTCACAATACATTCACGCAGGAAGCTTATACAATTCTGAGTCAGCTGATTTGACACCTGGATAAAATAAGAATTGTATTAGCCATATGTAATTGCCAGTGAAAAGTCTGGAATCTGTTTACAGGCAAGATAAAGATAGAACTCTTTTATTTGATCCTAAAAAAAATTATTTGAAAGGATTAAAGAATAGGCAAAGTTTATTTGTGACTGTTTCTAATATTGAAGTGAAAAGTGTAATTTTTCACCTTGTAAGGCTAAGGACACACTAGGTGATTTGGGGAGATTTAGTTCCCTGGCGACTAATCGCCTTGACTTTGCGGCGACCAATCTCCTGGCGATGCAACTTTTTCAGAAAACGTAAAACTGTTAATCAATTATGTGTTCTTGATCTCGGTATGTGAGAAGATATATCATTGTTTTGCTTTTTTGTTTTCTCTTTTCACAAATGCCAAATGAATGTGGTAATGAAATGTCTATATATTCCTACATTATGATTTCCCTGTTATAGGTTTGTGAATACATATACAGCACATAAGTGTGTATTCCTAATCTCATCATCCAATGTTGCTACTGTTTGTGGTCCCCATTAAAGAGGCAACCTCGCAGTGCAGCTGCTTACCTTTGTGAGAAGGAGTCCCAGAAACCCATTTTTGGAGAAAAATCTTGTCATGGTTTCTGTTTGTTGGAGGCCAGAGAAAAACACTGGCAGAATGCTATTTATCAGGGTACAGGGATCATTTTCAGTGGCAAGAGCTTTTAGATGACGCGAGAGAGCTTCCAAATACTTAACTCGAGCTTTGGCAGTGTTTGCTGCATCTGTAATACTAATAAAAGATGGCCGATTAATAGCTTGCTGAAACAATGATCAGTATACCCTAATATTAATTTCATAACTCATATTTCATAGCCATCGCAGTTCCATATATTTCTGTAACAATATTTGGAAATTGATTATATCTTTTTTACCAACAAATATAAAGCATTGGTTATTAAATATGTATACAATTACTACAGTTTAGTGTTTTGCAGCCACTTTAATATAATTACTATGATACTGTCACAGGAAAAAAGTTTGCATCAGTTAATAGTGCTGCTCCAGCAAAATTCTGCATTGAAATCCATTTCTCAAAAGAGCAAACAGATTTTTTATATTTTATTTTGAAATCTGACATGGGGCTAGACATTTTGTCAATTTCCCAGCTGCCCCAAGTCATGTGACTTGTGCCCTGATAAACTTTAATCTCTCTTTACTTCTGTACTGCATCACACCCTCCCTTTTTCCCCCCAAGCAGCCTAACAACAGAACAATGGGAAGGTAACCAGATAACAGCTCCCTAACACAAGATAACAGCTTCCTGGTAGATCTAAGAACAGCACTCAATATTAAAACCCATGTCCCACTGCGTTCTATTCAGTTACATTGAGAAGGAAAAACAACAGCCTGCCAGAAAGCTGTTTCCTCCTAAAGTGTCAGCACAAGTCACAAGACTTGGGGCAGCTGGGAAATTGACAAAATGTCTAGCCCCATGTCAGATTTCAAAACTGAATATAAAAAAAATCTGTTTGCTCTTTTGAGAAATGGATTTCAGTGCAGAAATCTACTGGAGCAGCACTGTTAACTCATGAGTTCTGAAAAAAACATGTTTTCCCATGACAGGATCCCTTTAAGGAAAGACATTTTTTAATAAAACTATTTCAGATTTTCTAACAAACAGAAAGCCAGATCTTTAGCTCTTTATACATTTTGTTTTTTATCAACTGTCATGAGCTCCAAAAAAACTGCAAACTGTTCTTTTGCTATGGCACAGCTTGCTCCATACTTCTGGCAATACTTAGACTATTCAGGTTATCTATAATCTAATAGTTTAATGATTGACATTCCTGCTGGAAATTGAGATTCACAGAGGAAACAAAAAAATAATCAAAAGATCAACATTTACAGTATGCTTAGGCTTGAACAATGCCACTTGGGACAAACAATAATAGAGTAAAATATGTATTTTGTGCTTAGTTTGCTCATGTTTTATATCTGTTTATGCCTGTTGATCCAGAACTTAGAAATAAACAATTTATTGACAATAAATGTAAGAAAGGCTTTCAGTCTGTAATCCTGTAGAGAGCCATGAATGACATTTGAGAACTGTTTGCCTTGCTGTGTAAAAACCAAGCACATTGTATTCTATAGAGATGATGTTTTATCTGTTGTGTGAACTGTGCCTTTTCTCCTTTTTCATCTTGAATGGTCCCCTCCCCCATGGCTACACAGCAGTTTCTTTATATAAACTATAATAGTGTTTATAAAACAAACATACAATTGATACCAGTGCAGGGCAACAGTACATGATATTTTAATTCCTTTAAAAAACAAAATTGAGCATCAGAGCGTGAAAATGTGAGTATGAAAAGGGAAACTACCAGGGTCAGCCCCTAAAGAAATTATCTTGTCCTGCAGTGCATTGGCGTCTGTGTATGCAAGCGGCACAACAGTGTTTGCGCATGTGTACGGGGGGGGGTTTAGGAGTTGGGAGGGGGCCCTAGTGACTGCCCCTACCTGTTGCAGCCCCGGTGGGCCCACAATGCTCCAGTCTGACCCTGGAACCTACACATAGTTATAGTGCTATGGCAGTGGTTTAATTGTGCAGATCCTTACTTTCTGCAGGTGCTACTCTAAGATTTCAATTAGAGGGTAATAGAAAAAACTGCCCCAATATGCCATGACTATTATATGCCACAGAGCAAAGACTTCTGGTGTACTACAGTGGTAAGAAAGTCAGTCTCTGTGGAGATGTTCATATTCTTTTGACAGAAGCAACAGCGGTATTATGTGCCACAGAAGATGAAAATCCATATTTTTAAAAATCCCCCTAGCAATGAATCTTGCACAAAGGACTTGGGCAAATACCAAACCAAATGCAAACCCTAGTTTGCATATTAAAACGAAGGAACATTTTTAAAACACTGCATCAGTTGTGAACAAAAAATATTATTACAGTTTTCAAGAGCTTCAAAATCACATGAATTGAACTTGTGAAAAGTGTTAGGATTTGTTACAATCTCAACCCAAGCCCTGGATATGGTGCATCCCTAATCTGAACTGGCATATATGATCGGCATATTGATCATAAGCTATAATGGGTATTATAGCACTTGAATTTTAAATTATATAATATAAGAAGATATAAAAAGTAATGTACTATTATAAATGCAGCTACTCATTGAAGGTACTTGTTACCACTCCTTTCACTTCAGTATAGTTGCATTTGGTGCCACTGCCATTGTACTACCTTTTGTTACAAATTTGTGCAAGAGGACTTATTGATACAGAGGAACTGTGGAACTACCACTACCTTTAAAGATGGCTGTAGCCCATGGTTCTGGTAGTGGTCTGTGCCAAGTGACACAGCGTACTTTGACCTAATGAACTTCATTAAGAAATGACTACATTCCAAAAACAAAATATTTTCCTCTTTTAATTAATCAGCCACAACTGCATTTGACACAATTTATCTTTCAGTTGCAATTATAGTGGGAAACACTGTATCGTGGATGAAAAACATAGAGACCCACTTATTAAAGGTGAAATAATAGTGGTATTAGAGTTTTTTGAAACCACGATTAAATTCATTTTCTCTAAAACCATGACTGCCATGATATTAAAAAAATATAAATATAAACATACAAACAGAAAAAAAACACTGATTTATGCACAAAATATACAAAAAAAACTTTAAAAGTTTTTTGTACAATTATTAGCAAAAAAAAAATTCTTAAACCTTTAATAGTCTGAATGGCTAAAAAAAAGGTTCAAAAGGATCAACAGAGATCCCATTGACTATTATAGGACCTGGACTACTTTTACTTGGCAAAGTTTTGTATTAGAGTTTTTCAAACATTATAAGCAGTTGTTCTACAACACCAATTATAGCAATCAAATATTGAAATTCAGGTCACTTAACAACAGTAATCTGCTGTGAATGCGTTGATTTCTAGATCTGTACCATCATGCTAAACACACATTTTGCTAGCAATATAAAGGGACTGGGATACATGCCAAATAATTTGCATTTAATAATCAATTACAGTTTACATTTATAAAATGTCTTGTTTACAGAGAATACAGAGATTATTCTAGAAGGACACATTGATTACAAAGCTGGTGGAATGATTTGTCACTGTCCAGAATAAATGAACTGTGAACATCATTTGTACAGAGTCTGTTCAGCTGCTTTCATTAAGGGAATTGTTTGCCAAATAATAAAAAGCATGACCCACATTATATGTAATGGTGCCCTATGCAACAGTCGACTCTTCTGGCTATTGTGAAAAAAAAAATAGCTTATGAATTCTTTATTGAATTCTTTCATAATTATGCAAAATTCACCAAGTGGTTTGATGGGAAGCCAGGGATAATGGCTACTCAATAGTTGCTCTGTTTTAGCAATACTACTATGATAATGTAATCCTGGAGTAATGAGCCTTGCGTATGGAGGTGAAAGATACAGAGAGCAGCTGCACAGGTGCAAGTTAGCTATTTTTTTCACATCTGTCTTTAAGGGAAAAGGTTATTTGCCTCTTGTCCGTGTGTCCTTTGTCACTCTTGCTTTGTATGTCCTGCATAACGTGCATTGATGGGGTGCTGACTTTTAGAGGCAGAGGTGTAAGTGGCAGGAGTATGATGTATTGGTTGGCTTGTCTGAGTTTTAGGTGCTGTCAGGACTCTAAACCCCAGATAGGTCAAACAGGAGAGTTGCACTTTGCATCTTGATCTGAATGGTAAATTACCTCATGTGTGATGAAATGTCTGCAGCCCCACAAAAGGTGAATCATTGAGTAATACCTTGGTCACAGAGTTATTACATTATTTTTATTATAAATATATAATTTGTTTTTAGTAACATACCTTTTTTAAAAATGGGAATCAAACAGTGAATCTACAAAACTGCATATAGTAGTGGCATCACTAAATACCAACCAGCACTCCCTACCTTGAATTGTGATGAATTGTATCAAAAACATTTTTCGCACATTGTACAAAGATTTCGTTTTAAACACTCTTAACACCATATCAATGTAAAAAGGGCAAAATTACATTGTGTTTAAATAGGCTGATAGATAAATTGATAGATAGATAGATAGACAGAGAAAACATGTTTGTGATACCTGATATCCACTGCCTTCCATTTCTTCAGCAGTCGAGACTTGGAGGAAATCAAAAGGCCAATGACATTTTTATACTCCTTTCCTCTAAGCTGCTCTGTCAAGAGTTCCAGAATCCTTTGCCTTTGATGCCAGTGTTCAAGTTCAGTTAACGGTGTACTTGCAATATCCAACAACCTAAAAGAACAATCTCTGCAATGTCTGCTACTATGACTTTTACTTATACAGAATGTATGCATCTAATATGCATTAATGAAAGTGATATTTATTGTAGCAATTTTTACAATGACTGAAGGCTTCTAAACTATATTGACTATAGCTATTCAATACACTTTATTTGGCTACGTATATCAGGCTTGCCTTGACTAAATGGTGCTGGTCTTCCAGGTGTTTTGTGTCACACACACCCCCTGAATATATGAATATTTAAACAAATGGAGTGCCTAACACATAACTTCTTCACAGTTTTTCTGCTTTATTGTAATCTTACAGCATATACACTTTCTGTATCTCCAATTGGAGATTATTTACAAAGCTCCAAATGCAGAAAATCCGGAAATTGTTTTTAATTTTTTTGTATAAAATCGTAATTTTTAAAAAACACAAAATTTTCAGAATGTATTATACATTAGGAGAAGTCCCAAATTATTTTGATCATTGCTGGCTTTCATGCAATAACCCAAAGATTTCGGGATTTTCGGCCAAAAATTGTAAACAAAAAAACTGTTTTCATTTCATAAATCCAAAAATGTCATAAAATTCAGATCTTTTTCCCACAAATAAAATATTTGGGGAAATGTATTAATAAATAAGATGGAAAAACCTGTGCGAATTTGATCAGAGTTTTTTTTCCAGAAAATATTGAGATAAATTTGGACTTTGATAAATTTATATACTAATAATTACCTAAAATAGAATATTGTCACTGACATATACCTATCAATATATTGATCTTTACATCTTTTACATTGAGACATACATGTGCATAACAAAACTCCTGATTGAGGTTTTAACTGTAACTGGAAGTATTATGGGCAGGATTGGGGGTTTATAAAATTGGGGCCCTTTACACGCACTTGACCATGATCCTGATCATCCCAACCCTAGATCTTTTGTGGAAACTCTCTGTTCACCTCCCAAGTCTAATTGCAGACTTTTAGGACTAGTACTCAAAATGACAATGTTTCAGTATGGGATTATCAAATGGCACATCCTAATTTAAAACCCTGTTGAATAAGGAATGGTTTATGTGATATATTTTAACAGAGATCTACATTGTTCAGAGGTATGCAAAATAATTTATCGACGTGTTTATAATCAGGATATCTGGGCAATGCCACTTTTGGGAAATATTCCCTATGGAAAACATGAGAGTTGAGCAATAGCTTGGAAGTATTGGGTATCTACTGCTTTATTTAAAAAAAAAATATTATTCATATACTAAATAGATGCTGAGGCATTTTAGCCACACATCTTTCAAGATTTCTTACTATAATTTAAGGTAACGTGATATTACAGAATACTGTTCTATAAGTAATGGATCTGGCAAAGTAAACTGAATTATCTATATTTTATTTATTATGAATTAAACATTAGCAAAGATGGCAGGCCAGAACAAAAACCCATAAAATACACATATTCATTTTCACAGATTACCTTTCATCTACAGCTTCTATCAAAATTTGCTCAATGGTTTTCATCCACTCAGAAACCAGACCTTCATTTTCATTAACCAGCTCAGAATCCACAATGGTAGATCTCTGTTGCAAAAAATCAATGTTCACACTGTGCTGTGGTCTTCTTAATATCTGTATATCAAATCATCAAGACAAGCAGTAAAGATAAACATCCTGAAATTCTTCTTTTTGGCAGAGAATATAATTCCATGATAATAATGTACTTTCCCATTCTTATAATAGCAAGTTTTTTTTCCAGTTTACAGCTTAGCAGGACAAGACCCAGAATCATATAAATAATGTGTTCCTTTATTGAAGTTTATATGCATTTGTAAACATTATGTGGGTTATTCTAATAAAACATACACACTGTGAAAATTCCTTTATGCAAAAATGTTTTCATATTGTCAAATTCAATATAGTTTTTACATACCCAGAAGGTATTTATCAAGCCCATGTGCCAATGGAATAAAGCTTTTTAGGTTACACCAATGAGCAGCATATGTAAGTCCACCCAGGCCTTAAATATATGCTATCCACAATAATTGGCTATTACATAGTGAATTATATTTTAAAGAGTACATTTTTGTGCTGATTCGTATATTTTTTTTCTATTTATATATTTACCCTATGCATACAAAGCAACACATTCAAATATCTGTAGCCTTTAGCTGAGCCAGGCTAAGAGTTCACCCAATGTGCAGACTGTTTGACCACCAAGATGGTGTCCCAGACTGGGCTGGTTACTCAGTCAGGGATGAGTGGTTAAATCAGCAACCAAGCCCTTGCGTGGAAGGCTTTAATAGCAAGTTTCTGTGTGTAGATGGAACAGAACCTTTGTGTGGTCTACAAGAACAAAAGCTACATGATTGCTTTAGTAAGTGCCAAAACCTACACTAGAACTTAAAGGGATACTGGCTTTGGAATACTGTTTTGTATTTCAAAATGCATCAGTTAATAGTACTGCTCCAGCAGAATTCTGCATTGAAATCCATTTCTCAAAAGAGCATACAGATTTTTAATATTGAAATCTGACATGGGGCTAGACATATTGTAAATTTCCCAGGTGCCCCAAGTCATGCGACTTGTGCTCTGATAAACTTCAATCGCTCTTTACTGCTGTACTGCAGGTTGGAGTGATATCACCCCCTCCCCTTTTCCCCCCAGCAGCCTAACAACAAAACAATGGGAAGGTAACCAGATAACAGCTCCCTAACACAACATAACAGCTCCCTGGTAGATCTAAGAACAACACTCAATAGTAAAAACCCATGTCCCACTGTGTTCTATTTAGTTACATTGAGAAGGAAAAACAACAGCCTGCCAGAAAGAAGTTCCCTCCTAAAGTGCTGGCACAAGTCACATGACCAGGGGCAGCTGGGAAATTGACAAAATGTCTAGCCCCATGTCAGATTTCAAAACTGAATATAAAAAAAAGCTGTTTGCTCTTTTGAGAAATGGATTTCAGTGTAGAAGTCTACTGGAGCAGCACTATTAACAGTTTAACATGTTTTCCCATGACAGGATCCCTTTAGCATTAGGACTGTGATTGGGTACCCTGACAGCAAAAACAAAAATAATAAACAAAACATGGATACAGAGATATTTTATGCAAAACTAAAACAACAAGTTGGAACCATGTTAGACCATAAACAGAGGTTTAAAGCTATGATAGTTATTTAAAATAATTCTCATAAATAGGCAGCATTGGACTCTCTACTAAAGATCATAATGGGCACGTGGCAACATCACAGATTCATTTGTTACAAAAGGGAATGTCAGACTTTTCTATTGTCACAATTGTTTTGAAATGTCTTACTATGAAAATATTTGCCTAGGTATAACTAAAACCCTGGTAATGCAAATAGATGCCTTTACAAATGCATTTCTGAATGTTTTTTTTACAAAGCAAAGTTGATTTAATGGCAGCTTTAAACACATATAAAGGAATTAGAATTGTTGTAGCTTTATTTCATTACAGTTACCTGGTGCTTATCAGTTGTAGTGATGCTTGTAGCTTCCTCAATAGCTGCAACATATTTCTCTAAACCAGACAGAAAATGAGTGACACTCTCAGGGTTGCAAGATCCCCAGTTTTTCTGAGCACGTAGGACTGGTATATAAAGATCATTTAAAAGGCATCTGAGACTCTCCAGAGGGTTGTCCTTTATTTCCCCACAGAAGATTTCCCGCTCCATTTGAGTAGAGTCAACATCATGGTTTGTCTGAAAAAAGGAAAATAGTATTGCTATTATGCTATATAACAAAACTTCAGGGCAGATTTGTTAAGGGTTTTTGAGTTTTTGAGGGTATTTTTGAGTCAAAAAATTTTTTTGTGGTTAAAAAAATATTTTGATATTTATTAAAGCCCGGCCATGGAAATAGCTCGAATCTGAAAATACACCATCTAAAACCTGTTGAGGTCATGTAGAAGTCAATGGCAGAGTTTCCTTGAACCATATGAAGATACATTTCAGTTTTCAGTTTCAGTTCAGGAAAACTATACCCCGAAAATGAATACTTGAGCATCAGATAACTGGAAACTGGTATCTTTAAGAGACGAATTACCGTTTTTAAAAATGGAAATTTGGCAACAGCGCTCGCTGCACTAGTGATGCGGCCCCTCCTATACCTGCTCCGACGCTAGAAGTTCAAAGCGCGGAGCGGCAGGGGGGGGAGGCATCGGGGCTGCTACCTCAGGCGGCAGCCGCCCCAGGACCACCCTGGCTACTGATTTCAGCTTTTTTTAATGTATTAAAAAGCTTAATCTTGTTGCTCTTATTGTCTGAGTTGACCTTGATAAAACCTAAGTAAAAATGATAATCAACAGCAGCATTATATTGTATAAGTACGAATCTGTTTTCTGAATGCTGAGCATAATTGTTGAGGACATGTAGGTTAATTGGTAGATAGGTTTATCTTATAAAGCACAGGAACAAGGAACAGTAACACCAAAAAAAAAATTGTGTTATAAAGTAATTAATATATAATGTACTGTTGCCCTGCACTGGTAAAACAGATCTGTTTGATTCAGAAACACTACTATAGTTCATATAAACAAGCTGCTGTTTAGCAATGGCAGAAATTGAAAAAAGGCTACATGACACAGGTTAAATTTTAAAAGTGGATAACGGATAACGGAGCTTATATGCAATCTACTGTGTAACCTGAGCCTTTTCTCCTTTGAATAGCTGCCCCCATTGCTACACAGCAGCTTATTTATATAAACGATTATAGTGTTTCTGAAGCAAACACAGTAGTTTTGCCTGTGCAGGGCAAAACTGCAGTATATTTGTATTACTATAAAACACCCTAATGTTTTGATGGTACTGTTCTTTTAGGGCTCATCCAGACGAGCAGATTCGTGGAGATTATTCGCCTGGAGACAAAACGCCACATCTTTGAGGCAACTAATCTCCACGAATGGCTTGCTCGTAGCGTGCACCCGCTAGAAGTAAAGTCGCTTGCGCCTATTCACACGCGGCGACGCGATTTTCAAAGTCGCTGAAAATTTCCTTGCCACTGTCGTCAGTGGTGGTTGTCAGCTTGCATATTTCTGTGGGCTGAAAGAAGCGGATCTGCTCAGTGCCCTTGCTCCATTGATTTGAATTTGATCAGCCTGTGTGCTAATCACCCAAATACTGACCTCAGCTTCAGCTCCGCTGTTTGTGACTGCATGTAGGCTGACCAGATTCAGATCAATGGAGCAGGAGCACTAAGCAGATCTGCTTCTCTCAGCCTGCAAAAACACACAAGCTGACAATAGCCACTAACAACAGCCTGTAGGCTGTCTATCCTGATTGACTATGTTAATAGAGGAACACAAGGATTTTTGTGTTCCTGATCACTACCTAATGTGAGTATTAAAATACTCTTATCCATCAGGCGCTGCATTACTTTATATAATCTGGACAGTTTTATGAGATACTACACTATATTATTGTTTCCTGACAATTCCATTAAATTACTTTAAACTTAACCCTTTTGGTGCTGATAAAGAAGCTCTGGAAAAAATAGAAAGGCATTTAGATTTATGTATATATTGGGGCAGATTTACTAAGGGTCAAAATCGAGGGTTAAAAAACCCTCAGATTCGACCATGCGAATAGTTGGGAATTGTTGGGCAAGTAAAATCCTTTGAATTCGAATATCGAATTCAAAGGATTTTACCTCAATTTGATTGCTCGAACGATCGAATAAAAAATATTCGATCGATCGATAAAATCGTTCGAATCGAACAATTTTAACCATTAGATGGAATATTTTTATTTGATCAAAAATAATGAAACCCAATTCAGTAGCTTTGATCTGGCGAATTCAGTCGAATAAAAATTTAAAGGGGAAGTAATTCGACTGTTGAATAGTTGAATATTCAAATAGATTTTTATTTGAATTATTCCAATCATTCGATTCAATCGAATTTTCAAAATTCCCTTGTCGAAGTGGTCTTTAAAAACAATCGAAAATTTGAATTCAAATCTTTTTGAAATTTTGATCCAACTTCAAATCCTTCATGTGAATTTAGTAAATCTGCCCCATAGAGTAGAAACAATTAAGTTGCCTTTAGTGAATAGCTGTGGATGCACAATTTGTTTGTTTTTTATATACAGTATGTCCCTAAACTCTGTAACATGTAAAGGTATATAAAGGTGAGCAGGACAACTTTCTAATGTGAAAAGAGGACACATATCCTCAGCCCTCAGTAAAGCTATAATGGACTTTCACTTGAACTAAAACATTAATATGACAGAATGTATTGTTTAGCAATGATTTTATGCTTCCAATGTATTTTATTCAAATATTTTCATCTTGTTATGATTTATATATCAGATACATTTTTATACGATGGATCTAAGCTAAAGGACAGGGTTTTTTTCAGCAGTCCCTTAAAACTTTGTGTATGAAAGAAAATGTTTATTCAGGATTTTAGCTTTAAAAATTATAGTTAAAAACAGGTTAGGTTATTTTCTGGATTACAGGTAGTGTGCTAGACACACCATAACTTTTAACAGGAGAATTGGTATATCTATATATTACTACCATGTATTTTTAGAGCACAGTTATTGTCTATGTATGTCAGTCCATATCCAACAATAACCCTGTTTATAGCCAGTACGTGTCCTGCAGTTTTGTTAGTGTGCATGAGATTAATCTGCTGTGTTTTCTGTAAAGAAATGTGTTACTGACTACCTCTAGGCGTAGAAAGAAGAGTATAGTAGGGAAGGCCATTCTTTCAGTCATATTTTCCATTTTCTGCAGATCAGATAGGAGGTGCAGTTGGCATCTTGATTTATTTGTTTCCTCCTTAGTTTCAGCAAAGAAAAACAATGCCTGGACTACTCCAGCTAATGAGAAAAAAGCATGGGTGGTTATTTTTAACAATAAATGCAAAAGTCAGCTTTTCATCTTTGACTAAAACAAGCAATTGCTAATCATAATTTTAAATTTGTGTTTCTTAATACATAAAACATCTATAAACAGAGATTAACAACAACTGCACATTTTCTGCCAAAGATAACACAATGGTTTGTGCCAGTTATAGAATCACACAAGTAGAATGGCAAATTGAATCAATATGGACCATACAGACGGCCTGATGTGGTCTGTCCAGTCAAAAAAATATTTTAATGAACCCTAGAAGATATGTCAGAAAGGTAATTGTGTTAGTTCTGTGCAAGAGCTGCCCCTAGAAAGGTTAAGGGCTGGGACAGACAGGGAGATTCTGTCGCCTGGCGTTTAATCGCAGGCGACAATCTCCCCAAACTGCCTTCTCCCTGTCTGCCGCCTGTTAAAATGAAAAAACACCAGCGCTAATCCACACGCAGCGCAGCGATTTCCGGAATCGCCCACAGTTACTTTGTGAGGAAACTTCGGGCCATTCCGGAAATCGCCGTGCTGCGTGTGGATTAGTGCTGGCGTTTTTTCATTTTAACAGGCAGCAGTCTGTCCCAGCCCTAAATAAGCATTCAGTTATCTAGGGTTGTATTGGCACATTAATTAAAGAAAAGTTTAAGTACTGATTCAGTGATATGTGAGGGCTCATGTGAAAGTGTCATAAAGTGGTTTGCCCCTTTCAGCCTCTTCAGATGGCATAAAGTCAAAGCAATGCTCAGTGCTTATTTGAGTTCAGTTTTTATCTGGCAGCTCAAGTAGTAACTGAATTATATATTTCTGTCCTGGGAGAAGGCTAGTGTCTGTTTCCAGGAATTCATTGCCAGTTCATTCATGGACTAGCTTTTTGGAAGTGCCATGTTCAGTCTTGTTATGCTCATGTACCCATAGTATTCATATAGCAAACACTTGCTAGACAGTTATTTACTTCAATCCTGTCAAGATTATTACTACAAGGGCCTAAACTGATCCTTTGTAATCTATTTCAAGCATAAACATGTGACTCACTCCTGGCATAAAAAAGTTACAGTGAAATGAGATTATTCTCACAAATTAAAGCTAAACCATGAGGAGTCAAATAAATGTATCTGAGATATGGAAAGTGAGGATGAAAGTGTGTGCACGTGTAAAATGTAAGTCAATGATAGAAGTGGGCTCCATGCTTAGTACAGTCAAAATGCTAAGTAGCAGCACTCGTCGGAGGACAGACCCACAAGTCTGTAAAAACAGAAAAAATTATAAATTAGGAGTAAGTGCACTTTTCTAAGACTTCCAAGATCCTAAATAAAAGGAAAACAATTGGAATGAATTACCCTTTTTGTTCCAATATCCAAATTCCTGTTTGGATCTACTCACATTTACATAGGAGCAGTAGTTGGCTTCAAAGACTCTTAATGAAGTTTGAATAAATAGAAGACTACATTCTTTTAAAGGGATACTGTCATGGGAAAACAGTACAAAACAAACACCAGTTAATAGTGCTGCTCCAGTAGACTTCTGCACTGAAATCCATTTCTCAAAAGAGCAAACAAATTTTTTTAATATTCAGTTTTGAAATCTGACATGGGGCTAGACATATTGTCAATTTCCCAGCTGCCCAAGTCATGTGACTTTAGGAGGGAACTGCTTTCTGTCAGGCTGTTGTTTTTCCTTCTGAATGTAAATGAATAGTACACAGTGGGACATGGGTTTTACTATTGAGTGCTGTTCTTAGATCTACCAGGCAGCTGTTATCTTGTGTTAGGGAGCTGTTTGCTATTTTGAGAAATGGATTTCAATGCAGAATTCTGGTGGAGCAGTACTATTAACTGGAACACACTGCTTACTGACACATTCTCCTGAAACGATCTACATCCTGAAAGTAAAATCAGTGTCAGGGCTATCATAATGTACTTCACTATTGCAGCTTGCGTTTAATTCTTTTTCAGCACCATCTGTAAGTCAGCATTTTGAAGTACTAATTTTTAAAGCTGACTACTGCTCCTATGTGAGTAGATCCAAACAGAAATTTGGTTATTGGAACATAAAAGGGTAATACACCATCCAATGGTTTTCCTTTTATTTAGGATCTTGGAAGTCTTCGAAAAGTTTTTTTCCATTTAATGGTTCAGAATCCCAGGTCCAGATTTGTGGACAAAGATCTGGACCTAGGATGTCAGAAAATTAAGTGCAGCATGCCATTCAACCACATTTGTCTCTGGATTAGAGCATTGGCAACTTGGTGCTGAAGATTTTGACAGTGCTATTTTATCTCCTGCACAACCAGCCTTTAGTGCACAACCAGCCCCTAGTGGCAAGAAAGAAACTAAATAACAGATAGGCACACATGTGCAGTGCACTAGGGGTAGGAATGTGTTCGGGGCTGGATGGTCTGTGTGAGTTATGGCTGGTCTAGAGGTGCCAAGTTTTAAAATTGAGCCCTGCAGAATGCATCTTATCAACTACCAAGTATTTGAGAAAGAGTCATTTATCAACACTGGGCAAATTTGCCCATGGGCAGTAACTAGTAGCAACCAATCAAATTGCTGCTTTCATTGTTCTACTTGCAGCTGGCTTTAAAAAGCTAATCACTGATTGGTTGCTATAGGAAACTGCCCATGGGCAAATTTGCCCAGTATTGATAAATGAGCCCCAGTATGTTTATGGTAATCCCCAACAAAATAAAGCATTGACTCATAAAGTAGTTTTGGGCACATGATTTTATTACTGTATATATTCCAGGTGCCAGTCTCAGACCAATGAAAGTGCAGACCTGCGTGGTGCAGGGACCTGTGGGCTGGGTTAGTGGGTGCTTTTTCAGGCACGAGTATCACTGCATACCTCCCAACTGTCCCGTTTTCAGTGGGACAGTCCCACTTTTGACAGCTCAACCCGCAATACCATGTTCATACTGGATTTTCCCTATTTTCTCTGCACTGAACAGCTAAAAAAAGATGCAATGTTTCTAACGTAATTGGCTTTCAGCAGAGAGCATAGAACAGCAGCCAGATGTAAATAAGATACTTTATAACAATTATGAGCAAGTAACAATTTAGATAAAAGGTCTCTTGGGAAAAGTTAGATTCAGAGCTTAAAGGGCAAGGAAAGTGTAAAATAGAATAAGAAATAGAATAAGGTTAGAAATGCTGTATTTTGAACTTACTGCACCACAAGCCAAATCAAATAAATGATTTATGCTTTCAAAGTTGGCCACAGGGGGCTGTCATCTTGTAATTTTGTTATACATCTTTGCAAGACTAGACTTCCTACACATGCTCAGTGTGGTCTGGGCTTCTTAGGGATCATCATAAATGATCAAAAAACAAAGCTGCTTGAGTTCTGCATGGCTAGTAAGTAAGGCAGGGGTTCCCTCTGCAGTTCATAAGCATGATTGTTTCCCTGCCAGAAGTTAGGGACCGTCTGACAATTCCTATCCACAGCACTAAATGAAGGGAGAAATTCACTGCATACAGTCAGGTTTCTTATAAAAAACGGTACACATTTTTTTAATTAAAGTATATTGGAGATAGATTTCTTTTTCATTACAGAAAGTAAAAATGGGATTTAATTTTTTTTGCCTTTCCTTGCCCTTTAAAGGGCAATTCACCTTCATTAGCAAAACTGCAAAATGTTGGAAGGTATGTCACTGGCCAGTGCTCCAAAATAATGAATAATGACTGTAAAATGATTCCAAAATGAGTCAATTATACTGTATATAAGTAAACAATAACAAGAAATGATTGAAAATCACAACACAGCCCATGTTAAGCAATTACCCGTAACAGTAAGCAGCTACTCACATACATTTAGCACAGTATTACAGGAAGCATTGTACTATGTATACTGTTCTCTGACTGTGTTTAAATAGATACTGCATACTAACCTACAAAGATTATCATTATACATTTTACATTAACAACAATTTTACATTTAAAAGGTTAAAGTAATATATCCTTCCAAGGCATTTGCTTGAGTATTTCATGACAGAATGGCCCAGGTAGATGCATAGAGGAAAATGTAATATTGGTTGCTAAAGCAAAAATCATTCCCAATAAATGTTTGCAAAGTGAACAATTTTGCCTTTGGGAACACTTTGCCCCTCAGACAACAGTAGGGTAGTGATTGAGAATGTTATAGTTTGAAATAGTGTGCAATTTAATAATTTAAAGCCTAATGAAGAATATTATATTGCGACACGCAAATTTTTATCTGCAAATTTGTTCTCTTTGCGAATGTTTTTATTTCTAATAATTTATTTATATAGATCCAGTAAGTTGCTCAGTGCTTTACGTTAATTTATAACAAACAGTGGGTCTTACACTAACTTAGACAAGAATTCCAGAATAAAAATAGGATCAGAATTTGAGAGAACACTGATTGTAACCTAGTATAAATGTATCTGCTCAGTCAGCTCTGTTATATGCACCAGTGAGGTCACACTGACTTTTACTGGGCTTGTTTAATAATGGAAAACTAAAAAGCTGCAAATTGGACTTTTGTGTAAATATGATCAGCATGCAAACCACATCCTATTTGCTTATTTCATTGTTTTCCATGATGTCAGTACATTTACAATCTGCTGGCAGATTCTCCTTTGTGGCCCATTGTTTATTAAATAATATAATTCAAATAACACAAGCTTTTCCCACTCATTAACCCTTAGTATGACAAATCTGATTTTGGCATTCCTCCCTCAGATAACTCATAGCATGATCAGGAATTCTAGTGTACAGTACAGCATAACTTTTACTAACCCTGTAGAAACCTGTTAAGTAGATGAAGATTTTCTGCTTGCAAGAAAAATGCTTCTAATGCATTCGAAGCATCTTCGTGTTCTCCAATCTGAAAGGTCTCCTGCACTTTTCCAGCTATCCACCAGTGCCTCTCATCCATGTTTCTCTTTATATTCTACGAGCAATATCCCAACTGTTGTTAAAGAGAGTATAGGGCTGCACTCTGTTTATTTAAAAAGCTAAATCTGTTGTCAGGGCCAACAGTAAACAGTCCTAACAAATACAATGGTTGTAGCCCTTAAGCAGTAACCCTTTCTCATCTGTCCTGCTGGGAAAGAACAAAGGGGCCTGTTTGAGTTAATCCCTGACAGAAAAAACATTTATGATGTTTTAAATAGCAGAAACATATTTGAACTATACCTAAAACTTGTTATTTCAAGAGATACATCATGTATTGTAGTTTACCTTTGTTGAATAATTATAATTCCTATGTACTTCATATGAGTGCTAACTAGTAAAATGTACTATATAAATATTTATGCCCACTGTAGAGATGTTTCCTTTGATTTTGGTTTGCACCTTCCTATGCAAACAAAGTACATTCAAATCTACTCCATTTTATGGAGTATAAGGTTGAGTATAAGGTTACTTTTATTGATTTCAGGCTCCACTAAAGTCTTAATTTGTTTCTAATAATAGCATGAAATAGGCTTTCCCAGTGGTGTAAGCAGACCCCAACAGCACCTAGGGAAAAAGGGGGGGCCCAGACCTGGGGGTCTGGCTTCCTCTATAGCAGTGGTTCCCCATCTTTTTGGTTGTTGCTCCCAGTGAACTCATTAGCATAGTGTTTAATAATTAGTTATTTAATTAGTAGAAGTCACCTGTCAGACATAAATAGAAAGTTAATGGCTTTTAGAACCAGGGCAGGATTTCTTTTACCGATGCCCCCACCTGTCACCTGCTGCCCTGTCTACCCCAGATGCGTATGCGTGCATGTGCACACACTTTGTGTGCATACTTTCCTATTAGTCTGGACACTGAGTGCATTAGGAAAATGATGCGGCATGGTGCCCCTGGAATCATGCCGCCCTAGGCCCAGCCTTGCCAAAAATCTGGGCCTGTTTAGAACAAAAGCATCATGGGGTCTGAGCTGTAATTATGGGCTCGGTAAACAGACCTACACAATGCAGCTACAGTATCACTATTCCATATTTGCCAGTGCTACTTTTAGGGTGGTGGCACATGGGGAGATTTAGTTGCCTGCGAGTGACTAATCTCCCTGAAATGCCTTCCCACAACAAGAATGTAAATCTCGTGATGGTATAAGCGCTGTTTTGTTTTCCAAAGTCTTAGGGCCCGTACACACGGGTGTTTTGGACCTGCACTCCCCTGCGTTGCGTTTGGCAGGGGAGCGCAGGTCTAGACGCACCTCATTCTTTTCAATGAGGTTGTACCCACGAGACGCGTGTAAGCGCCGAACGCAGGTTCAGACGCAACATGCTGCATTTTTCCAGCGTTTGGCGCCTACATGCGTTCGTGTGAGTACAGCCCCATTGAAAATAATTGAGTGCGTCTATACCTGCGCTCCCCTGCGGCTGAACGCAGCAAAACGGAACGCAGGGGAGCGCAGGTAAAAACGCCCTTACAAGGAAACTTCGGGCAACTTCAGAAAACTGGCGATTCTGGGTGATTTAGTTGCCTCTTCTTTGGGGCGACTAATCTCCCCGAACCTCTTCCCCCTCTCTTGCACCGGCTATAATTAAAAGTCAACTGCGGCATGACACATGTAGAGCTTCGTTTTCCAAAGTCGCTCAAAGTTTCCTCGTGAGGCAACTTCAGAAAATGAAGAGCTCCGTGTGTCATGCCGCAGGCAACTTTTCATTATAGCCGGTGCAAGACAGGGGGGAGCGGTTCAGGTGATTATTCTACAAGTCCCACGTTGGGTAGAAAATACATCAATGTCAAATACCCTTTGAGTTTTCTCTGTGTTTTGCTTGTGCCTGTTATCCAGGCCAATTTTCTCTTCAGAATTGGGAAGTCCATCCTCCTTGGAAGCAGGACACTTGAAAACTGAATGGGTCAGTGCAGTGTGGGGTAAAGCCAGTCCCTCTGGCACACCCCTTAATAATTTATACAAGTGTCCTGCCTCCTGGAGGGTGGAGCTTAACCCCATTGTTCCCTGTGTCCCCCCATAGACGACAGAGAAACATCAGTGTCAAATAGCCTTTGAGTTTTCTCTGTGTATTGCTTATCTGGTAAGGGAATATATGAAAAAGTGTGTGGATTTGCTGTTTGGAAATGTATATCACATTTTTTAGTTAATATGTTATTCACTTATATTTTTATGTGCAGTGTGCATGATTAGATTTTAAATATTGCCACTTTGTGTATGATGGAGAGCACCTAAAATAATATTTTACTGTTTGTAATTCATACATGATACAATGTTTATGTTACAACTAGTCTAACTGATTTACATGATTAAATGATTAAAATAATTACCTTCACTTCTGCCATTGGTGTCTTAGTTTTTAATATAATAAAGAGAGTAATATGGCAGCTCTCGCATATGCAAAGATGCATCTATCAATATGTTTTGCTAAACAGTTAAAAATAAAGCTCTCTACAGTATATACTATCTTTAAACAGAGTATTGTTTAATGATGAAATGTGCATGGTGTTTATAAACTCAGTAGCACGAAAATGTCCTCCTTTTTTTTCTGAGCATGCCTACTTCCGATGATGTCACTTATGGGTTACAACGACAGCACTTCCTGATTCTTGATGGTCAGCGGGTCACGGGTCAGAATGCAGGTTGCAGGTCCGGGTTGCGGGAATGCTTCGGGTATGGGTCCTGAAAAATGGACCCACGCTGGACTCTATATTGTGGTATCTAATATGATCATTTTTAACTTTCCCTTTTTTAAGTTAAAATAAACTATTATCCCATCTTATGAACTTTCTTGCATTGGCTGCAGCAAAGAAAAGTCTCTAACTCAGCTATATCTTAACTCCCTAGCCTTATGACTCCAAGGCGGGGTACCTAGAAGTGAACTCATCAGGATTACAATAGTAAGGGTGATGACAGTGCCACAAAAATGCATATCGTCTATAGAGCAGGAGGGAAATCCTGAGGTGTATGTTGATTGCTGGACTCTTTGTTTGCAAGTAGTTGGGAGACCACATTCTAATATCTCCTCAGTAGTATATCTCCTTTCAGTATCTTGTTAGGGATACACTACCTCAATTTAAAGTTTTCCAGATACTGTTGCACTGACTAAGGGGGTCATGGGGGAGGAGTGAGGGGGGCATACAGTTTACCAGCTAAGGAGGTTCCTAT
>CM044439.1:95707250-95722131 GCA_024363595.1 Xenopus borealis
AACTATGTAACTATGACTACACCTTCCAGAATTCCTCTGACAGCCATATAGGGTTGCCACCTGGCCGGTATTTTACTTGCCTGACCGGTATTGATCCCAATGTTATTAATTGTTAAAAAAAGATAAATACATAGGAAGGCCGGTAAAAGGTGGCAACCCTACAGCCTCTTGTAACTGAACAATTATTCGACTTTTTGTGAATATTTCTAAAAAGCATAAAAGGGTTGGTTCACCTTTAACTTAACTTTTACGGGGGAATATAATAAAAGTCGGTAACAGGAAATCTATTCACAATGCAAAGTTATGCCTTTGTTCAAACAAATTTACTCTGTGCAAATTTAATATAGCTTTTGCGAACTCAGAAACTGTTTGGCGACCACCTCCGACAGTGGAAGATCATTTGCCAATTTTATAATTTGCGCCAATGCGCAGTAAATGTAATTAAACTTCTTACTGAAAAAGTTATGTTTGCTCCAAAAGGTTACGGCACCTTCAAGCACTTCTTAAGAGCACGCAATTAAAATTTGCAATTTGCAATGCAATAACAGTTTAAGGAACAATATTACATTGCACCAATAAGAATGAAAACCCACATCTCGCAAATTGTTTTTCTATCCAGGAACTCTCGTATTCATATTCCAGTCTCTTATTCAAATCATTGCATGGTTGCTAGGGTAATTTGGACACTAGAAACCAGATTGAAAGCTTGCAAACTGGAGAGATGATAAATAAAAAAACACAAATAACTCAAACACCACAAAAAAATGAAAACTAATTGCAAGATATCTCAGAATATGGCTCTCTCATATATATATATATGAGAAGTAAAAAACTATACCCCCCGAAAAATGTAGGTCTCTATAAAAAGATAAAATAATCAAGGGTCTGTCTCAAAACAAAAATACCTGTCATGACTAATTTATTTTTTCAGCCATCTAATTATGACTAATCTTTTACAAAATCAGGCTGGTAAATGGTCTTTATTCTTCGATACCGTCATTTCTCCTCAACTACTGACTTCCTCCAAAAGGAATTATTATAAACGTATCAATTTTAAAAATTGAAGAGAGCAACAATATAGATTAATACATTTAGGCTACAAGATGTCTTATTTAAAAAATATTGATGGGTCAACATATTCTTTCTGCCCTAAGTGTCCAACATAAAGGTGTTCCATTACCTATGGAATTGCCCTAAAATAAAAGCTATGTGGAAGGAGAATTGTATTTACAGAAAACATTCCAAATTAAAATAAGTCTCCCCTATTTAGCATTGCTGGATTTATACAAAGAAGGTAATATTAATCCAAACTCCAAAAGAAACATTAAAAAACTCGAACAGCAGCTTGTAAATACATTTTTTTTACACTGGATGAAAGAAAAACCTCCTGTATTGAAATGAATTCTGTCATACAGTGTGCAAGATCTCATTGTCTCCAGGAACAATTAGATTTAGATGTTGGTCTATTTACTGTACCTAGACAATCTACAAACTGCTGATGGAAAAGAAGTTAAAAAATGTATGTACAATTTTTAAGGGGTTATTTATCAAAGGTCAAATTTTCTGGTCAAAATTTTTTTTTGGGGTTTTATAAGAAAAATGTCTCTATTTATTATAGCCCAAAGCTGGAAATATTCCAGTTAAAACCTGTCGAGGTCATATAGAAGTCAACGCAGAGGTCCCTTAAAGCTTTTGAAGGTGTTAATAGCCTTCATGAATGTTTGAGTTTTTTTCGGTGGGTTTTGCACAAAAACTTGATTAATTCAAGTTTTTTCCCACTGAAAACTCGAATAATTCTAACCTAGAATTCAGATTCCAGTTTTTTTCCATTCAAGTTTTTCCTTAAATGCGAAAACATTTTAGTTAGTTAATTTGAGGTCTAAAAAACCTCTGAAAATCAAGCTTTAATAAATAACCCTCTTAATGTATAATTTGAAATTTTTATTTTAATTACTTTTTCATGATTATATGGTTATCCATTCAACTTTTCACTAAATAATCAGCTAAAATATGGTTACTATATTTTGTTGCTATCAAACATTGGTTTGAATTTCTGTATTGATTTTCGTCAGTAATACTGATATTTTGCGATATACCGGAATGTTTATGTGAATACTTCAATAAAAACTATGGAAAAGAAAAAAAAAAGAGGAGTAGGTAACACAGAACTGAATAATAACTTGCTAGTCCTGAACACATTGAATATTTAGTAGGGGTGTGTGCCATTGTCATTTGATGTGCACCCAATGTTGTGCCAACAGTAGGGATGGGCAAATTTGTTTGCCTTGTTTTGCCGCAAAAATGACACCCATAGACTTGAATGGCGTCAAGTATAAAAAAAAAAGACGCACGTCAATTTTTGTCGAAATGAAACGGGTCAAAGCCAACAGTATTTGTTCACCATGCAAAGTGAGTGCATATAATTTTATAATATACAGGAAACCCTGCAATACTGTAGGTATTGGAATATAATACATGTGCTTTATAAAAAAGTGAATCAGCCATAAATTGCAGTAAAATTAGCATTTTGATACCATTGGATAATGTGGGGCTAATTCAGGCATTGCATAACAGTCAACAGACAGACTCTTAGATCTTTAAGACGCTTTACCCAGTGCTTATTGATGTTTCACTTTAGTGTGGAATAATGGTGATGGGAGATTTCAACTTTATCTTTTAAAAGCATCCAAGGCTATTGATTCCAAAAAAGTGTTTATTGACCCAAGAAGTAATCTAATTGTAAGGGGCAAGAAGGAGCTCATTTGTTCCTCCTCATGGGTCATTTAGCTAATGCTTTAGTGATTTTTTTTCTTCCTCTGACATCCATGGAATTTTCAACATAAGCTGAAATATTTTCATACCATACTTTACATATTTTCAGAAGTATTTGCACCCCATTAAATCTAATAATCAATGTCCCTGAAGAAGTGGAGTACTCCCGGAGAGCATTGAATGTCTTTTCTTAACAAAAAAACTGCACAGTGCTTTCCTTGCCCTTAGTGTTTCTTCAGACTCTTCATGTAGCTTCTCTCCACTAACACCCCCTGCAACAAAGCACCACAACCTTTCACTTACAATACAACAGCACAGCTTCTTACCAAAGTAATGTAACAATACAACAATTTCTATATATATTGTATATATCTTGAAAATTCATTCTTTGTGCTTGGATACCATTTCCAGTGCACACTGTATATCAAAAATTTCAGGCAAAAAGACATTAAGGCACTCCCTCTGTAAATTTGAAAAGATATCAATGCACTAAATAAACAGGACAAAATGAAGTGAGTTCTGCCAGGTTTAAAAGTTTTTTTTCTTCACAGAACTGAATTAACAAGGAATGTTATTTTTCAAACCCATTCCTTACTGTGTGGTCAAGTTGAAGGGG
Source organism: Xenopus borealis (assembly GCA_024363595.1). Taxonomy (NCBI): domain Eukaryota; kingdom Metazoa; phylum Chordata; class Amphibia; order Anura; family Pipidae; genus Xenopus; species Xenopus borealis. Next base: position 95,710,639 of record CM044439.1, read on the forward strand.
CAGGGGGGTTGGAGATGGTTTATTATCGCTCTTTTCTCAGAGTGCTCTGAATAATAAACTTTTCCATTTTTGTGGGCTGTGGATCAAGACATAATTAATGATTAAGCATCCCTCATACATTATACAACCCCAGCTGGACAGGAGGCAGGAACTAAACAGAGCACACAAAGTATATGCAATGATTTGGTAATTCAGTTAGGCAAACTGCTTAACCATTGGTCTGTCAAAGGTTTTTGATAATGGATCCAATACCTGTTGATGTCCAACACTGGAAAAATTCTTTATTCTGTGACCCCAATCACATGATGAATATGCTCATGGGAGGAACAAAATGAAACTGCACGGTATGTCACTAGAGCAATGTAACTAACTGTTATGCAATAGCTAAACATCCTGCATGTGGTCTAATTCTGGCCACACATAAGCTCATGCATAGCTTTATTCAAATACATTTCACTTGGTTCTCCCTCGCTGTCCAAGTTGCTGGACAATATGTTTCAAAATAAGAACAAAATACAGTCAAGGACAGAGGATAGGAGATTATTTGTGCATATAAGGAAAATATGTGGGATATAAATGTTCAAGAAAAGAGTTGGAAAGCAAGTATCTCAGATTAAAGCTCACAGCAAAACATATTATTGACAGTACTTTGGAGGGTAGGAGAAAGACATATTATTAAATATTCAGGGTTATCTCTATATTACAAGCTTGTGTGTAAATATATAATGTAATATATGTGCCCCATATATTTAAGATGAAAAAGTTGATACTCAATGTCTGCTGGATGACGTAGTGGTGGATAAAACAAAGAATGCAATGTATGGTCTTGTACTACTTCCTCTTAAGTTTCTCTTTCCCTATGTTTGGCCAGAATTTCTTCATACTGAAACCTTCAATACCCTTTATTATTCAATCTTCTTTGGACTTTCTCTATTTAATAACATACCTTTTAAGCTCTGGAGAGCAAAATGGTGTTGCATATTCTAGATGGGGCCTTCTCAGTGCTTTGCAAAGAGTGAGAATGTCCTTCTCCTCCCATGAAGCACAACAACACCTTTGTTCCAAGTTTGGTCATAACATTTTTTTATTGTGTGGTCTAAATTTTGTTATATGTACACATAACACAGAAACAAAAGACCAGCAGCTAAAAGTTGGCAGACACATTTAAAAGTCATTTATCTGGAAAGGAAACATGAAGTACAACTGTCAATTTCAAATGTAAGGAATAGGGTGAATATTTGACATGAAAAATATGGGCAATATGGAGATCCACTGGTGTATAAAGAAACCCTTCTCTCCAAGCCAGGCTGAAGCATTTGTATAGTTAATTCCTGGGAAACTGAGTCATCCTCTATGATATCTGCTACTCCTAACATTATAGTAAAATATATCCTTTGGTGATGCAGTCCATGAACTGCCACAGAGTGCCATTTTTGGCAAAGAAATTTGACAACTGGATCCTCAGAAAAACAGATGATGGGGCTGTGCTGTTTATTCTGTGCTTATTATCTTCTGATCTTACATTCTTCTAAAGTTCCTGCAAAAAGAATGCACTGTGTTAAAGTATATTTCTACTAAATATTGGTCTGCTCCATTAAGCAACAATACATAAAGAAATATATATCAATTTTATTTTTAAATTTAAGGCAGGCAACAACCAAGCAGAAATGGATTTAATTCCAGTGGTTTGATAAATGCTCCACTTAAAAACATGTTAGCATTGATAATTTTACTTTAATATTTTTATTTAATTTTTAATTCTCTTATTTAATAATTTAATTTCTAGGAAGGAAGGATTTCAGCTTCTTCAGTCATGTAGGATGTCAAACAGTTGTGGTCTAAAAGGTAATTTACAAAGATCGCTATAAAGCACTACTCTACTTTACCAACTGTGTTTTTTACAAGAGCAAAAAGTTTATTAATAACATGATTTCATTCAAAGGACCATCATTTAGGAGCAGATTTATCAAAGTGTAAAATTAGAGCTCATCACAGAAAAATTTACTCATTTACTTTCTATACATTAATTCTATATTTTAAATCACTTCTAAAATACCATAATAATAGAACGTGGGTGTTTTTCTGTGGTAAGATCTAATTTCATACTTTGATATATCTGACCCTTACTGTGTACTCTAATCCAGTGATTTTCAACCTTGTGCCTCCAGCTGTTAAGAAACTACAAGTCCCACAATGCATTTGCCTGACTGTGGCTGTCAGACTCCTTCATTGCATTGTGGGACTTGTAGTTCCTTAACAGCTGGAGGCACAAGGTTGAAAATCACTGCTCTAATCCTCTACATATATTCCCATATGCCTGGAACCATGCCATAGGTCTTAATACTTTAATACTTTTGCACCCTTTGCCACAAAAAGATTATGCAGTCTCTGGTGTGGACTTAATAACCATACCTTTTGTGCTGGTCTTGCTTTCAGTTGTAAGAATAAGAAGACAGTGTTGCTTTCCTTCGATTCAAAAAAGCTTTCATAATCCTGTTGAATACAAAAATGTTAAGATTTTGTGTAAAACCAAAAATAAAACAATGACAGAACAAAGAAAGTGTAGCACTTGTATGTTATTATAGTACTTTTGTAAATCTCCTTTATCAGCATCATTTGTTTAATCATTCATAGTGTTTGCATCACATCTCCTCCAGATCTATTTATGTTTTAAAGTTCAATGCTTTGTTTAATCCCAGTAGGCCTAAATAATAATACTCTTGCAGTGATGTATTTAAACAGTCTTATATCAAATTAAGTAAAGTTTGCTTCAAGTCTACTAATTCACAACAGCCAATCACAATTAGGCATTTACAAGACAGCTGTTTAGCAACCATTCACAAATTTGGTTTCTAAAGGTTACTCGAACTTTGCAAGCATTGGCATTTTTATAATATTATGCCATGTGTAAGTAACCTCACACTATTGGAAGTGATTTAGAAAAATAGAGGGTTATTTCTGATACAGTGACAAAATAACCCACGTACGAAAGGCCTTTCAGTCAACAGTTTTGTAGCCACGTTTAATGATACAACTTGTCAAGCCAATACAAAACTCACATACAAAAGAAAACTTCTGCATCTACACATTTAAGCCTTTGAGTACATTTTTACAGGCATTTTATACCACTGAACATATTCATTGCTTCGTTAATGGTTAGTTTAATATAAGCCTCAAAATAATCTAGGTGCAGGTAACAATTTGCTCATACAATATGTTATTATGATGGGACACTTTTTATAAACTGTAATTAACAAAGTACTTGCTGCCCATAATACTTAAAGTTAAATATAAGGTTGTTGTTCCCAAAAGGGCTTCCATAAAACTGAATGTTGAAGGTCAGACTGGAAGCAGAGAACTGGATAAATACTGTTCAGACTTTCTAAAAACTGTACAGTTGTACAATACAATCTGACCCTGGGTGATGGAGTATATTCTAAATTAGCAATTAATACTATACCACTTTGTTTTATTATAGTAGCAAACATATTATCAGAAAAGGGCTTGCACACTCAAAAAAATAGAGGATACAGTAGTATATTAATAATTTCTTTTACTCAATATCCAAAAGAATTATAAATATCATGACAAATCAAAATTCAATATATAAATATATAGGCATTGGTAGATTGCATATACAAACCACTCCGTATATTTTCTAGAATGAAAAAAAGGTGAAAACCTACAAGCAGCGGATACACTCGCCAGAATGAGAATAACCCCAACGTTTCGGCGTGAAGCCTTTGTCAAGGGTCCCCTTGACAAAGGCTTCACGCCGAAACGTTGGGGTTATTCTCATTCTGGCGAGTGTATCCGCTGCTTGTAGGTTTTCACCTTTTTTTCATTCTAGAAAATATACGGAGTGGTATGTATATGCAATCTACCAATGCCTATATATTTATATATTGAATTTTGATTTGTCATGATATTTATAATACTTTTGGATATTGAGTAAAAGAAATTATTAATATACCACTGTATCCTCTATTTTTTTTGAGTGTGCAAGCCCTTTTCTGATAATATGTTTGTTGTTGATGCTGTATGGGTAGCATTTTAGGGCTTTTTTTGCACCTTATATGAATATATAAATTTAGTGTAAGAATTGCTAAAAATTTTGGAGTGCCCTCCACCTATTGATATTATTTTATTATAGTAGCCACATATGGATCCTGGAAATAATGTGGAAAGTATCAGAGGTTCTTATTTTAAAAGTTAATAGTTGGAATTGTACTATTTTAGGACAATTTGGACAGATGAAGGCACTGTTGCATTAGTACCTACACAGAACCCCAATTTTAAGTTTTTTTTTAGGAAAAATGGTAAAAACTAAAAAAATAGAGTAAGTAATAGAGACATGCAGTATAAAATTGATGGAACCACACTATGTTGTAAAATTCAGGAGAACTTAATATCAACAGCATGTAAAATTGAGGTTTCACTGAAATTTTCACTGTTGTATTAGTGCCTTTATTCATTTTGTCTAATATATAATCAACACATACTTGTAATAAGGAATAGAAGGAAGGCATGATCCACAAAATCCCTGTATCTCTAATTCCACACTTTTTTTGTTCCCCTTAAGAAACAAAAAAGCACAATGGAGAGATACAATACTAATGTAAATCAGGGTTTTGAACAGAACAATAGCCCAGTCAATTTATATGATTGTTATTAACAGTCTCTGGCCAGCATCTGTGCACTTATTAATATATTGTTTGACTTTATGAGGCACAACCGCCTGACCTGAAGCAAGGGAGTGCATTTTGGAAACCTAATTTTTATTCCAAGAAAGAAATAGAGCTTACAAAGAAAATAATATTTTATTTTTTATTAACAACACTTGCTAAATGTGAGAATGTACAGTAAGGAGAAAGTGTTGTGTTATGGATACACATCTAACAGTTTTCAACACATTGAAGTTCTTCTGCTATGAAAGACAGGCTGCTTTCATTTTAAAGGGGAAGCAAAGTATCCTAAATATGTAAACTTTATAATCCAGAGAGTGCTTTTGAAATCACATTTGCACACTGTAATTACAGGGGATGAACAGCTGCCTGTGCAGTCTATAGAGGCTTACTGCTTAGTGTATTCAAGTATAGACCAGCCAGACCTGCTGGACTTAGAAAGGCTCAGTTAAATATTAAAAAGAAAAACTGCTTAAAAACCGTTTAATGTTTGTATACACTTTGCCTACCGTGTGTTAATCTTTTATTGTTCTGTCAACGAGGGATTCTTTTTTCTAAGGTGTGTTTTGAGAAAAGCATGAAATACCTATTGTAAAAACTTAAATACCCTTCCACACAAAGTACACTTACTTCTATTCTATGCAACAGAACCTGTATTCCCAGTTTAAATGAAGGCAATATGTGAAAAAATTAAATAGGGGAGATGGTCACATAGACACACCCTGATAAAAAAGTGTGGCTTGTTTATTTAAGAAGGCAACTTGCTAAGTAAGTTGCACAGCTACAGTCCATTTAACTTTTGTGTACACAACCAGAGCTATTGAGTCAGAGTTGTGGCGTTGGAAGCATTTTGGGTGGCTGGAGTCAGTCGCCAAAATTTTTTCAAAACGCAACAGTTAATAGTGCTGTTCCAGCAGACTTCTGCACTGAAATCCATTTCTCAAAAGAGCAAACAGATTTTTTTATATTCAGTTTTGAAATCTGACATGGGACTAGACATTGTCAATTTCCCAAGTCATGTGACTTGTGCCAGCACTTTAGGAGGGAACTGCTTTCTGGCAGGCTGTTGCTTTTCCTTCTCAATGTAACTGAAGGAGTCACAGTGGGACCTGGGTTTTTACTATTGTGTTGTTCTTAGATCTACCAGGCATCTTTTATCTTGTGTTAGGGAGCTTTTATCTTGTTACCTTCCCATTGTTTTGTTGTTAGGCTGCTGGAGGGGGTGATATCACTCCAACTTGCAGTACAGCAGTAAAGAGTGACTGAAGTTTATCAGAGCACATGACTTGGGGCAGCTGTGAAATTGACAATATGTCTAGCCCCATGTCAGTTTTCAAAATGAAATATAAAAAAATATGTTAGCTCTTTTTAGAAATGGATTTCAGCGCAGAATTCTGCTGGAGCAGCACTATTAACTGATGCATTTTGAAAAAAAACATTTTTAACCGGAAAACACCAGGACCTGAGCATTCTGGATAACAGGTTCCATACCTGTATGTTATATATCTAAACTAAGGAGATTTAGTAAATAACTACTTTACTTTTTATCCTCAACATACTAGAATTTTGAGATGTTCCACTTATGTATGGCTGAATTTGCTGCATATTGTTATGGTACAGACCAAGTGGCAATACAATCACTGCTACCCACCACAGAACACTTTCCAACAATATTAATGGCTTTATCATTTGGAAATAGGCATTGGTGTATTTACGGGGCACACAAATTGTTGTTTCTGGGTGACCACTGCTGCTTTCCAGTGATGCTATATCTTTTATAGCAGAAAACAGATCTGCACTATTTTCATATGTGTGATAAGTAACACATTTCAAATGTCAGGACAAGTGTGGCAGCTACTTTCACAGATAAAATGTTTAACTGAAGTACCAAAATTCTGCTAACAAAGTAAAATAAGCATTTTATGTTTATTTGGAAGGGGGGTCAAGCAATCATTAGGCCAGTGATCAGACCGCATAGAAAAATTTAGTATGTGGCATTGACAGCACCTACTAGTGTGTTTTAAATTTACAAAGATGAGACTTGCCAATAAAAAAAAAGTACAAAAATATGGGAAATTAACATGTGAATAGTAAAATTATTTTGCAAAAAATCTGCACTCTCTCCCTCTGAAGGGGCCAATTTCTATGAAGGAATGGCAGAAGACTTGCTTAGCTTTAATAAATATTAAAATTATGAATAATTAACTAAACAGCCATCCAACCACATTTTTAGTAGCTGATTAAAGGGCAAGGAAAGGCAAATAAATAAAATCCCATTTTTACTTTCTTTAATGAAAAAGAAATCTATCTCCAATATACTTTTATTAAAAATGTGTACCCTTTTTATAAGAAACCTGACTGTATGCAGTGAAATTCTCCCTTCATTTACGTCTGTGGATAGGAATTTGCAGACGGTCCCTAACTTCTGGCAGGGAAACAATCATACTTATGAACAGCAGAGGGAGCCCCTGCCTTACTTGCCAGCCATGTAGAACTCAAGCAGCTTTGTTTTTTTTATAATTTATGACGATCCCTAAGAAGCCCAGACCACACTGAGAATGTGTATGTAGTCTAGTCTTGCAAAGATGTATAACAAAGATGACAGCCCCCTGTGGCCAACTTTGAAAGCATAAATCATTTGTTTGATTAGGCTTGTGGTGCAGTAAGTTCATGTTTATGTTTAGTATACAAAATACAGCATTTCTAACCTTATTCTATTTTAGACTTTCCTTGCCCTTTAAACAGTAGGGATGCACCAAATCCACTATTTTGGATTTGGCCAAACCCCCGAATCCTTTGAGAAAGATTCAGCCAAATCCCAAACCAAAACCTAATTTGAATATACAAATTAGGGTGGGAAGGGGAAAACATTTCCTACTTTCTTGTTTTGAGATAAAAAGTCATGCCATTCCCTCCCTGCCCCTAATGTGCATATGCAAATTAGGATTCGGTTCAGCCATGCAAAAGGACGTTTCAGAATCCTGATGAAAAAAGCCGAATCCTGGCCAAATCCCGGACAGAATCCTGGATTCGGTGCATCCCTATAAAACAGTGATGTGTTTTTAACTATGCATGTGCAAATCTAATGATCCCTGTGTAAAGGGGGATTGTTTAAACTGGCCCAAAAAATGTTTATTGTTTTAATAATCATTAAATTCTCTCAAACATTTGTTTAACTCGGTCATGTAAAATATGTATGGTTTTTAAAATCTAAACGGTCTATGTAATTATATTTTCTTTATTTATTCATTTCTCTGGAAATACTGAAATTATACCTTCTTAAGCATACAAAAGGTGATATAAAATGATTTCTTTTCATGCCAGTGATGGGCACAAGCAAAGAGAATGGCAGGAGCACTTACCCCACAGTAGACATTGTCATTGAAGATCTGTGGAGGCAGTGGATTGCCCTGCTCAGGAAGCCTGTCCTTAGGAATATTTTTGTACATCCACTGTCTCATTTCTTCTAACATAGCAATATCCACTTCTTCATATTCAATTCTGTTGGCTTCCAAAAACTGTAACACTTCCTGCTGCCTCTTCTTGATCTGTTTATAAAAGAAGTGCCTATAAGAAATTGGCAGCTACAAGGGGCAATGGCACATTGGGCCATTTTGTCACCCACGATATATCTTGGCTACAGCAAATGACAGCCAAAATTTATCATGGGCTGCAAATAACCCGTGTGACATAAGCCTAAATTATTTCCAGTGCTCCAGTATAACATGTTGTGCTACACTCATCATTTTACAATAGTCAAAGTGGCGGTATTACTAAAAGCTTAACAGTTGAATGTACCCACGGTTGACTTGAAATGAATTCAGGTTGCTCTTACCACTGGTATGTTAAAAATTCTAATTCACATGGGATGTTTCTCACGGGTGGAGAAACTGGCAGCCAGAACAGTTGTATGTTTAATGCTGCGACAATCAGATGACCATTATCTATTTTTTATGCTTCTGACACAGGTACCCGTGACTGGCTAAACCTGCGTTATATGCAACGGTAAGTGCCTGCAGAAAAGTTCAACCTCTTATATACAAGTCCATGTGTGCATACTGTACCCTAAGTGCCCTAAAATCTTACATAGTAGGTGTACTTTGGGATGGATGACCAGTGTTTCCTGGCATAACTGATGGGGTTTAGTGGGTAGGGTGGTGCCCTAAACTGCTCTAATTTTGACATGTAATGAAGTTGGTATGGATAGTGAGAGCATGCAGACCATGAAATTATGCAGATACACTTGATGAAGGATCAGTGAATGTCTGAAACGTTGCTGTGCATCCATAATAAAGGCTCATTGCTCACACTGCTAGTGAAGGGCTGTAGTCTACAACCAAGCTAGTGTTGACACAATTGGATGCTGCACTCCCTGGGTGGGACTAAGCCAGTGCGACACCACCGACCCAGACCTGATCCCTGCCCTGATCGCAGTAAAAGTAACTATAAGGTGTACATGGGGGGGAAAAGAGGGTGATGATGGGTGAGCTGGTGGGTGCCCAAGAGGAGGTGTGGGGCCCCTGAAGTAGAAGCCCAGTGGCCTCACACATCTCAGTCCGACCCTGTGCACTCCTTTTTTTAACCTTTAATTCAAGACCTACCCAGATCTGACTCAAAGAATTCTCAATTCCATCATGCCTTGAGTTACATGCCCCAACTTACATCCCCTGCTGCGACTTGCCATAACTATGGACATATCACATTAGAAAAACGATGGAATCCAGTGGATATGCACATGTCCAGCTTACAATTTGCATGTACATACCATATGATGGCTGCTCACAGTGGAGCATTTGTGGATGGCAGTGACAACAGGTAAAGCCCACCAGGCAGCACCTCTGTCAAAGCAGGTATGGTACCCCACCCAGAGTAAGGACTGTGTCAACATGCAGCTTAGGTGGGATGAACCTGTTGGGCCACTAGGTGACCTCCAACTTACAGTCACTATGCCCGCTACATCCTGCCTTGAAATGTTTTTGGTTAACAGAAGAAAAAAAATGTAGTAAAGCCGCCTTTGAATGCCCACTTCAGTAAATCCCTATGTAAGTATTTACACTGGCTCAACACCATAGCCAGAATTTGCAAACTAAGCTTTATAAATCAAGGCTTGGCCACTAGCACTACATACACAACATGCTCTAGTGATTCACAGTGCAGTACTAAATTCTCATGGTCTATGGAAATATTTAAATGAGGTAATGAGGGAAGAGGACTCCTTTAGGTCTGAGACACACAAAGCAATTTGGGGTGAATTAGTCGCCCGGTGACTAAATCTCCCCGAATCTTCCTGTGTGTCTCTTCCCTTAACAACAGGCTTATCTAGGCACTCCCATGCACAGGTTCATATTTCATTGTTTAACCTGAAAACTGCATTAGCACATTCCAGGAGTTAATGGAAGCAAAGCTGAAATACAGGTGGAAGTGAATTAACAAATAAGGGTGTGGCTGATAACATTATGCAATTCATTACATAAAAAGATATATAACTATATAAAATTTCTCTGTGGGGTGGGTGACCTAACATAAAAAAAGTCTATTTTTATAGACCTCAAAAAGAAGGCGGGATTATATTTGGGCAGCAAACCCAGTGTTTACTTTAGCCTATGTTTGCAGTGAGTCTCCTTAGTGATATAGCCACCATGCCCTTTGTTGAGAAGCTATCCTCCTTTTTATGTCAATATACAGGCGGAAGAAAGCATTCCTCATTAGTTTCATGCAGACACTCCTTATCTGTTTGCACAGACATAAAGTGGTTCAGCAGAACTGCTACAGTGAGCACAATTATAGTGGCATGAAAAAAAACATTTTAAAAAGCACAGTTCACCTTAAAAGTAGCTTTTAGTACAGGTATGGGATCTGTTATCTGGAAACCGATTATCAAGAAAGCTCATCTACCATAGACTCCATTTTATTGAAATTAAAAAAAAAAAACGATTCCCTTTTTCTCTGTAGTTACCAAACAGTGCTTTGTGCTTGATCCAAACTTATATAACTATTCCTTAATGAAAACAGTACCAGTCTATTGAGTTTATTAAATGTTGATATGATTTTCTAATAGTTTTAGGGTATGTAGATCCAAATTACAGAAAGATCCATTATCCAGAAAGCCCCAGCATTCTGGATAACAAGTCCCATACCTGTATAATGAAGACAGCAGTATTCTAAGCCAAATTGCAATTAGCCTTCTTTTTTTAATATACTTTTTTTTTTAAATATGGCCATTTCTTCTTCTGCAAACCTCACCTGTAGAATCTCAACTGAAATCACGCTGCTAGGGATTAAACCAAAGCAACTTGCTAGCAGTTTGGAAGATCAATACATAAACAATCCAAAATGAGAATGATGCTAAAAGTGAACCCTGACAGTTGATTTGCCTTTTTGCTGCTGGGTTCAGGGACTCCCAATAACCAGACAGCATTTTCAATCTGGATATAAACAGAACAGGAAGCATAATTAAAATAATAATAATTAATAAACTATAAATATTGAAGGCGGATTGAAGTGATGCTCAGGGCTGGCCCATCATTAACATAATCAAAGTTAATATAAAAGTATATCACCTTTAACTTTGCATGATAGTGTTAGTTTGTTTTTACACCATGCTAACTGCTATTTCTGTTTCTGAAAGATAAACTATAGTTTGCGTTAGTCACCAGTGCAGCGATTCCAACACACAAAACAACCCATTCCTGGGCACAGGCTTTAGTCACAGATATAGCACAACCCTAGTTCTCTAGTGGGATACAGACTGGGAGTCAGACAATACCATCACCTATGGGATGCAGACACATGCCCCCTCACTAGAGGT
>CM044439.1:95755195-95785595 GCA_024363595.1 Xenopus borealis
AAAAAAAAAAAACATGTTTTCCCATGACAGTTTCCCTTTAAAAGTGCCTGAAAAGCTCCATGTGCCCTTACCTTTATAAAACCTGGCTTTGGCATTGGTACCTACAGGCATTGTTGTGCAGGAAACACATCTATATTGGAAGTATGTAATAAATATACATGAACGTACACACCGACTTATATAAAAACCTATTTCTTTACTGCATTTAATTTGATATCAACAATGATGTAAAATATTTACTCATAATTTGTATGACAGATCTCATTCTTAGGGGCAGATTAAGGGTTGAGATTTGTCACAACTCGACCATGGAAACAGTCCTAATTTGAATATTTGCCACCTAAAACCTGCCTAGTCAGTGGCAGAGGTCCTTTGAGCCATTTGGAGATGTTAATAGCCTTCCTGACATTCTTGGTTTTTTTTCCCTAGAAAAACTCGATTCGTACAAATTGAATATGAATCGAATACGATTTTTGGGTCAGAACCCAAACATTCACATTTTTTCTCAAATAACCTCCCAGTCGAATTGTGAGTATATTGAATTAAAAATTTTCAATTGACAAATGGGCCTCACGGAGTTTTTTGTTTTTTTTCAAACCTTTATGAGACTAATTTTATAGTATCTGTAATAAATGTTGGTCTGTAATTACATCCATTTATTTGTTCTGAAAATATGGCAATGTTTTTTTGTTTTATATGATGACTTGTGCCATAATAATTCATTAAATCAAATACTATTCAAGCTTATGGAGTGTCTGGTGTATTGAAAAGAAATATTGTAGGGGAAGTAATCTTGGTTTTCAAAAGTATCCACAGAGGTTGTCAGAACTAGTCTCTGTTCTGCTTCCATATGGTGAATCTAAAAGTTCTAATCAACATGTCCTTATAAAATGTGAACATAATCTCCAGCATTGTGGAACAAATTGGTGCATATATTAGATATAAAAGAAAACATACAAACTAAACAATAGAAGAGCTGATGAGCGTCCTGTCAAATAATCTAAAAATGAGTCAAATAAACTATGTTTCAGCTGCCCATATATATATATATATAAATATATATAAAATTCCACAGGAAAGCCGGCACTCACGAAGAAATAATTTTGTTGCCTGGGTGCAGTATCAAAAATATCAATAATTTATCGAAGAAGAGAGAAAGACACTCACAGGTCTTAAAATAAAATAAAATTGTTTTATTGGTACATGAAAGACTGTTGAGGCCGAAACGTCAGTCTTTCGTGTACCAATAAAACAATTTTATTTTATACCTGTGAGTGCGGTTCTCTCTTCTTCTATATATATATATATATATACACATCCACAGGGAGCCGACACTCTCGAAATAAAGTATTCGTCTGCCTGGGTGCACGATCATTGTTCAATCTCCAACAACTGCAAAAAGCATCGGCATTCTCAGGTCTTAAAATTGTAGAAAATATTTTTATTAATAAATTGGCTCAAGACTAACGTTTTGGCCCCATCCAAGGCCTATTCTAATAGAAAATGGAATAGGCCTTGGATAGGGCCGAAACGTTACCTTTCCCATATATATATGGGAAAGGCACGCACCAGTTTTTTTCCAAAAAAGGTTAGAAATCCATGTTTATTAAATACAATTAAAAGAACTGACTGTTTCTTTTAATTGTATTTAATAAACATGTATTTTTTATCCTTTTTTGGAAAAACCTGGTGTGCACATTTCACCCATTTTCCAGAAAGCTACAAATTATGGGAAGGCCATCAACCACAGACTCCATATTAATCACATAATTACAATTTTATTAAAATTATTTCCTTTTTCTCTGTAATTCTAAAACAGTATCTTATACGCAATTTTACGGTTCGTGACATGCACTGAAAGTCACAGAAATTGTCGAAGCTCTAGAAGAAGACCTGAAGATTTCTGAAGAGAATAAGATGGGGGTAAAATATCGGCCAGGTGGCAACCCTAATTGTGACAGGGATTCAAAACAATAGAACTGTGACAGGAAGTTACAACATATTAGCAACATATTAGCACATATTACTTTCTGTCGGCAAATAAAAAAGTGGTTCACCCCATGTTAAATTTCAAAATAAAAAAAATCTATTTGCTCTTTTGAAGGGTGTCCATATATTTATTAAAGGTCGAATTGAAAATTAGAGTTTGATTTTTTTATGACTCTGTCAAATTCAACTAAGGAGTTGTTCAAATTCGATTTGAGTTTATAAAAAAATTAGATTTTCGGGATTTAACATACTCTGGCCCTTTAAGAACTCAAATTAGACTATTTGCCACCTAAAACATGCTGAATTGCTGTTTAAGTCAATGGGAGAGTTCCAGTGATCCATTTTGAGCTATTTTCAGCCTTCGTTAAGGGTTTTGTCTTGATTGTCTATTTTATCTACTGGCTCCACCTCACTTCCTCAGTTCTTTGTCCTGCCTCGGAGGTGAAGGGCAGATTCAAATTTTTTACTTTAATTCTTTTCTTTTACTTTTATTTATTTTTTATACTGTTACTACTTAGAAGGATCGTAGCAACACTTCAATGACTGGAAGAAAACTACCCATGGGTTGTGTAGGGAGAAACCAAGCTACAAATATAGACTAGCTACAAATATAGACTAGCTAAAGGGCATGCTGAGCTGTCCAGGCTACTCTAACCAAGTAGAAGTATCAATTTGTGGCTGAACACGCAGTGCTGTTCATATAGCCAGGCTATAGGGTACGGAGAGCTACCGAATGTGCAAATATAGGCTAGCGAATGGGCACGCTGAGCTGTCCAGGCTAGGCCTTTAAACAGGGAGAAGGTTCAACTTTGATGGAACACGCAGAGTTGTTCACATAGTAGAGCATTAAAGTGCACAGAGCTGCTTAGTATAGAATTCAGAGGGCTTACTGACAGGTAAGACAGGAGGCAGAGAAGGCATACTATGCTCACGTTGCACCAGGGGGTTGTATGAGCTTAAAGGAATTGTTCAGTATAAAAGTAAAAACTGGATAAATAGGCTGTGCAAAATAAAAATAAAAAATATTTTCAATATAGTTAGTTAGCCCAAAATGTAATGTATAAAGGCTGGAGTGACTGTAAGTCTAACCTAACAGAACAGAACACTACTTCTTGCTTTTCAGCTCTCTTGGTTTACACTGACTGGTTTCACTTGTTACCAGGCAGTAACCAAACAGTGACTTGAGGGAGGGCCACATTGGTCATAACTGTTGCTTTTGAATCTGAGCTGAATGCTGAGGATCAATTGCAAACTCACTGAACAGTTATGTCCCATGTGGCCCCCCTTCAAGTCGCTGACTAACTCAGATTTAGGGAGATGAAAAGCAGGAAGTTGGATTCTGGCTATTATATTAGACATCCAGTCACTCCAGCCTTTATAGTTAGCATTTTTCCCTGACTAACTATATTCAAAAAAAATTTATTTTGCACAGCCTATCTATTTACCCAGTTTTTAATTTTACCCTGAACTGTTCCAGCAAGGTTTTATGCGTAATAGATCTTGCCAGGCTAACTTAATTTCTTTTTATGAGAAGGTAAGCAGGGACCTCGATTCTGGGATGGCAGTGGATGTGATTTACTTAGACTTTGCTAAAGCATTCGATACAGTGCCACACAGAAGGTTACTGGCTAAATTAAGGAATGTTGGCCTTGAACATGGTATTTGTACCTGGATAGAGAACTGGCTAAAAGATAGACTACAAAGAGTGGTGGTAAATGGAACATTTTCTAATTGGACCAGTGTTGTTAGTGGGGTACCGCAGGGCTCTGTACTGGGTCCCTTGCTTTTCAACTTGTTTATTAATGACCTGGATGTGGGCAGATGATACTAAATTGTGCAGAGCTATAGGTTCCATGCAGGATGCTGCCACTTTGCAGAGTTATTTGTCTAAGTTGGAAAACTGGGCAGCAAACTGGAAAATGAGGTTCAATGTTGATAAATGCAAGGTTATGCACTTTGGCAAAAATAATATAACTGCAAGTTATACACTAAATGGCAGTGTGTTGGGAGTTTCCTTAAGTGAGAAGGATCTTGGGGTTTTTATAGATAACAAGTTGTCTAATTCTGGGCAGTGTCATTTTGTAGCTCCAAAAGCAAATAAAGTTCTGTCTTGCATAAAAAGGGGCATAAACTCAAGGGATGAAAACATAATTATACCTCTTAATAGATCCCTAGTAAGGCCTCATCTGGAGTATGAGTGCAGTTTTGGACTCCAGTCCTTAGGAGGGATGTAAATGAGCTGGAGAGAGTGCAGAGACGTGCAATTAAACTGGTTAGAGGGATGGAAGACTTAAATTATGAGGGGAGACTGTCCAGGTTGGGGTTGTTTTCTCTGGAAAAAAGGCGCTTGCGAGGGGACATGATTACACTTTACAAATATATTCGAGGACAATATAGACAAATATCAAGGGACCTTTTTACCCATACCCACCAGAGGCCACCCCTTCAGACTAGAAGAAAAGGACTTTCAATTAAAGTAGCGTAGGTGGTTCTTCACAGTCAGGACAGTGAGGTTGTGGAATGCACTGCCGGGTGGGGTGATGTTGTGATGGCTGATTCTGTTGATGCTTTTCAGAGGGGCTTGGATGATTTTTTGGACAGACATAATATCAAAGGCTATTTTGATACTAAACTCTACAGTTAGTATAGCTATGGGCATATATGGTTTGTGTGAGAAAGTGGAGATTGAACTTGATTGACTCTGTCTTTTTTCAACCCAATTTAACTATGTAACTATGTACTATGCTGCCCTATTATTACACAGCAGGGTACAGGCAGACCCAACCCCCACTGCGCTCCAGACACCTTGCACGCAAGACGCGTCCAACAGCTATGATGTCATCGGACGGCTTGGCAAGTGTGCACCTGAACTATTTCGTGCCGGAAAGTGCCACGGTAGGTGCAGCGTGCTGACGTCACCAGGGCTAGGACGAGCAGAGTGGGCGCGAGTGAGACTAGCACAACCTGCGCAACCTAGTATGCGACCAGAGAGAGAACGCTATCTGTCCCTTCGGGGAAACCGTAAGACTCGGTGTGAAATCTGCAGCAGCAGAACAGTTAGCTAGCATCAGCTCCAGGATAAATAAAGGCTCACAATGGAGAGGGCTGACTCGCTCACTGAACTACAATCAGCCAAAAAGACCAAGAAGCCTGACAGACTACCCAGGTGCAGAACATGTAAGCACTCCATCAGGAAAAAAGAAAAAGGTTACTGCTCTGATTGCAAACCTACTAAGTCCATAGACATACTAGAGCCACTGGTCCTATCACCCCAGCCAGCCCACTCAGAGGATGAACCGTTAATGCCAAGCGTTTCCCCTAGGGAAAACATTGTCATGGACTCAATTACACAGGCATCGGGGACCCCATCTACATCACAGCCGCACAAAACGTAGCTCCCAATCCTACAACCCACAGCCCGGGACCCCAACTCCCAGCACCACAACACTTTGGAGAATTCCTCCAATGGATTATGAACTCTGTTCAACCAACGTTCCTCAACAGTACAAAAACCAGGTCTAGTGGCCACAAGAAACCGAAAACGCTCACTATACTCTTCTGAGTCAGAGGAGGGGGTAATTTCAGAATCAGAGGACGAGATGCAACCAGAAATCACATCTGATCTAACCAGCCAGAAACTTCATCAGACAGGGATTCTGAGGAATGAAAAACAATCCGCATTAAATCCAGGAATGTCAAAAAACTACTATGACAGATGTTACAGACATTAGAGATTAAGGATGAAACATTTCCACTGTCCAGAGCGGACAAACTCCTAGGGGGCCATAAGAAGAGTAGGCCCGGTATTCAAGTCAGTTACACAGGCAAATGAGGCCAAATGGAATCAATCTTTCCCCTGTCAGAAGAAAATGAAAAGAAATGGGACAAGCCTCCCAAGGTTGATTCGGCAGTAGCCCACCTCTCCAGACACACGGCTTTACCAGCGGAGGAGGCCGTTTTCAAAGACCCGCTAGACAGCTGCATGGAGTCAACGCTTAAAAAGACGTATGTTCAGGCGGCAGCTGCGTTGCGCCCAGCAGTAGCATCAGCTGGACTAGCTTGCACGGCCAGACATTGGGCACTCGAGTTAGCACGTCAACCACCTTCCTCACAGCAACAACTGCAGTCCAAGGTTGATAGATGGGCAATGGCATTAGCCTTCCTAGCGGAAGCTTCTATCAAGGTAGTTAAACTAGCTGTGAAGGCAACGACCAACGCGATAATAGTGAGACGCGCCCTCTGGCTTTGGCATTGGACAGGAGACACAGCCTCTAAACTCAGACCATTATCTTTAAAATATACAGTCCTTATTTGGCCCTGATCTCAAAGAGATCATAGCTGAGGTCACAGGGGGCAAGAGTACGCTTCTACCAACAGGGAAAAGACAGAGATTTGATAACTGTAACAAGTTTTCGGGGATGGAGCCAACAAACCAGACCTTTTCGCCCCTTTCGCTCCAACTATAGGCCAGACATATGTACATGGGAGCACTTAACGTCACCGAACTCCAGCGTGCTGCACGTGTAGGCAGCAATCCCATCCAGCCAAAGAACTTTTGCAGGAAAATATGTGACACAGAGCACCGAAGGAGCATTTGTTTAAAAGATCAAAAATTTATTAAATCCAGTTTAAAACATCCATCATTGACGTGCAGATAGTAACATTAGGGCTTAGCTGCTCAACGCGTTTCATGGCTTCCCGCCACTTCATCAGGAGCTAACTATAGGACATCACAAAACGACCAGAGTAACAAATGCTGCAGACCCACCTGGCACCAACAAAATAGAAACACAAAGAAATCAACAACAACCAAACCCGGCTCCGCCTGACTCCAGGCGGAAACGACAGGCTGTGGGGGGCAGATTGCACAGATATCTGGGTGAATGGAAGACTCATGTAAAGGACTAATGGGTACTCACCATAATCCAACAAGGTTACAAAATTCCATTTTCCTCCCACTTGGCACCTCACAGGTTCATACCGACTATAACAGCTCCACACAGAGAACAACATCTGCAGGAGGCAATCCACAATTTAATCACTACAGAGGTCATAGTAGAGGTTCCACCGCAACACAGTTTCAAGGGCTTCTACTCAAACCTCTTCTTAGTAAAGAAGAAGGAGGGAGCTTTCAGACCTGTCCTCAACCTCAAACCATTGAACCACATGATACCCAACAAAAAGTTCAGGATGGAATCTGTGAAATCGGTAATAGCAGCTATGGAACCAAAAATCTTCATGACTTCCATAGACATACAGGACGCCTATTTACACATACCCATTCATTCAGTGTCCCATTGGTACCTTCGATTTGCAGTACAAGACAAGCATTACCAATTTACAGCATTGCCCTTTGGGCTTTGTACTGTTCCTCGTATTTTTACCAAGGTCCTAGCTTCAATTGTGGCCTACCTCAGATCACTAGAGATACATGTGATACCCTACTTAGACGACCTACTGATCACAGCTCCATCAGAGATTCAGGCGAACAAAGACACGAACACCTGCATACAAGTATTAAATCAACACGGATTGGATTATCAACAAACGCAAGAACAGCTTAATACCCAGCCAGACAATTCTGTTCTTGGGGCTCCGCTTCAATTCAATCACCCGAAAGGTGTATTTAACTCAGGAGTTAACTCAGAAGTTCAACAAGTTGATATCCGCAACGCGGTCATTCCTAACAATGTTAACAATCTCAGTGGAGGAATACCTACAGCTACTGGGACTCATGGGGGCAGATTCACTAAAGCGCGGAGTGTCTAACGCTAGCGCTAATTCGCCAGCGTGACATCACTTCGCAACACGGACTCTGGCGAATTTTCGCTAACGAAGTAGATAGACTTGCGCAACTTCGCACCCTTACGCCAGGCGAAGTTGCGCACTGACGAAGGATCGTAACTTCACAAATTCACTAAGATTAACTTTTTCCTAAACGTTAGCACTTACGCTAGATGTTACTTCGCCTGGTTAGACCAGGCAAAGTTCAATACAATAGATAGGAGGTTGAAAAAAAATGTCAAATTTTTTGTAAGTCCCAAAAAAACCCTGGCGTATTTTAGCATAGGAGGGTGATAGTCTGAAAAAGATCGATAATTTTTTTGGGAGGGGTTACCCTTCTTCCCCCCTACATTTCCTAACATATGGCAACACAACTATACAGGGGGCACATGTAGGGCAATAGGACAACTTTATATAATTTATTAAAGGTTTCCTGGGCTTGTGTAGTGGAATGTAGAGGCTGTAACATATACGTCTATTATAAGTTAAAGTTCCCGCAGTATGCAAATTAGGCTTCGCTAACGTAACAGCGCTCTGCCTAGCGAAGTAAAACTAGCGCAACTACGCTACATTTCGCCAACCTGATCGTAAATTTGCACTTTAGTGGATTTGCGTAGCGCTGGCGAAAATTCGCCTGGCGAAGTGCGGCGAACGTTAGCGAAGCCTACGCTGGAGAATTTTCGGATCTTAGTGAATCTGCCCCATGGTGTCTTCCTTAGAAGCCATTCCCTTTGCCAGGTTTCATATGAGAACCCTTCAGCACAATTTTCTCTCCAACTGGAACAAAAACCACAAGGATCTACAGCAGTTAATTCCACTAGAACACAAGACAAGAGGAAGTCTGACTTGGTGATCCACTGCAGACAACCTCAAGAAGGGCCGGAGCTGGACCTTGCCCCAGTGGGAGATCATCACTACAGACGCAAGTCTCAAGGTATGGGGAGCAGTGTACAAATCATGCACACTACAGGGAATTTGGACACCCCTAGATCGTGGCTTACCCATCAATGTACTAGAATTACGGGCCATAGTGGGGATGGACACCATTATTCCACTCCCTACCAGTAAGAATTCAATCAGACAATGCTGGCAGTGGCGTATATCAACATGCAGGGAGGCACACACAGCAAACTGGCAATGAAGGAGGTCTCGCACATCCTCCTATTAGTGGAGAGAACAGTACCAACAATCTCAGCAGTGTTCATACCAGGGGTCCAGAACTGGAAAGCAGATTACCTGAACAGAACAACTATAGATCAGGGAGAATGGTCCCTCAACCACGAGACCTTCCTTACACTGACTTGAAAATGGGGAACACCAGAGGTGGACATGCTAGCCTCAAAGCACAACTACAAGGTGCCTATATACTGCGCCAGGTCATGGGACCCAGGGGCAACCTTCGTTGACGCCCTAGTGACACCCTGGAAATTCAGGCTGGTATACGCCTTCCCACCGCTGCCACTACTACCACGAATCATACAGAAGATAAAACAGAGCAATACAATGGTAATGCTGATTGCGCCAGACTGGCCCAACAGAGTGTGGTATTCAAATCTTGTACAGTTGTCAGCAGCGAGACCATGGCGACTACAATTGCGCCCAGACTTATTAACACAGGGACCTATCAATCATTCCAACATCGCAATTCTCCATTTAATGGCCTGGCTCTTACAGGCACGAAGACCATCTACCACTCAGATCTACCACCAGGTATGGAGAAATTTCATAGACTGGTGCGACCACTGCCAGATACAATGGGACCAGGTTCACACTCAGGCAATGATAGAATTTCTTACAGATGGGTTCCGGAAGGGGTTAGGCCTTTGTGCAGTTAAAACACTGGTGTCAGCACTCTCAGCACTCACACACACCCATTGGGCAGAAGACGATACAGTACTTCAATTCTTTAGAGGAGTAATCAGAATAAGACCACCAACTAAGGACCCCCACACTTTCTTGGGACCTACCATTCGTGTTATACACACTACAGCAATCACCATTTGAACCGATGTCAACATGTGATCAAAAGTGGCTTTCACTCAAAGTAGCCTTTTTAATAGCAATTACGTCGGCAAAAAGGGTATCTGAGATAGCAGCCCTATCTTGTAAGGACAAGGTCGTGCTTCGAACTATACCACAATTTTTGCCCAAAGTTATATCTCAGTTTCACTTAAACAAGGAGATCATACTGCCATCTTTTTGCCCACAACCGACAAACCGAAAGGAGAGCCATCTGCACCGGCTGGATGTGGTGACAGCTATTCGCATATCGTTTCGGAGTAACAATAGTCTACTTATATCGCATGCGGGGAAAACTAAGGGACAAGCGGTTAACACTGCTTATGACCAAAAACAGAGAACCAGACCTTTTTCAGTAAAGGCCCACTCTACCAGGGCGAAAAGCACATCATGAGCTCTACAGAACATGGCAACACCAGAGCAGATTTGCACAGCAGCTACATGGGCATCACCAAACACTTTTGTTTATTATTACAAGTTAAATGTTTTTGCTTCTTAAAGGGCCACGTTTGGCCGGAAAGTTCTGCAGGCTGTAGCTACAGCACCAACACAGTGAAATGTAACATAGAGTCATGCAACTTAAGCAATACCCACCCATTCAGAGGGACAGCTTTTGGACGTCCCCTAACGTTCTGCACTGACAGGAGGGCCGACTAGAGAAAATGGGATTTTTATACTCACTGGAAAATCCCTTTCTAGTAGGCCCGAACTGTGCAGTAAGTCCCAGGCTGATTTTAGTATGGGCACAGGGACCTCTTTGTCACTATCATTCTTTTCTACCTGTTGTCTCTTGGCTTCTTCTAACCTATCTGTCTCCACTGTCTGAGCTTCACAAACCAACTGAGGAAGTGAGGTGGAGCCAGTAGATATAATAGAGAGGAGGGGTCATCAATCTTCTGTTCTGCCTCCAGAGGTGAATGAAGACAAACGTTCTACACTGACAGTTCGGGCCTACTAGAAAGGGATTTTCCGTTGAGTATAAAAATCCGCTTTTTTGGTCCTGCCAGGAGGACCTTTTTCAAGATGTCCTCTTTGCAAAAAAGAAATGTTGACAATAAATTTCAGTTATTTGCAAGTCTTGCCAGTGCTCTATTTCTATAGCCACATACACACACACACATATATATATATATATATATCAATAATAATATCAAGAACTTTATACTAGCAGTTGCTGTAGTGTACATTTTTATTTTAGAATTTCACAGCTGTCTAAACGTTTGCATGTTGCAGCTGCTGTCAAAAGAGAAATGACTGCTCGTTTGGAAAGCTAAACAACATTTTGTAGCATAGAAAATCAAGGCACCATGGACTCAGCAGTGGTCATGTCATTGCCTTTAAAATGCCCTATTGTTTTCATAAAGGAACAGCTCAACCAGCAGTCTTTTCATCACTATTTTACTCTACCATTCTCTATTGTGACAGCAATTGGATGTTGTTGTTGTAAAAGAAAATCTTTTCAGTGGCCTAGATTTGTCTGACACAGTGCAGCAGTTTGTGTAAGAAAAAAACGACCCATCACTAGCTGAACCTGTCCTCACACTAATGGATGTTAGGTTTAAATAGCAGCATGGGTTAGACTGACTAAGCAAATCCTCATGCCATATTCCAGGTTTTTCTTCAGCTAAATGCTCCTGTATTTTATATTTTCTTTTGGATATATTCAGAAAAAAATGCTGTCCAGAAGGTCATTGCCCTAAAGAAAAACACTACACAATTTTCTTTTTAATTTCTAATCTTTTTGTGCTTACCTCTAATTAAGCTGAATATTACCTCTTTAAAAGCAATACTGTACTGTATGTTTCAGAGTGTGAGATAAAAAGTTTTCATTCCTGTTTTTATAATTATTATATTGTGCTCTCTCAATTCTAGGGGCATTGGCACAAGTGGTAAATGGCAATATTCTCTTTTTTATTTTGTGTGGGGGGAAAATCATGTATTCTGCACACTTTTTAAAATGGTGTCTGCACAATTGCTGTGTGTGCAGAAAATGAGTGGGCCGCAAAAAGTATAAAATAATGTGTTTTTACACAAAATGCATCTCAATTTGAGTGTACTATAGAATGCTGGTAAAGGGGTAGTGCACACTATAAAATACAGATCAAGGGCACCTCCTATTCCTAGGTACAGCTTCTCACACTTCCCCTTTATTTCCTGCACTGCCTTCAGATATTTTGTTTTTTTAGTCTATTTAATTCTAGTTTAGCTATAGCCTACACAAGGACAGCTATTATGTCACCAAAAGTAAGAACTGTGTCATGTTTAACTAGGTTATGCTTGTTCTGATATGATTTATCTGGTGTAAGGAGGACTCACCCAGCGTCGCAAGATGGCGGCGTCCTGCCGGTCTCTCTGCCTACTCAAGAGCCGACGTCAGCACGCCCGCGACGGAACGAGTCGCGCGCGTCGACTTTGACGCCGGCGTATGGGCTTCGGCGTCAACTTCGGCGACGGAACGTAAGCGTGCCTACGCAATGACGTCACGGCGTCCAGTTTGGCGCCATTCTGGACTATTTAAACCCTCACTTCACTACAACCTATGCCCAAGTATAGGTCTTTGTTTCAAAGTTCCTGGGTGTTATTCCTGCTATCGATTCCTGCTATTGATTCCTGTTTTGACCCTTGCCTGAATTCTCGTCTACGAACCTTCTCTGCCTGGATTGACCCTTTTTGCCTGGACTTGACCACTCTCTTGCTTAACCCTTCGGATACCTCGTTTGTATTGAACTTTACTGGATTGACCCTTTGCCTGGACTTTGACCACCCCACTGCCTTACCCTCTTGTTACCACGAACTGTGTTGGCGCTGCCTTCTTCCTTGGTCCGTAATCCCCCTTCGGAGCCCTCGGGCCCTGACATTTGGCACCTAAATATTTGGTAATTGTAAATGTATTTTGTTTTTCTCATTAGCCTATGACTAAGTGCCCCATGAAGGCAAGAAACGTGGAAGGCTTTTTGTTTGCACTATTGGTGCCATAACTTTTTAAATAACAATTTAAGCAGCAGAAGTCAACTGTGGTCCAGTTTGTGCCAGCCTAATTTTCTTATGGTCTGATCCAATCGTGGGCCCTATGATTGGATCACAACGCCAAGAATAAAGGCAGTTGGACTGAAGGCCACATCAATGAACCAATGCGATCATGATCCAATTGAATTTTTAAACCTGACTAATCGGGGGAAGCCTGTAGGAATGCCCCATACACTGCCCAATAAACTGCCAACTTAGTCTGTCAGTATATTGGCCCATGTAGAGTCACCTATTTAAAATGTATATGGAGAATCCTATCACTAACCTGCATTAAATGTGGGACCTGTTTTATTACATCCATGCAAAAACAATTCAGGGTTACCATATTACGAAATTTGGAAATTTGTTTCCTAATTCACTAATTCATGCTTAAACCTTACCCCTCATTTTTTCAATTAAAGAGGAATAAAATTCATTATAATCATCTTTATTTTTGTGTAATTAAGGTAACTGAGGCTGAAAATGTATGAGTTTATGCTGACATGTATATAGTTATATATTTTTTATGTTATTTACCAATTAATGGGCAGTTATAAAATCACTATATAACCTACAGTCATTTTGCACAAAACAAGCCCTTGGAACGGCAGTCTTCAACTTATAATGCCCCTTTGCTCTTTCTGAATGGCAAGGTTTTTTTTGTTTAATTGCTTAAAGTGAAATGCTTGGCTCTTACACACAAACGTTTTTAACTGCGCTCCCCTGCGTTCCGTTTTGCTGCATTCAGCCGCAGGGAAGTTCGTCTATACCTGCGCTTCCCTGCGGCTGAACGCAGGTAAAAACGCTTGTGTGTAAGAGCCCTTAAAGTGAAATGTGCACTCTGTATCCCTTGCTGTACCTCCAATGTTTTCCCGCCGATGTCCATGGAAAGCTTGCATTACTGAGCTGAATTGTGAATGATTCTGAATTCAAGAGAAGTATGTTTATCTTTAGATTCATTATCTATATAGGGGTTGACTTGTCCAAGTGTAGGCTTGTCAGTATTAATATCAGTTCATGTGGTCAATATCAGCACAAATGACTTTCACACACATGACTTTCCCACAGAAAAATTTAGCATGTGTGTACATTGTAGCCTTTACATTCTGACCTATTGTTTGCAGAAAAAGCCATCCCATTCTTTCAGTTTGTGTCCGGAACATTCTAACTATTCTAGAGCATATGCCTTGACCCCCAGCTACCCACCATGCTTGGTAGGGAATGTACAACCAATGACAACAGAGTATGTGTGGAGTAACCTCATGAAGGTTAGTTTATACAATTCATCATAGTAACTGACATTCAAAGATAATTCTATTCAATGAGAAAAAAATCTTTTATTGGCCTCCTCTACTGAGAAGCTGGCTCAGGTAACTTTAACCTTATAAAATGCATGACATCTAACAATATTTATTTTAAGGAAACAGCAACACCAAAAAATAAAAGTGTTTCAAAGGAACAGTAACACCGAATAATAAAAGCTTTTAAAGTAGTTTAAAGGACACCTATGGGCCAAAAAAATTTCCCCAAACCGAAGTTGCGGGCTGACAGAGCCCGCATTCCGGTTTGGGGTTCTAGTAGTTTAAAAAAAAAATTGCCCCCTGCAGGCGCTGGCTTACTCGCACCGGGAGGGAGCTCCCTGTGAGAGCCACCATTTTTTAGGAAGCACATGCGCAGTATGAAAAGCTGCAGCTTTTCTTTTGGCTTATGTGCATAACGTCACATGCATATGTACTGTCATGGCGGCTCGCACAGGAGCTCCCTCCCCGTACTAGTAAGTCAGCGTCTTCATGGGGAAACTTTTTAATTTAAAACTACTAGAACCCCGAACCGGAATGCGGGCTCTATCATCCCGCACCTTCGGTTTGGGGAAATTGTTCGGCCCATAGGTGCCCTTTAAATATGAGGTACTGTTGCCATGCACTAGTAAAAGTGATACATTTGCTTCAGTAAGACTAAAATATTAAACAAGCTGCTATATAGCTGTGGGGGCAGACTTCATTTTGAAAAAAGGAGAAAAGGCACAGGTTACACCAATGATCCCCAATCAGTAGATTGTGAGCAACATGATGCTCATCAACCCCTTGGATGTTGCTCCCAGTGGCTTCAAAGCAGGAGCTTATTTTTTAATTCCTGATTTGGAGGCAAGTTTTGGTTGCATAAAAAGACAGGTGTACTGCAAATCAAAGCCTCCTGTAGGCAGTCAGTCCACATAGGGCAGGCATGTCCAAAGTCAGGCCCGGGGGCCAAATGCGGCCCGTTTTCAAATTCACACTGGCCCTCCGCCTCCATCATGAAATTAATAATAATGTGGCCAGCCAGCACAGTGCAATCAGGAATGGGGTAACGCTAGCACCACAGGTAAGCTGCTGATACACAAGCGGAACAAGGACTCACACTCCTTTGATTGACACTAGCAGTGCATTGTGGGACTTGCAGTTGTAACAGTGTGGAGGCAATATACTGCCGGGCCATATCTAATAAAAATTATAAATTATCATGCAGGCCCAGGGGCGTAACTATAGAGGAAGCAGACCCTGCGGCTGCAGGGGGGCCCAGGAGGCATAGGGAGCCCCATGAGGCCCAAATAATGAGCAATTTCAGCATTTATAGGACAGGACAATCTCTGGATATGTTGGGGGCCCTAAAATTAATTTGCTGTGGGGCCCAGTAACATCTTGTTACATCACTGTGCAGGCCAAAGTTAATCCCTTTGTGGACCTGTCCTGGCCTGTGGGCCTTGAGTTTGACGAGTGATATTCTGAGATAATTTCCAATTGGTTTTCATTTTTTATTATTTGGCTTTTTATTCAGCAGCGGGGATCAATGAACCCGTTTGAAAGCTGGAAAGAGTCAGAAGAAGAAGGAAAACAATTCAAGAACTATAAAAATGAAGACCAATAGAAAAGCTGCTTAGAATTGGCCATTCTATAACATACTAAAAGTTAAGTTAAAGGTGAACCAACCCTTTAACCCTAGTACGTTCTGGCAGGCAAAGGCTTTAACTGCCAAGCATGTACTTAGTATGTGCTTGCAGATATGGCCGGTTCTCTCTACATCTCTATGCTGTTGGGTCAGTTATTTTATTGATTTACTCAATTTTTGCCGTTTTATTACATTTTATCCCTGCATTATTGTTCCTTATGTATCTTTAGTATAGTTTTGCTGTTTGGTGCTTTGTGAAGTATTTTTTCACCAAATATATATGGCTCTGAAGGGGTCTTTGTGCTGTTAGGAGGGTCTTGTGGCACACAATGCTCAGTCACAGGTCTTTGTTCACAGCTGAGAAAAGTCATATACACTGTATTTAATTGGGGGTTCGCACATGCCAGCTGTTTTGGTGTATCTATGCATACTGGACATCGAACTGTTGTGTAGATCCTTGGCATCATATTTAAATTGGGTGAAATAAATGCGGCCAATTTCAATATTTTTAGCTAATTTTCAGAAATGTCATAAAAACCCCTGCCTTTAGCGTAGTTTTGTAGTAAGGTGGTTTGGAGCAGAAAGACATAATTAAATATTTTTGATTCATCAGAATGTGTACTTTCCATAAATATATGGTTTTGGGGGGGGTCTTTGTGCCGGTAGGAGGGTCTTGTGGCACACAATGCGCAGTCACAGGTTCTTGTTCACAGAAGATGACAGACCACAGAAACGGCGGTGGAGAAAATTCACATGCCATCTGCTTTGGTTTATCTATACATATTGGGTACTAAACTGTTCAGCCAACCTTTGGTGTAAATATCTACGGTGTTTTCCAATTGCATGTAAGAAATTGGGTGAAATAAATGTGGCCAATTGCAATATTTTTAGGCGATTTTCAGAAATTTAAAACCAGCTGCCTTACATACTTTTTTTTAACTTTGTCCCCCTCAAAATGAAGTAAATGTGTTGATTTTGCAGTACCTGAAATGACAGACCATATGGGGGGTCTTCGTTTTGGGGCTCCCATATGCCACGTGCTTGGATACACCTATACGTATTGGACTGTTCAGAGGACCCCAGGATTTCATATTTGATACTTGATACCTGATAGTATGTGTGGAAATACAAGGCTGCAATGTGGAAATTTTGAGGTGATTTTTGGAAATGTCACCAAAATCATGAAAGGTTTGCGGCTTGGTGCTTTGGAGTAAAAAGACATGCATACCCAATTTGGATTCTGGGGAATATGTACTTTCCGAAAATATATGGTTTTCTGGGATAAACTTCCTTTTTTTCTAACTTTGCCCCCCTCAAAATTATGTAAAAGTGTTGATTTTGCAGCACCTAGAATTACATAACTTATAGCTCACATGGGGTTGTCTACATTTTGGGGCCCCTATATGCCACATACTTAGGTAAACCAATACATATTGGGTATCAAACTGTTCAGTGGATTCCTGGCGATCATATTTAGGAGAGAGAAACTATGTTGTAGATTGTAGGCTTTCAGGTAATTTTTCAAAAAATTCACCAATTTCATAAAAAAATTATAATTTAGGATAGAATTGCAAAATAGTAGTTTGGTGTACAGTGATTTATTTACCCATTTTTAATTCTCCAAGATCTGTTCTTTCTAATAATGGGTAGTTTTCTAGGGTAAACCTACCATTTGTGGAATGTTTGGCCTTGCAATCCGAAGTATGCCCTTTTGTGGAGCGCTGCTTTGGAAATTTGGTAGTGTACTGCCTGCAGATTTAGAGCTATACAAGTGACAAATCTCCATAAAACTATATATATTTGATATTGGCGCGTTCAGGAGACATAGAACTTTCCAAATCGGCTGTGTTCTCACATAAAACAAATTGTGTTTCTAATATATGTGATTTTCAGGGAAAAGGTTAAACTTGTTGTGATGATAACTTATGAGTGTCTCAGTTTATGGGCTTTTTTGTTTTAATTGTTTACTAATTAAGTCAGTGCTTAATTAGTAAACAATTAAGAAACTGATGTACCTAATCAATTATTTATGTATATATGTTTTGCTTTTTGGTTGGACGTGTATTTTTTTTCTATGTATTGTTTGTTTTTTTAAGTAAAATAATATTATCTTACTAATGAAAAAAAAATTATGATCACACACTATTATAATACCATGGACGTCAAGCCACAAAGGCTCCATAGTCTGATTTTCACTTGCAATGTTTCCTTTGCAACTCAATTTTGTGAAAACAAGAGAAAATGAAATTGGATTATTACAGCTTGTATAAAAATGACAATAGAATTCAGTAAGTGTGAGTAATGCTGTAACAGTATTCCTTTTCATTGAAATACACCCCGTGATGTGTCTATCTGTGAATTGGCAAACAATTGTAAAGAGACTCTAAAATGATTAAAATACATCATTAAAATATATTATTAAAACAGCAATGTACAGTAGATTTGTTAAAGAATATAAAAAGTACAGGTATGGTATACATTATCCAGAAACCTGTTATCCAGAAAACTCCAAATTATGGAATGGCTGTCTCCCATAGACTCCATTTTATCCAAATGATTTCCTTTTTCTCTGTAATAATAAAACAGTAGATTGTACTTGATCCAAAATTAAAGAGATTCTGACACCTGAAATTAAACTCTTTTTACATCTATTATAATATTGGCTTTGAAAGCTACTTCTAACTTTGCCATAAAGTATTTGCGTGATGCTTTTACATTGCCTGTCTGATCCCCCATGTTCCTGTATGATGGGGGCTGCCATATTTGTGCAGCAGGCATCTGTTATAATTAGAAACTGTAACTAACAGGCTGAGATGGGACTGTTAGGTTGGCAAAGTCAGAGTGTCAGAGAGTCAGGCTTAGACATTTCAGCCAACAGTTATATACAAAAACAAACCTTTCAGTGAAAAATGATCAACATGACCTATAGGTAACAATTAATGTACATTCATATGTTAAAATTCATTTGTTAGTGTCAGTATCACTTTAAGATATAATTCATTCTTACTGGAAGCAAAACCAGCCTATTGGGTTTATTTAATGTTTACATGATTTTCTAGAAGACTTAAGGTGTAAAGATCCAAATTACGGAAAGTTCCATTATCCAGAAAACCTCAGGTCCCGACTATTCTGGATAACTGGTCCCATACCTGTACAACAAAAGCAACAAGCATAAACAAAGGAATACATGAATTCAGAGTGTTCTGCCTATGCTAGTTTTAGCTAAATGTAAGACACAAAGACTCATTAATTAAATTTCAAGACTTCTATTTTACCACAATTTGAAAAAATAATGAAAGCGATTTTCAAATAAAAAAATCTTCTTTTAAAGTTAAAAAAAAAGTTGACTTTTCAAGATACATAGATGCTAATAGGAAGTTGTATTTCAATATTCAAGCAAATTTGTTAAGCTGTATTTTTTTCAATCATGCTCTTTCACTTAAGAAATATCATGAGAAAAACTAAAATCAAAATACTAATAAAACACTTTTGGAACCTGGAGGCAAAGAGACAAAATAATTAGAACATGGTTTCCACACACTCATAGGATGTATACAATAATGTGTTTACCTGTAGTGAACTATGCAGTAGCAGCCAAAAAAATAAACAGCTGACAATGCGAAGCTTCAGGACAGTGCACAGGAGATTTTGGGCAATGAAGGCCAGGGAAACATCCAGCTAAACATAAAACATGGGTGTATTCTGGAATCAGTAAGTCACAAAGTATTCATGCTAGAATTCACTGGTAGAGCACATAACAACCCAGAAGACACAAAAGCCTTGTACACTCAACAAATAGGAGGAATTGCCAAATGTCTCAAACCGTTGCCTAATGGGTCAATTTTGAATGCAGCCATGAATGCATCCATTCTAAAATAGATGCAAATGTTTTGCATATTGATGCCATTCAATAAAGATACTTCATCCACTTTCCTTGAACATATGCTTTGCTAAATGCAGGAGCCATAACAGTCCCTCTGCACTAAATGAGAACTTTCCAGTTTGAAAACTGGAAATTTGGCTCTTAATGTTACCAGGAGCTGCTTTTTTGTTTAAAGGGGAATTCAACCCCCTTGGCGCAAAAGCCAAGTTAAATATAACCACTAGTAGCCCCAACACAAGTTTTTAAAAAAATTGTGGCCCCCCTAAAAGTAGAAAAAACATTGGTGGTCAGGGTCTTCTGTAGAAGTTTAAAGAAATGGTGGCCAGGGCCCCCATCATAAAAAAAAAACAAAAAACATTTGTGGCCAAGTCCCCCCCTACAAGTTAAAAAATATTGGTGGTTAGGCCCCAAAAACGTTTTTTTTTGTTTTTTTTAATTGGTGGCCAGGTCACCCTGATGACGGCCCTGAGTATTTTATGTTGTTTTGTCAGGTATGCAAAGGGTTGCATGGCTTTTTTTTTCACTGACCGAACTGACTGAACTCTCACTTTTAGATGTATGCTTTAAAGGGGTAGTTCACCTTGCAAAAACTGTTTTTTGTTCAGTTAGTATAAGGTAGTACACCAGAAATAAGTAGTGATGGGCGAATTCCAGCGATTCGCTGCTGGCGAATAAATTCGCGGCAGCGGAAATTCACCGAAAAAACTAGTTGTGCGTCGTTTTTGACGTGCCGAAAATGACGCAACGCGCGCCGAAAACGACGAGACGGAAACGACGCGACAAAAGCGTGCTGCGACTCGTTTCGCAAATTTTTCGCCAATTCGCGAATTTCTCTAGAAATTCGTGAATTTTTCGGTGAAGCGAAACTCGGGAGATTCACCCATCACTAGAAATAAGGACTTCTTTTCAATTGCTTTCTACGTTTTGTTTTTGACCATTTTTCTAGTACTGAAGTTTACAATTTCATTTTCCACCTGCTCAGGTCTCCCTGGAGCAGATCTGGGAGGGTCACTGGCTCTGTGTTCTAATTTGATGAATTAGTTGATACATTTCTTATCTTTGTCTCTGCTAATTAATACAATAGTTGCTATCGTTCAATAGATGCTAGTGTATCAACTAATGTAGCATAAGGTTTTACACATTCTTACATATTTAAAATGGGTATTTACATATTTATAACAAAATCTCTGCTCTCTTTCAGGAATTTGGTTCAGGATTGGGCAAATCCCACTTTTTATCAGCAGTGAATTGCTTGACTCAACCAAATTCAAAATTAATCTTTACCCTCAATATAGAGTAACGTTTGGTTACACACAAAAGAAAATTGCTAAATGTTTCCTCTGTTGTAGACACTAATTTGCATTTGTGTGTGAAAGATACAGGATTTGGCCGCATCCCACAAATATGCATTCCTCCAAATTTCTCAAATATTGTTTCCTTTTGGAACCCTCAATGGTAGCAAGCAAGTAGACACAGTTTTGTGTAAGTTGTCATCAATGCAAGCTTTGGATTACCATTACACGGGATCTAAACCAAAAAAATGATTAATATAAACTTACTGAGGCTGCTTCCCTCTTTTGCAATTTACATTAATTTTCTATTTTTACCAGTTTTTTTGCTTTTTTAGATTTCTAATAGAAGGCTGTTGGATCAACTTAAAGTCAGCAATGCTAGGGTTAGCTGTGCATAGAAAGTTCCATTTGCCGACACTTCTGAACCAATTCTGTCTAACAATATAAAACTGTCTTAAGAAACCACTAAAATAGAAAATGACTGCAAATTAGAAAAGTGCTGAGAGAAGCATCCCAAGTAAGTTTACATCAATTATTTTATTTGCATTTAGATCCTTTATAAATCTCATTTATGCGCTAGAAAGGAGATGCCCATACACAAACAAAGGCTATACAAAAGGTTTTACGAGGAGCGGAAGGGAAGTTCTGTATGGAAAGTGATTGCCATGTTCATGACAAAGGCACACGCAGGGTAATATATAATCTTTTAGTCTGAAAACTCTTTTGAACTGTACTTGTATCTATTATCAGTTGTATTTTTATATGTTATCTGTATGTGTAATGTATACGCATTTCTATTACATAGCAATGGCGTTCATAAACATTTGTTAATAATAATGGTAATATAGTGTAGAGATCAAATAAAATATTATATCCCTATGGCACGAAAACCACAGGTTTTTCTTTTTTGCTGTATTTAGTGCTTTATAATTTATTCCAGAAGTGAAACTACATAAACTCTGTGGCATATAAAGAAAGCTCACTTTGACCTGAAAAGGAGTAAATGGTTTTTCTACTTAAACTAAAAGTCCCCCTTATGAAACAACCCTAAAAACCATCTGATGGCACTGAAAGAGTTAAAAAAGTTGTTTTTCATTTCACATGAAAGGGTATTTTATTATACAGCTTTTTATTTTTAGACAGGTCACCTTAAACGCCATAGGCAGTAAATATATACAGTGTAGTTATGTGCGGGTATGTGCATTGTTCACACCTGTGACCTCTTACACCCAGACTGAAAGTGTCATACTCTGCCTGCCCTACTCTGCCTGTCCCATGCTCCCTGTGTGTGCCTTATTCTGCCTGCCCTACGTTACCTGTGGGACATGAGCCTGGTAGGGGTTTGTTCTGGGGGGTTGTTAGCATTTGGAAATTGTTGGTAGGGGCTCCTACTCATGTCATGGGAAAAATGTTTTTTCAAAATGGATCAGTTAATAGTTCTGCTCCAGTAGACTTCTGCACTGAAATCCATTTCTCAAAAGAGCAAACAGATTTCTTTATATTTCATTTTGAAATCTGACATGGGGCTAGACATGCTGTCAATTTCCCAGCTGCCCCAAGTCATGTGACTTGTGCTCTGATAAACTTAAATCATTCTTTACTGCTGTACTGCAAGTTAGAGTGATATCACCCCCCCCCCAGCAGCCAAACAACAGAACAATGGGAAGGTAACCAGATATCAGCTCCCTAAGTCAAGATAAGAGCTGCCTGGTAGATCTAAGAACAGCACTCAATAGTAAAAACCCATGTCCCACTGTGACGCCTTCAGTTACGTTGAAAAGGAAAACAAAGGTACAGTTCATTAACGAACATGGTTTAGGGTAATTTATACTATATCAATTAGCACAAGCAGCTATTAATTTTAATAATCAACTAAGGGGGTTGTGGGTAAGAAGATTAACTTATAGTACTTTTTAATGATTATGTATTAATTAATTCTAAGCACATGGCACTTTCATTAATTTAATTAATTAATCTGGAGGTAATTGTTGGTTGGTGAATTAATTATAAACCTTGTGTGAACATTAGTAGTAGTAGTGCTAATCCCTAAGTACCCTACACTAAAGCACTTGCACTTTCTAATTTTTGGATTGGAATGAATTGTAGTTGATAAGGTCTTAAGGAATGTTAACATAAAGTGATCCAAGGATTTTTTTTAAGAGTATTTAGTAAATAAGAGACAGAACTAGGGGTTACTTCTTTTTTCGTTTTAATAAAATTCAGTTACATTGAGTAGGAGAAACCATTGATTAAGTGTACAATGAGGCTATGACCATAAAAGAGAAATATACAGAGAAATACAAATGGTCCTCTGCACTCATGCCATTATCAACATATTAAAGGGGTAGTTCACCTTCAAGTTAACGTTTAGTATTTTGTAGAAGGGCCAATTCTAAGAAACTTTTCAATTGGACTTCATTATTTATTTTTCATAGTTTTTTAATGATTTGCAATTTTCTTCTGTTTCTTTTCAGCTTTCAAATGGGGGTCGCTGACACCATCTAAAAACAAATGCTCTGTAAAGCTACATATGTATTGTTATTGCCACGTTTTATTACTTTTCATTCTATTCAGTCCATCTCCTATTCATATTCCAGTATCTTATTCAGATCAATGCAGGGTTGCTAGGGTAATTTGTACCCTAGAAACCAAATTGCTGACACTGCAAATTAGAGAGCTACTGAATAAAAAGCTAAATAACTATAAAACCACAAACAATAAAAACCAAACGCAAATTGTCTCAGAATATCACTCTCTACATTATACTAAAAGTTAACTCAAAGGTGAACAACCCCTTTAAGAACAATGGGAAATGTCGTGCATTACGCTACTAAAACAAAATGCCTCCCTTTCCTTTAAACAAACAAGGGATTGTTTGTCCGTATATTGCAATATATTCAAGCTGGCCAACTTTGTCAGCTTTCAATATGCAACTGCAATATGGTTGCCCTATTATTGGCCATCACTTGACTGTAGATGGGGAATGATGGAAACTACAACATGGAGCTGACCATTGCTCCTGTATACTATAAGAAAAAAAGGAAAGTTGTGCTCGCCATTCCATTTTAAACAATTAGGCGGGGGAACAGTGAGGCTGTGACCACATTCATAGATACATACAAGTGGTCCTCTGCACTCATTATCCATATATTAAAGGAACAGTTTAGTGTAAAAATAAAAACTGGGTAAATAGGTAGTCTGTCCAAAATAAAAAATGTTTTTAATATAGTTTGTTAGCCAAAATGTAATGTATAAATGCAGGAGTGACTGGATGTCTAACAGAACAGAACATTACTTCCTGTCTGAGTTAGTCAGCGACTTGAAGGGGGGGGGGCATGGGACATAACTGTTCAGTGAGTTTGCAATTGATCCTCAGCATTCAGCTCAATTCAAAAGCAACAGTTATGACCCATGTGGCCCACTCCCAAGTCAATGATTGGTTACTGCCTAGTAACCAATCAGTGGAAACCCAGGAATCTGCAAAGCAGGAAGTAGTGTTCTGGCTATTATGTTAGACATCCAGTCACTCCAGCCTTTATACATTACATTTTTGCCTAACTATATTAGAAACATTTTTTATTTTGCACAGACTATTTTGCCCAGTTTTTATTTTTACACTGTACATTTCCTTTAAGAATAGTAATACTGAAACATTTTGTGCATTAAGCTACTAAAATGCCTTACCCTTTAAACAAAACAGGGATCCATATATTGCAATGTATTTAAACTGGCCAATTACGTCAAAGTCATCCCTGGTCTGGCCAGTCCTACACTCAACTTCCATCTGGTTCATGAAGAATTCTACTGCATCATTATACATTTTACACAGGAACAAAGTTTTACCTTTCTAAAGAGTACAGGCTATCAGTATCTCCCCGTACCACTTTTTTTAGATTTGACAACTAGCCAGTAGGAATAGTTCATGTCAATAGTAAACGTGATCTAAAGCCAAAAAAAACGAATTGATGTAAATTTACGAGTGCTTCTCAGTGTAATTCAGGAGTGCCCATACTTTACTATTGCGAGGTCTACTTTTAGTGATGTTGTCCAATTATGATCTACATCCATAATAGCATTGCTAACATTCTGTTGCATGGAAAATATTACTTAAATATTATATTGATTTATGAGTGAATGTAAACTGCTATACGTAAGCAACAACTATTTTTTATGTAACAGAATAAATATCTGAATGAAAAGCAAGAAAAAGATTGATTTAGTCAACCTGTTTGTTGAATGTGTCTTGAGTAGGGTTGCCACCTTTTCTTGAAAAAAATACCGGCCTTCCTATATATTTATCTTTTTTTCCTATTAATAACATTGGGCTCAACCATCAAAAATAACGCCTATGATTAAGGGATACATTCCCGAAACGCGTTAGGTGTATACTGCAGCAGTTCCAATAAATCGGATCCAGAGTGCCGTCACTTGTTGTGGATTTTTTTCATATATTACAGTGGGGACACTGATAGACTGAGCACCTGGACCTTTAACAAGGGAAGCACGGTGAGCTTGAGCGGTTTTTTAACTTTTTTTGTTTATGCATGAAAAATACCGGCCAGGTGACAACCCTAGTCTTGAGCAGGCCTGGATTTGTGGCAAGCCACAAAGGCCCGGACCTAGGGTGGCAGAAGTTTAGGGCGGCTTGCCTCCCAGCCGCATCCTAAGAACTGGGGACTCAAAGCTGCTGGAAAGTGTGCTTGAGCTCATGAGGGGGCTAGGTTTTGCCAGCGCTTGGACCATGTGGGCACAAGGTGGATGGTGCACATATGTGGCACTCGTAGTGTTCGGAGCAGGATGTGCGGCCTTGGGGCACCATCATTTTAAATCCGGCCCTGTTCTTGAGACCAACTAAAGGTCTACTGGTAGATCCCAATCTACCTTTTGGACTCCCCTGGTGTATTTTTTTTAGTTATTGCTTGGATGTAAGAACAGTTTTAGTAGGTGACTAAAAGTTTACAAAACAGGAGTAACAACTGAACTATGTGCATCAGTTCTGAGTTGGTGCCAGTTGTTTTTTGTTGGGAGCAGAGTTCTATTGTGAGATTCGTTTAACGTTGGTCTATGTGTGTGTGTATAACAGGCAACTAAATAAAAGGAGATGTACGTTACTTTACCTCAACTACACTACACTTTTGAGGCTCGTCAATATTTTTTGTGGTTGTGCTGCTACAATCCATAGCAGCAGTTATGTGCATCCGTTCTGAGTTGGTGCCTGTGGTTTGTTGTTGGGAGTAGAGTTCTATTGTGAGATTCGTTTAACGTTGGTCTATGTATGTGTATAATAGGCAACTAAATAAAAGGAGACAACACTACACTGGAAAAGTGTATGTGGTAAAAACAAAAATCTAACATTTATATATAATGGATTATTCGCTATATTATAAGTTATTTAGGTGTGCTTGTTGTACAGTTAGATGATCTGTTGAGATAGAAACATCTGTTCAATAAATAAAAAAATCACTAAAGACCTGTGAGTGTGGTGCAATATGATGGTTTATATACATATCTATACAGTTAGCATAGTGGTGTGATACCTAGAAATGTAGACTCACTAATAAGCTGACAGAAATTATGTGTTTTCTGTGCTATTCGTGGAGGTTTAGGGTCTGTTTCTAATTTTGCCTTTGTTCCTGCAAAATCCCGAAACGAGGAACCATAAAGCAATAACAGTTATTCTACAAAGCTTTAGCAGGAACGGATTCTCGTCTATGAATACCTAAAATACATTTAAACAACGAATTCCTTCCCGTCACGTGGTGACCTTGAAATGGTCAAACAATAAGCAACCTTCATTTTGCAACTGCACATTTAAAGCGCTTCCATAGCCCCCGAGCCACAGTTACCACAACAAAATGGCGCCCAAGCCCACCATAAAGCGACGAACACAGTTCTACCATCACTTTTCAAAAATAAACAGCCGGCACTGTAAGGGGCGGCGCTACGAGAACACACCCTGCCCACATCAACGGTCAGAGCATTAAACCCGCCACGCCAACAGCGACCACCCACTGCCTCTTTTATGAACTATAGAGGATGAACCCAAACCCCGTCTTCTGATTGGTCGATTGCCTTGAAGGGCGGCGCTCGCATTAATAGGTGGGGACGTAGTAAATCATTGTGTCAGGACCATGCGTGTCCACGCCCACTTACGAAGCTGCAGATGACGGCCCGCGCAGGTTGGGAGGCGGAGAGTTTAGAATTTGTAAGCATAAACTGTCCAATGAGAGCAGAGGACGCGTTTGGAGGCGGGGAATGGGGGTTAGAGACTGTAGTTGCTCGGTGAGGGACTGTGAACATCCAGTCACTGCACTTCCTTCTCCGAACTATCATCCTCATCATCCTTCTCTATTCTCAGCAGTAACTCCAGGGCGAGGCCACATATCAGGTGCACCATGCCTAAAAGAAAGGTGAGATGTCGCGCGCGTTAGTCTTGTCATTAATGGCGCATTTCTTTGCGCCCCGTTCTTTCGAGTGTCCGTGTGTCAGCTGCTCAGTTGAGCTTTTGTCTTGTTCAAGGGTAGGCGAGCTTCGGCCCTCCAGCTGTTGGCGAACAGTAATTCCCTTAGGCGACGTCTGTTGTCGTGTGGAGAGTTGCGCTCCGTCTCTAAGTGCAGATGAGCTTTTCTCAACACTGTCATGGCTTGAGTCTTCTCTCTTGTCCCTGTGATGCAAGCCAGCAGCTGGAATGTTATTTTGGGCTCTTAATACAGTCGCTTATGGAATCCTTAAGCTGTCGAAGATTGGAGCTGTAGGGACGTACCAATTGTCTGTGACGGAATGTGGGGGATAAGAGACCATCCAGCCCCTGATACCTGCTCATATCACTACGTTCTGTTGCTTTGCACCCTGCCAGCTTGTGATAGCCAGCATAGAAAGCAAAGGGATGTTGGGAGTTGTAGTTCTGGACTACAGTTGTTTTTCAATACTCCAGCAAGCTGCTACTTTACATCTGCTGTTATTACTTTGGCATACTGTGTTCTACTAGAGTTCTGCCTCTCCAAATAGGAATGCAATATATCATTCCGCCCATTTATTCTATTCCAATAATATGTTCCTTTTAAACTTTGCAGTCCCGTGGCCTTATAAAGATGCACCCTTCCAAAATGTAAATTGCATCCATCTTTTGTGTTTTGGTGACTATAGCTAGGGCTTATTTGCTGAAATCCTAACCAGGTCTGGAATGCATGCCTCGAACGTTTCATTTAACGGCTCGTTTCTTTGTCAGACTTCCGGCACACCACTTCCATCTTTCTGATTTTAAGACATTGCTTTTAACTTGCAACATCAATACTAAGAGACACATTTATCAACATTCAAATTTTATTTATTTATATTTCACAGTTTTGACTTTATTTCTGAAAAAAAAAAGCAAATTTGAGTTTCTGGAGCTCAAAAAGCACAAAAAAAGACGAATGAAAACAATTTGGTATTTAAAAGCTGGCAAAATTCATGTAGAAGTCAATGGGGGGTTGTATTTTAACATTTCAAGCAAGCGTCTCTTGTTTAATCAAGATTTTTAATAAGTTCACATCTGAGATTTGAGAGTTTTTTTCATCTTAGAAAATAAAAATATCAAATATCGAGTTCGCCCTTTGGCATTTCGCATAAAGTGTTTGCCATGTAGTCAGAATGGAGGAAAGTTGCTCTTTTGTTGGAATTTTCTCCGTCTATGCACTAGTCACCGGCAAAAAGCAGTTGTTTGGAAAAGAAACAACTAGGTGTGAAAATAGTGAGGAATGGGTCTGTTTTGTTTTACCGTTGAGCTGAGAAATAGTAATAGTATACATAGTTCTCTAAATTACGGAATAACCAAGGATTAGGGTATAGAAAACCAAGTGGTTTATATTACATCAACTTCTCCATTCATTCTGAAAATATCCAAGATCTGACCGAGAAAGCAGATGATTTATTTGTTGTCATAGACATATAATATTGTACCTACACACACTGGATTAAGATAGAAATAAGATATTTAGGTAATGCCCCATTGAGAGAAATCCTTTTGTTCATATTTGCATATTATGTGGGTGTTCCAATCTTCAAAGCAGAAATTCTACTTAAGCTTTTCTGCACTTGACCTTAACAGCTAATATATGGAGCACAAGGTAACAAAAATCCCCCCCAACAGGTGTAATTTGCTGTTCTTTTGTCTGATTGGTCAGTTGGAATAATTGAAATTGCTCTCTGGACTGTTCGAGTCCGGCATGGCTGATGCCCGTTGTACCATCATTCATTCCATTGTTTGACTTTCTACAACATTTTCAGCTTTTCCAAAGAGAATAGGAAGCTAAAATAGTGGGCCCTACTCACTGGTAGTTAACCTTCACCTACCTTCTAGAAACATGACAGAGAGTGTCAGGATAACCTACTAGTTCCCATTTTCTTCTCAAATAAATCATATTTAAAAAAAAAAAGTGCAGGCATTTCCAGGTCAGTTATTTATTTCGGTTGTGTAATTTTCCTACAAATTACAGTATCATATTTTTTTTTCTTAAAGGGGTTGTTCACCTTCCAACACTATTTTCAGTTCAGATGGTTTTAGATAGTTCACCAGAAATAAAGACTTTTTTTCCAATTACTTTTATATTTTCTGTGTGTGACCATTCTTCTAATATTCACCTTCTAAAGCAGCTCTGAGGGGGGTGGATCACTGATCCTGTAAACCGGGGTCCCCAACCTTTTTTTTTTTTTACCCATGAGCCACATTCAAATATAAAAACAGTTGGGGAGCAACACATGCATGAAAAAATCCCTTGGGGTTCCAAATAAGGGTTTGTAGTTGGTTATTTGGTATCATCTATGTAGACTGATAGCCTACAGAAGGCCCTACTTGGCACCATACTTGGTTTCTATGCAATTAAAACTTGATTCCAAGCCTGGAATTCAAAAATAAACACCTGCCTTGAGGACATTGAGAGCAACATCCAAGAGGTTGGAGAGCAACATGTTGCTCACGAGCTGCTGGTTGGGGATAACTACTGTAAACCTTCTAAATCAATACATTTAGTTGATGCATTTCTTAATCTTTGTCCCTCTGGAGCAGAATCCCTGAATTTCATTATAGGCGGCTGTTAGAATTGATACATTTCTCTGCAATATTATCAACTATGGTTTCAACTAAATGTAGAGAAATTGTAACAGTTTAAAGTCTGCACTACTGTGCTAACAACAGAACTTTCATCATTAGACTTAGATTTTGG
The DNA here is from genome assembly GCA_024363595.1 of Xenopus borealis. Lineage (NCBI taxonomy): Eukaryota > Metazoa > Chordata > Amphibia > Anura > Pipidae > Xenopus > Xenopus borealis. Next base: position 95,785,297 of record CM044439.1, read on the forward strand.
AAAAATTGTAAAAAAAAAACATGGAAAGTCGTTGAAAAAAGCCTTTATTTCTGGATAACAATCTGAAAAAACTCAACTGAAAAAAAAATGTTTGGAAGGTGAACAACCCCTTTACGAAAAGGGTGATCAAGTCATAGTAAGTCACATATGATATAATTACATATATTCATATTTTGAAATTGCAACAGCAATTACAATTTAAACAAGTGCCAACCAAATGCTTTGTTTTTAAAGGGCACCGAATGTTTAAAAAAGTTACCCCCAACCAAAGGTGCGGGCTGATAGAGCCCACATTCCGG
>CM044439.1:95811171-95824412 GCA_024363595.1 Xenopus borealis
TGGGACAATCATAGGGCCGATGTGGAGGGAGTTTCTCTGCGGAGCGCTTGGAGAATACATTGGAGAAGTCCCTATAAGGGAGAGGAATTTCAGGTGCCTTAGTTTCTAGAGCAGAGATCTTAATTAGTGGCTTCGCTGGCAGGCAATTTACTCGGCAATAAGGGCTCCATTGGGTGATTTGAGCCACAGACCAGTCAATGGTTGGATTATGGAGGCGCAGCCACGGAAGACCCAATACCACGGGGGTAGAAGGGCAATCAATCAGGAGAAAGGACAACTTCTCGGAATGTAGAACCCCAACTTTGAAGAAAAGTTCTCCTGTAGACTGGGAGATGATGGCAGAGGACAGGGGACGGCCATCAATAGCTAGAACAGGAAGGGGTACGGCCAAAGCCTGCTGAGGGATGGAGTGAAGAGCGGCAAAAGATCTGTCCATGAAGTTCCCAGCAGCCCCAGAGTCTAGAAAGGCTTGAGCTTCGATCGTTTGGGAGGGAAGTAGAATCTGGACGGGGAGTAGAAGTCGGTGACTAGAAGAGTGGGGAGGCGTAGCAATTCCACCTAGATAGGGCTCCCCAGGCCAATCTAGGTTCTGGCGTTTCCCGGCTTCAGTGGACAGGAAAAAGCAAAGCGGGCTTTTCCACCACAATATAGACACAGCCCCTCAGTACGTCTCTGCAGCTTTTCTTGAAGGGAAAGGTGGGCACGACCAATCTGCATAGGCTCTTCAGTAGAGGTCGAGGGTGTTGCCGAGGTCACAGGGGAAGGTGGAAGGACGGGCTTTTGAAACTTAGGAGCCAAGGCGGGATAAAGCTTCCTGGAACGTTCCTTCTCAAGGAGATGTTCCCTCTGGCGGGTGTCTACCTTTACAGCCAAAGCAATTAGGTCTTCCCAATATACAGGCAAATCCCGTGAAACCAGGTCATCTTTGATGCGCGTGGAGAGATCATTGTAGAATGCGGCATGGTATGCCTCATTATTCCAATTAGTCTCCGCAACCAGGGTACGGAATTCAATAGCGTACTCAGGAACAGTTCGTGTACCTTGGCAGATCTGTAGCAGGCGGGAGGAGGCAGAGGCAGTACGGCCAGGGGCATCGAAAACCGTACGGAGACTCTGAATGAATACCCTGGCATTGTCAATAGACGGGTCGCGCTTTTCCCAAAGCGGTGAGGCCCACTCCAACGCCTTCCCAGACAGACGGGAGATAATGTAGCCAACTTTAGCCCGTTCGGTAGAGAACTGGCGAGGTAGCAGGGTGAATTGAATCTCGCACTGATTGAGGAAACCTCTGCATGCAGTCGGGTCTCCGTTGTACAAAGGAGGTGCAGGAATATGTGGCTCTGGAGCACGGGCGGAGGATTCAGGAAGTGCTCCCAGAGGCGTAGATGGAGGAGGCGTATGTGGGGTAGCAGTTAAGGCAGAAAGCTTTTCCAGTATAGCCGTCAGAGCAAGACCAAAATTAATCTGTTGGGCCTCGAAGGAATCCATTCGGTCTCCCAAGCTGTACAGGACTCGGCCCACATCGGACGGTGTTCCCTCAGACGGGTCCATGGCCCGATTATACTGTAAGGGCTGGAGCTCTGTTGTGGAATGCGGACCAAGGAGGAAACAGCAGTCCGAGTAGTCGCGGTACAGGCAGGGGTCAGGCACAAGTCGTAAACGTAATCCAGGCAAGAGGTTCGGTTCAGGCAGAAGAGGTTCAATAGTCCAGTAACAAAGCAGGGTCATACACAAGAAGTCTTCAGTAGAAAAGCAAGATAAGCGCACCCAGGAACCACAGATGAGGACCTATAATCGGGCAATGTCCACAGTCCCGAATCTCCTTAAATAGGCCCCAATTGGCACCAAAACGGACACAGGCGTGATGGCGTCACAACGCACGCATGCGCGCCGAGTTTGACGCGCGCCGACTTTGACGCACGCCGACCTCGACGCCGGCAGGGATTAGCAGGCACCCTTATAGTGTGTCAGAATGCAAGTGCGCCCTTACGCAACCTGTGAGTTCTGGGGAGAGAGTCGGAGGGGAGGGGAGGGAAGGGAGAGCATCAGAGTGGAGGGGTGAGCGTCATGAGGGGGGAGAGCATCTGATGGGAGGAGAAGGGAGGTTGGTTCTTAAGCTGGCCATAGATGCAAAGATAAAGTAATCCAAAATAAAGGTTTGTATGATTTTCGGGATTTGTGTAGAGGGTCCAGAAATTTTTCTTACCTTTGCGATTGGTCATTCAGTCGGTTGGACAGGTTAGAAGATTTATATCGGCTATCAATATGATCCCTGCATGTATTGCCTATCTGACGATATCAATGAGTGACTGTTGTATGCTGGCTGTCTGCCGATTCATGGCCAGAGCATTGTCTGATTTGTTTTCTTATTTAATCTGAATGGTTAGCGGTAGGTCGGAAGATTGCAACAAACAAGAATTCATCGTTCAAAGAAGAAAATCTGCACATCTATGGCCAGCTTTACTCCAGTTTGTACCTACAGGGGTAAGTCTCACAGAAATATTCACTATGGCTCTTCTGAATTGAGTTCAGAAATGTCACACTGCTAAATTTGGAAACATTCGTGTTGCCTTGTTACATGCATTCAGGGCCACAACAAGGGTAGGCAGAAGAGGCACGTGCCTAGGGCACAAAGCTTGGGGGGCATCAGGCACGTACCTCGTATGCAGCATACTCCTAATCTGCCAAGTGTTTCCCCGCATGCCCTCTGTGTGCACATTAGCGCACTCCCTAGAATGAGAAAAAAAATTAGATTAAGATAGAATCTGGGAAAACATGACACAAAATCAGGGAAATGCACCCATTGAAATGCATTATAAATTGGTGAAACCACAAATAAAAAATGTAAAATCAGGGGACTTCAAATTGAGGTGTGAATGTTTCCCTTTTAAATATTTTTCATAGTTTTTAAATGATTTGCAATTTTCTTCTGTTTCTTTGCAGCTTTCTAATGGGGGTCACTGACACCATCTAAAAACAAATGCTTTGCAAGACTACAAATGTATTGTTATTGCCACTTTTTATTACTTATCATTCTATTCAGTCCCTCTCCTATTCATATTCCAGTCTCTTATTCAAATCAAAGCAGGGTTGCTAGGGTAATTTGTACCCTAGAAACCAAATTGCTGACACTGCAAATTAGAGAGCTGCTTTATAAAAAGCTAAATAACTATAAAACCACAAACAATAAAAAATGAAAACCAATTGCAAATTGTCTCAGAATATCACTCTCTACATTATACTAAAAGTTAACTCAAACGTGAACAACCCCTTTAATGCTCTTCTGTGTATCACTCTCTGATCAGGAAAAAAATGCAGGTTCTATCTGTAACAGGATGAAGTGTGGGAGAAATGTACCTGCTCTGTCTATTCACTGGCTAAACAAGCATGTATGTGTGCCCTTGATTTGTGTTTGAGCACAGTGCTTTATATGAGCCACAGGGTGAACTTTAGTAGTTTTTATGTGTGGGATTATCTAATGGCACAAACGAGAAAAGTGAAAAGGCTATATTTTTATTACACAGTTTGTATACATTATATTTTATAGAGACTGCACCCCTCCCCTTGGCTGTTATAACTGTCCCAGAACCTCTGCTTGTTTGCCCTACTTGGGTGCCCCAGGCAACCGACGGCCACATCGCCCCTTCCGCATGTGTGCTAAATGACTGCGTCACCCCCCTCACCTTGCGGTGTGCGCATGCATGCATGCTGACCCACTGCGTCACCCTCCACCTTGCATAGGCATGCAAAAAGCAGCAAAAATAGGTACTCTGAAGACCGGATTGGAGTAGACAGCAAGTACGTGCCTACTCTGCTTACCCATAGTTCTGGCCCTGCCTGCCATAAAAAAACAGCAGTTGATTAGAAATAAAGTGCTTGCTTTACTACAGGCACCAAATCTTGTAGCACGTGGCAGACCTCCTTCTGATCCAGCAGTTCTGCAGCATGTCATTTGACTTTACCAGTCGCAGTTAAGTGCCAAACACACACCATAACCATTCAGGGGTTGGTCAGTTTGACTTAAAGAAGAACTAAACCCATACTTCAAAACAAACAAAAAACCTCCCCCCCGTAGACCCCCGCTCCTCTCCAGCCTACTTGCTACCCCGGGCAAATGCCCCTAACTTTTTACTTACCCTTCATGGCAGATTCAGGCATCGGAGTTCATAGCAGCCATCTTCTTCTGTAATCTTCGTGTATTGAACGGCGTTTAGGCACATGCACAGTTGGAGCAATTTCCTGGTTCCAGACTACTGCGCATTTGCGAAACTCACTGGAATCGCAAAGAACCACAGGTGGGACTTTTTTTTAAGTATGGGTTTAGTTCTCCTTTAACTTTTAGTATGCCATAGGGAGTGATATTCTGAGACAATTTACAGTTGGTTTTCATTTTTTATTATTTGTGTTTTTTTTGTTATTCAGCTTTTTATTCAGCAGCTCTCCAGTTTGCAGTATCCAAACTGCAGAGCATTTGTTTTTTAGACAAGCTCCAAACCCGAAATGGAACACAGCACGTTGCGGTCCACTTGGGTTCGACGCTTATATGCGTCATCATGAGGACGAGACCATACAGAAGAACTGAGTGCATCTGGGCCTGTGCTCCCCTGCGGTTGAACGGATTGAAATGGAATGCAGCCCAAAATGCTTGCATGTGAGAACCCTTAAAATATGCATTGAAATACAGTTCAGTCTAGAACACTGGTGTAATTATTATCATTTATTTATAGAACAAGAACACTGATATTTCCCACAACTTTTCAGAAATAATAGTATATCATTCACATCAGTTGCCCAGTGGAGCTTACAATATATCATTCCCACACACTAAGATTAATTAACCTGCAGAAGCACAAGGTGAATATATAAACTCATTGCATATTGTGCCCTGGCTGGAATGGAACCAGGTCCAGATTGGCAATCTTTCAATTCTGGTTAATGTCAAAGTGGTTGCCATAAGATGCCATAGACAGTAATTATTTAGTGGGCTGGTGGGGGGCTGTTTTGGCCTCTGTGTACCCGTATGTATGTATGTATGTACTGTATGTATAGCTTTTGTAAAGCACTGTTAAGGATACACAGCACCGTACATTGCATAAAAGTACAATATAAATAAAAGTATAATATATTAAAGTATACACAGGGAGGACAAGTCAGACAAAAAAACAATAAATATGCACAGTATGCAGAGCTCATATAAGGACACAGAGTTTAAGTGCTATGTGTTAGAGAGACACAGTCTCTGTAGTCGATAGGGGGTCACAGGGACTCTTGGGGTTAAGCTCCATCCTCTAGGAGGCAGGACACTCGGAACTGAATTGAAATGATAATTCAGGGAACAATTCCACTGGACTAATGTGGTCAACTGTCGCTCAGGGCTGGGAGGCCCTGTGTCCCCCCCTATGGACTACAGAGAAACACATTTAACGGTGAGTATCAAAAAAATCCTGTTTTCTCTGTCGTCTCAGGGGGACACAGGGACTCTTGGGGACTTAACAAAGCAGTCCCAGAACAGCAGGGCGGGAGCGAATTGGAATTGTGACACTTTACTGCACGGATGTGTGCAGAACCTTGCAGCCAAAAGCGGCCTCAGCTGAGGAAAAAGTGTTGAGGCTGTAGAATTTTGTGAATGTACTGTATGCACAGAGGACCAGGTGGCTGCCCTGCAAATCTGCTCCAAGGAAGCAGAGTTACGCCATGCCTAGGAAGGCCCCATGGACCTTGTAGAATGTGCTCGAACCTTTTCTGGTGGTGACTTTACCTTGGACCGCTTATGCCTGTCGAATTGTCTCCCTGATCCACCGGGCAATCGATGTCTTGGACGATGCCATGCCTCTTCGCAGCCCAGTTGTAAGTAAGAATAGGGCCTTGGATCCTCTAAATGATTTGGTTCTCTCTATGGGGCAAATTCACTAAAGCGCGAAGCATCTAACGCTAGTACTAATTCGCCAGCGTGACATCAATTTGTTACTTCTCAAATTCACTAACAGCGAATTTTTGCTAGCGAAATAGATAGACTAGCGCAACTTTGCACCCTAACGCCACGTGAAGTTGCGCACTGACGAAGGATCGTAATTACGCAAATTCACTAAGATGACCATTTTACTGAATGTTACCACTTACACTAGACGTTACTTCGCAGGTCAGACCAGGCGAAGTTCAATACAATAGATAGTAGTTTGAAAAAAAAATGGAAATTTTTTCTAAGTCCCTAAAAAAGCTGGCGTGTTTTACCTTTTGTAGAGTGATAGTCTGAAAAAGAGCAAACATTTTTTGGGGGGTTACCCTCCTTCCCCCCTACATTTCCTAACATATGGCAACTCAACTATACAGGGGGCACATGTTTAGGGCAATAGGACAACTTTATTTTTTTTATTAAAGGTTTCCTGGGCTTGTGTAGTGTAAAGTAGTGGCTGTAACATATACCTCTATTATACTTTGAAATTCGCACTGTATGCAAATTAGGTATCGCGAACGTAAATGCGCAACTACACTACCATTCGCTGACCTGAGTGTAGCACTGGCGAAAATTCACCTAGCGAAGTGTGGCGAACGTTAGCGAAGGCAACACTAGTGCATTTTCGCCGCTTTGTGAATTTGCCCCTAAGTACCATCTTAGTGCTCGCACTACATCTAGCTTTTGTAGGCACCGTTCCTTATCATTTTTGGGGTCAAAGCAAAGCAAAGAGACCTGGATTGTGGTGGACTATAGGACCCTGTTGCAACAGGTCGCTCCTGGGTGTGAGGCGAATTGTTTGAGCAATGGTCATCTCTTGTAGATCCGAGAACCAGGTTCTCCTGGACCGATATGGTGCTACCATGTTTACTGTGAGCTGTGAGCGTCTGATTTTCTGCAATACCTGTGGTATCATTGGAAGTGGAGGGAAAACATAAGCTAGTTGGAATTGCCAACATTGAGTCATGGCATCCACTCCCATCGCCATCGGATCTCGATAATGGGATAAAAAGTTGTTCACCTTGCGGTTGTTTCTGGATGCCATCAGATTGATTTGGGGTTGTCCCCAGACGTTCACCAATTCCTCAAATGCTTCCGGATGCAGTTCCCATTCTCCCAGATCTCATAGGTTTCTGCTGAGGAATTACGCTTTTGTGTTGGATATTCCTGGTATGTGGATGGCTGATAATGTCACTGAACTGAGTTCCGCCCAATCCAGAATCTGCTGAACTTCTGCTAGAGCCGACTTGCTGCTGGTTCCCCCTGGTTTGTTTATGTACGCAACTGTGGTGGAGTTGTCGCTCTGTACTCGGACCGATTTGCTTTGAAGGGGGCGGGACCAGTGAATGAGTGCTAGTTTTACCACCTGAAGCTCCAAGATATTGATGGGTAACTGGACCTCCTTGGGTGACCAGGGCCCCTGTACCGATAGGTTGTTCCACGTTGCTCCCCAACCTACTCGACTTGCGTCTGTCGTTAACACAGTCCACTTCGGCATTGCCCAGGATTGGCCTATGGTTAGATTTTCTTTTCGTTTCCACCAGCTGAGTGATTGTCTTGTTGTATGTAGAAGAGTGAACGTTTGGGAGAGAGACCCTCCTTTCCACCCTGACAGACTATTGTTCTGTAACGGACGAAGATGTATTTGAGCCAATGGTATTGCCTCGATGGCCGACACCATCAGTCCCAGAACTCTCATTGCCAAGTGAACCGAGGGGCATTGGGAGGAAAGCAAAAGGCTGACCTGGTCTCATAATCTCTCCTGTTTGTCCAGAGATAAAGACACCCATTGTGTCAGAGCGTTGAACTCGCGACCCAAAAATATCATCTGGTGACTGGGTTGGAGACTGGATTTGTCCCAATTGATGATCCAGCCGAAGCTCTGAAGCAGAGTTACTGTTTTCTGTAGGACTTGTCTGCTCTTCTCTACTATGGTGGCCTTGATGAGAAGATTGTCCAGGTACGGGTTCACCGAAATTCCCTGGATTTTCATCGTTGCTGCAGTCACTGCCATGAGTTTGGTGAAGACTCTGGGAGCCGAGGACAGTCCGAACGACAATGCTACAAATTGATAGTGCTTGTTCTTGAATGCAAACCTCAGAAATCGAAAATGAGGAGGCCATATTGGTACATGGAGGTAAGCATCCTTGATGTCCAGAGACATCAAAAGCAGCCCTGGTTCCATTCCTCGGATCACTGACCATAGTGTTTCCATCTTGAACCGTACCGATTGAATATGTTTGTTGAGAAACTTGAGGTCCAGCACTGGCCTGAAGAATCCGTCTCTCTTTGGAACCAGGAACAGATTGGAGTAAAAACCGGAGAATATTTCTGACGGGGGCACTGGTACTATCACTCCGTTCTGTTCCATGTTTTAGATACAATCCTAGAAGGCCTGGGCCTTCTTGGGATTGACGGGAACTCTGGACATAATGAATTTTATGAGCAGGAGCGAGGCAAAGTCCAGATGGTACCCTTCGGAAATTATTTCGGTGACCCAGGTGTCTGAGGAATTATGACTCCATACCTCCCGGAATTGCAGCAGCCTGCCTCCTATTGGTTGGCTGGATTCCGGAGGGGTTGCCCCGTCAACCGGAGGCTGGTTTCTGGACTTGCTGTGGAACTTGTTGTTCTTCCACACTGGATGTCCCTTGCCATGGGTCTTTGAGTGGAAGTGAGAGTTGCTTCGTCTTGTAAAGCGGCCACCTTGGGGGATGAAAATTTTTTCCTCATCTTGATGAAGATGTGTTTTACTCCTGTCACGGCTCCCTTATAAGTTAAAAAAAACAAAAAACATTGGCACCAGGGCCTCCATAAAAGTTTTTTTAAAAAAAGCATTGGTGCCAGGGCCCCCCTTACAAGTAAAAAAAAAATTGGGGCCCCAAAAAATATTTTTTAAAAAAACATTGGCGCCAGGGCCCTCCTTAGAAATTAAAAAAAATGTGGTGCCCAAAAAATATTTTTTAAAAAACATTGGTGCCAAGTTGACAAAATGGGGCCCCAAAAAATATTTTAAAAAAATTTTGGTGCAGGGGCCTATAAAATATTAAAATAAAGCATTGGTGGCCAGGGGATAAAAAAAACCCCCACATTGTTGCAAGTAGAATTGAACTCGTGGCTTCAGGACTTCAGTTATAAGTTGTTTTCGTGACTTCAGGTCTTTTCGCATGCTTCAAGACTTCAATGTCGGCTCCTTTCGTGACATCGGGTATTTTTGCTGCTTCAGGACTTGAGTGTCGGCTCTTTTCGTGACTTTGGGTCTTTCCATCGCGTCAGGACTGTTCGGCACTTCCGCATTTATCTCGGCAGCACGGCTTCGGCGCTCGGGAGGGGGGCCCGGCTCTTCGGAAAGTGCAGCACTGCCAGGCCCCCCTTCAACCCCGGGCCCGGGACACTTGTCCCCCCTTGATGGTGGCCCTGGGCAGCTGCATCTGTAACTGGTAGGGTTGTGGATTTAGAGAGTCTGGAGACCAGATCATCCACTGAAGGGGGCATTGACCACTTGTCAACTAAGTCCTTAGTGAAAGGATAGGACTTTGAAAACTTGCGAGTGGCCTGGAACTTCCGTTCAGGAGAATTTCACTCCTCCTGAATGATGCTGAGTAGTTGTTCATGAGAGGGAAAACAAGCGGTGGATTTGTGTTGTCTCTTGAAAAGGCTCACGGCTGAAGGCCCTTGTTCCGCCGTCTGCGTTATCTTTAGTACCTCCGTTACTCCCTTGATAATATTGCTGATGTTGTGTTGAACATCTCTGACCTCAGAATTATCCTCCAGATCCTCTTCAACGGAGGGAAAATCCGATGGAGGTAATTCGCCCTCTGAGTAAAAATCCTCCTCTCCCCCTGACAATACATCAGATGAGGCATGGCCACCGGTGGCTCCCCTGGGACTGGCTGATCTTTTGCATTTCCCGCCTGACCCTTGTCCTAATTTAGCAAGGGCTCGTTGAGAGCAGAAGGATCCTGGTAGCAGAGTTTAAGATTTATTGGAAGAGAGAGAGATGGGAGGGCATGGATTCGTGTTTTGGCTGTTGTTTGTGAAAGAAACAGCCGTATCTTGGCTATATTGCAGAGGAAGAAACAGGTTTTGGCAGTGCTATTAATATGATTGGAGAAGGAGAGGGACTGGTCAAAGATGACCCCTAAGCAGCGTGCCGAGTTAACTGGGTTCATGGTCATGCCATCAATAATAATGGTGAAAGGAAGAGAAGGGCTCAGTTTGGGTGGAAAGACGATGAGCTCAGTCTTGGCCAAGTTGATTCATCAAGGAAGAGATAGCTACTAAGCAGTCTGCTATCTGGGTTTGAACATCAGTGGTAAGTGAGGGCATACAGGTGATATTTAAGGCCCAATGAAGATATAAGGTCTCCTAATGAGAGGGTGTATAAAGAGAACAACAGAGGACCAAGTACAGTACCCTCAGGCACCCCCACATTAAGATTAACAGGAGGAGAGGATTTGTTTGCAAAAGTAACAAAGAAGGAGTGGTCAGAAAAGTAGGAAGAGAACCAGGTTGCAGCTTGATCACAAATACCTGTTAAATGGAGAACTTAGAACAGAATGGTTAACAGTATCAAAAGCAGAGGATAAGTCCAGGAGAATGAGAATAGAGTAATGTCCTTTGACCTTAGCAGTCTGGAGATCATTTGCAACTCTTCATAAGGCAGTCTCAGTGGAGTGTGCAGATCGAAAGCCAGACTGCATAGGGTCAAGCAGATTATTGGTACAGAGAAAGTTAGTAATACAGGAGAAGACGAGATGTTCCAGAAGTTTAGAGGCTAGCGGTAAGAGAGAGACAGGATGGTAGTTAGACAAACAGGATGGGTCCAGTGTAGCCTTTTTTCAGGATGGGTTTGACACAGGCCTGTTTGAATAATGAGGTTAAAGTAGCAGAAGTTAGTGAGGAATTGAATATATGAGTAAGTACTGGAGTAAGGACAGGAGCACACTGTTTTAGTAGAGGTAATGGGATAGGATCAAGTGAGCAAGTTGATGACGGAGAGAATAGGAGACGTTTATAGACTTCAGGCTCAGATATACAATCAAAAGAGTTGAAAATGGAAATAGAAGCTTTAGGGGAATGAGAGTATTGGTATCTGAGGGGTGGGAAAATTGTTTGTGGATAGAGTAAACTTTGCTTTCATAGAAGTCAGCAAAGTCCTGGGCGGAGTGGTCAGGTGTTAGTGTATCGTTTGTAGAGGGATGAAGTAGGTGTGGTGTCCTGAAAGTTTGAACACATTTATGTAGTTTTAATGTTATTACAGTTTTGCTAATGAAGGTGAATTGCTCTTTAAAATACAAGTCACAGTTTCCTCAAGAGATTTGCTTATCTTAAATTTTTACAATTGCTTTTTTTAAATTGTTACAAAAGTAGCTAAGTGCACATACCACTTACTCTGGGCTATCTGCCAAAAGCCAAATACATTTACAAACTTTGTATCTTTTTCTGGCTGTTCAGTGCAAGAGTCTATAAGGAGATCAACTGAGGTCCAAGTACAAAACCTTGAATTACCCCCTTAAGATGAACAGGAGGAGAGGATTGGTTTGCAGAAGTAACAAAGAAGCAGCTATAAAAATACTTCAGTGTTGGATACATACCAACTCACCTCCATTTACACTTTTTCAGAAAAAACTATTTCATGCGTTCCTAATGGAATGGGTACAGGCATCCCTGCAAAAGGAAACCCGCACTAGCAAACTCTTCTCTATTTGGGAAAGCTACATTGATACTTTACCACTGGATCATAAAAACAGATATGTAACTTTCATACTTTCATACCACCACCACGTTATAATAGTAGAATGGTACAATAAGAACCACCATCTACCTACCTGCGAACTAAAACAGTGTGCAGCATGAGGAATCCAAATCCAGGTCCCTGTTTCACTACCTAACTATCATTCTATCTTTCTTATTTTCTCCCACTTTCCTTTCCTAATTACCTCTTATTTACGTAAACAATTTAGTTTTTATTTGTTATTAAAAATGAATAATTGGCAGTGCAATGTATGGGAAGTGCTATAAATTTGGAAACACTAAGATGGATGTAAGGTGCATTTTTCAATGCATCTTGATGCCTTTACAATGCTTACTGCCCAATAACTTGTTCCTTACTGCAAAATAAAAAGTTAAAAAAATAGTATGGCAGGGTAGAAAGTGCAAAAAATGGACACAGACATGAGGGGTCATTTATGAAGTTCAAGGAAGACAGTGATTAACTGTTACTGGACCCCAAGCAGGTCAGAACTGGCAATCTGTGGGTCCTGGCAAATGCCAGAGGGGTTGCTGTACTATGCCATAGAAAGTCACTATTTAGTGGGCTGGTTGAGGGGTGTTTGGCCCTCTATGTACTTAAAATGGAAGGGCCTATTTTGACCCCCAGTTCAGATCTGACCTTGGAAGCTTAGGGGGCTTATGGTGGGGGTTCTCCTTTAAATGACCCACTTTGTACCCTGCCTTGTACAGGCCTTTGCACTGCTGAATGGACCAGAACGGACAAGAACTTGCGTTTAGGAGTAAGCTAGGGGAAGCACAGAGTAGCAAGGGAGTAACTACAGAGGAAGCTGACTCTGTGGCTGCAGGGGTGTGTAAGGACCTCCAGGAGGTATAGGGGGACCCAACAGGTCAACCTCTAGACATTTTGGGGGCCTGCAAAATACTTTTCTGTGGGCCCTAGCAATATCTCTATGCCACTGCAGAGTAGGTCCTCTTTCCCACCCCTAATTTGCTTTTCATTCAGACCCTTAGTAGGCACATCAGAGCTTTTACCAAAGGAATTTAAATACAAGGAGAAACATGCCACATGACTTATAGATAGGGTTGCCATCTGGCCAGTATTTTACACAGCCTGGCCTGTATTTTTGATGGTTGATCTCAATGTTATTAATAGGAAAAAAAAAGATAAATATATGGTAAGGCCAGTATTTTTTTTTTCAAGAAAAGGTGGCAACCCTACCTACTTATAAACACAAGGCTATTTTTACCCAATATCTGTGCCTATAATGGGTCATGGCAAAACAAAGTGAAAGATACTGGAGGAAGGATAACTAAAAACAAATTCCAGTCCACCCATAATCCCCGCTGTACCCTTCATGAGCTGAAACATTTCGAAAACCGTTAATGTGAAGTAAAAGAAGAGTTACATTGAGGAAGAGGTGTGTCGCGTCACATTTGTAGACATATTTGTGTATGTATAGAAAGAATTCATTTGCTCAAGCGTCTGTAGTTCTGCTAATTCCCGCAGGGCATGTTAAATAATGAAAGAAAGCGATGGGCTCTTGCAAAACAA
>CM044439.1:95859498-95871150 GCA_024363595.1 Xenopus borealis
AATTCAACCATTTAAAGGGTTCTCTACCTGAAAACAAAATGTAATTCTAAGCATTTACAAATTTAGGTTAATTAAAAATCTTTGTAAATGCAATTGCTATTGCATTTTAAAACAATGTTGAAAACCAGCTGATTAAAGGACTGCAGGAAAACGGACTACTGCTACCATGTTTTAAGAGCCCGACCCCAATAACCTTAAAGAGATACTGACACCTGAAATTTAAAATTTTTTTTTTATACATCTATTATAATATTGGCTTTGAAAGCTACTTCTACCTTTGCCATAAAGTATTTGCATGATGATTTTACATTACCTGTTACCCCATGTTCCTGTATGAGGGGGCTGCCATATTTGTGCAGCAGGAGTCCGTTGGCATTAGAAACTGTGACTAACCGGCTGAGATGGGACCGTCATGTTGGCAAACTCATAGTGTCAGAAAGTCAGGCTTAGAAACTTAAACTAACAATTATATACAAAAACAAACCTCTCAGAAAAAATACCCATGCCTGTACTGCTTTCAACTCTAGTTACAATAAAAGTAACTTATGTTGAAATGTTGCCTAGGATAAAAATAAGCCCATATTCATTACATTTCTTTATCCATGACTTTATCCAATTTTATCTCCACAGCCCCCGACCAACAAAGTACACTGAGCGACCTCGGCCTGGAGTTCAGATGATTTGTTCTTCTTTTAGCTCTGGTAACAATGCTACCATATTTAGTCATTTTACTTGTCTTACGGTAAAGTGCAAGAAGAAAACTGGAAACGAAAAATAACCTGTTCAAACAAATCATTATAAATTAATATTCCTTTTAATCTCAATTCCTGCTTGTCAACAGCTAACGACATTATGTCAGCACACTGTGGGGCAGATTTGCTAAAGGTCGAATTCGACCATTGAATTTTATGTGAATAAAAATCATTCGAATTTGTATATCGAATTAGGATTTTACCGGAATTCAATTGGTCGAACGATCGAATAGGAAATATTCGATCGACCGATAAAATTGTTCTAATCGAACAATTTTAACCATTTGATTGATTTTTTTTTTTATTCGATCAAAAATAATGAAAACCAATTCGGTAGGTTGAAACTGGAGAACTAGGCAGTCGAATAAAAATTTAAAGGGGAAGTTATTAGACTGTCGAATATTCGAATAAATTTTTATTCGAATCATTCGATTCTGTCGAATTTTCAAAAACATTCGAAAATTCAAATCTTTTTAAAAATTCAATCAAATTTCAAATCCTTCATGTGAGTTTAGTAAATCTGCCCCTAAAAGTTGGTCCATTATAGAATATTTATATTAATATTGCATTTATCTCCCCCCCCCCCCCCCATCCTTTATGATTTCTTGTGGTTTTTTTTTTTATTCTCGCTCCTATCTTTCTAATTTCCTAATTCTTCTGTTTATTTCTAATCATTGTTCTGGTCTCTCCCTGCTACTATTTTTCCTCATTTTGCCTTCTTTAAAACTTATTTTCACTTTGTG
This sequence comes from Xenopus borealis, assembly GCA_024363595.1. NCBI lineage: Eukaryota > Metazoa > Chordata > Amphibia > Anura > Pipidae > Xenopus > Xenopus borealis. Next base: position 95,860,994 of record CM044439.1, read on the forward strand.
TAAACACACATTAGCTTATTTACATACATACATACATACATACATACATACATACATTTATCAGTGAAATTGAAATGAATAACATCTCAATGCCTCTTTCATGAACTTATATAGTATTAAACAAGAAACTGTAAAAAAAAAACCCGTTGGCATACTGTTATTCTCCTTGCATCTCGGTAAAGTGAGTGCAGTATACTCTACTTTGCTTCTGGAAACAAAATGCATTATGAAATGGGAATTCATTAGTTCACAACTGGGTGTTTCCAGAGCTCAGATGGTTAACTGAATACAGGAAGTTCCTAGAAAGTGTACAGACAGGGTTGCAGATGGGCAGGAACTAGAACTGCTAAAATCTTGGAAACTAGGTGGCCAGAAAGTGTGAACAACCAGACCTCTACAAATTAAAACAACAAAAAACTTTAAAACCAGTTACATTTTGCGGTAATTGCACCTCAGGCCTTTGTGAAAGGATAGTGAAAGGGGCATATTAACACTGGAGACAAACCTCACCAGGGACATTGTCCATAGCAACCAATCAGATATTCGCTTTTGTTTTCTAAGGTGATTGTTGAAATCTATTTAACTTGCCTCTGAAGTGGCACATCCATGACATACTTAAAAATGCATTTTCTTTCCCTATGCAAAAAAATGGTTTTGGAGTTCTGGATACGTTTACAATAGCCTATTATGTAAATTTCAAAATTGCTGGGAATACCAGTGTTAGTTTACACCTAATTATTTTTTTGGGTTAAGATATTCTTCTAAGGGGAACTCCACACGAACATGAAAAGTACATAATTTCAAACAACTTTGCAATATACATCAGTTAAAAAATATGCAGACCTTTTTTATATTTTTAATGGTTTGGAACAGTTCCCTAAGTCTAGCCCATCCTCTCCTACTGAGCTGGCTGACTACTGTTACTTTGTATCAGCAGCCATCTGTCCTCCGCTTGCATCCTCCAAACCCCACAATTCCCTGCACATGTGATTTCAATAAGGGTAGTAACCTCACAGTGCAATGCATTGTGGGTTATGTAGTTCCTGTCTGTAAGCTGTGGAGGAGTTGTTACAATTTGTAACATCAGTGTTTTAGTCCCTTCTTTCCTGCCAGGATTTCAAATGATGCAGAAAGAGAAGAACTGTTAAACAGCTGGATTTCAGCATAGAAATAGCATGTATTCATACTTTATGAAGAAACCGGTAACTGTTGTGTATATGAGGGGTTTCTCTGTTGTGTGCCTTTTTATCAAGTTTGGAAGCTGGAGTTCACCTTTAAGCACCCAGAAACAAAGAGAGAGAGAGAGAATGGCACAATATGTGGGACTGGTCAGGTGAAATGTGTGTATGTTGGATAAGCTAACCTACTGAGCATACTAGTGGTTTTAAAAATTAAACTACAGGTGTGCTCTCCAGCTTTAAATCACTGTTTAAATCACTGTTTAAATCAATTTTAAAAATCTTATTTAAGTTACTAGTGAACAGGACATCACTCTCCCTTTTATGTTTTGCTGAGGTTTTTTTTCTATTCATTGCTTAGGTGGAATGTTTCTGGCAACTGGGAGCACCGATCATGTCATTAGAGTTTACTACTTTGGATCAGGTCAGCCAGAGAAGATCTCTGAACTGGAATTTCACACTGTGAGTGTTGTATTAAAGCCATATTTTAATAGCTATTTTGCAAATGGTGTAGTAGCCCTTCTCCTTCCTCTTGGAATCTGCAGAGTAGTTTAGGCATTGTAAATAAGCATCTTTGTGGAGACTCTTATTAATAGTTTAAAAACTAATTTTATTGTACCCTTCAAAATTCATTTAAAAAGCACCCAGTGAGCAATGCGGTATTTAGCATTTAAACTATATAGCAAAGAACTTTCTGAAGAATATCTTTATCCCTAGCACCGCTTTAGCACAGGTACCTGGATACCGTTATACATAATTCTCTGCACAAAGAACTGCTAACGGATGTTCATCTCCCCTTAGTTTGCCCTTGGTAAAATGATTAATCGTAATTTTTAATTGAGAATGGTATTCCCGAACCCTAATTCTAAACATCTGTCTTGTGTTTCCAATATAATGCAGGGAACATGGACACTTAATCAAATAGATACAAAAAGTAGTGCAATATTCCTATTACCAAGTATAATACCTCGTCTGTGTTTGGGTGACAAGAATATGGACTACCAACATTGGTTTACACAATTATGAATGCGTTAACAACCCATTATTGGACAGTGGACTGAACTTGTGTATATCTCCACAGGATCTGCATTCATTAAAACCTGCCACAATGACTTCGCCTTTTTATATACACATTATGGTGCCTTCCTCGCTTCCTCTCCAAAAGCTGTATCCAAAGCCACATATTCTAGTGACAAAAAAAGTTTGCTTAAAAGGAGTCCCATTTTTTTTTTTTACTCCTTTCCAATAATAGCAACAGATAATACTTAATCTAAAACATTCTGGCTATAACCCCTCTGCAAAAAACAACCAATAATTATATTAATCTGTTTCTCAATCTCTTCCAGTCTCTTCCAAGCTAAGGGTTGATGACCATCCATTAGCAGTTCATTGTGCAGAGATGATATACAAAAATAAATAATAAATATATATTTCCGATTTTGCAGGAAGTTTTATTTTATTCTACCTCTGTAAAATGAAATACGTTTATACATTTATAAAGAATGGAATGTAATGTATTATGTCTCCTGAATGCCTGTATACCACATATGTATAGTTTTATATAAAAAAGACTTGTATGGTTCAAATTCTCCTCAGAAGCACGGTGCAGGTATGAAAGGCTGTAAAGGAAAACACCAGAATTTTCCTAAACTTGCGGTTTTTAGAGCAATACTTAACATTTTAGAAAAGTCACCTCTGCTTTAAAGCATCTTATTTCCCACGCATCATTAGGTAACAAGATGAAACTTCTAAATATGAATGCTATACTGATCATTTTGATGCACAATGTGTTTACAAAAGTTAATTGCATATAGGGGCCCAAATGAAAACTGTGCAAATATATATTATTTCTGTTCCAGCTACTGCAAAAGAAGCACATTTACTGCATTTCATGTGGGGGTGAACCCATACATATTTCACCTCAGAAAGCCATATATTTTTGTACACATATATTTTTGTCCAAAAGGGGTTTATATGTCTTTGTAGTCCACAAGTTGGCAGTATTAAAAGCAAAAAGGCTAAAAATATCTCAAAGCTTCCTTTTTACATCTCATCTCCAATGTTTCTTTAGGAACCAAGATAAAATATCAAATAAAATGCTTAATTTCATACCCTGTCAACCATATAATTTTGGAAAGTGTACATTCCCCCAATTCCAGTCTAGATACTCCAAACTTCCAAGCTTATACAACATCTTATCTCCAATAAATGTACCAAGTTCAAACATTTTGATTAAGAATGCCTGGGGTGTACTGAATTGATGCCAATTATGCAAATATTTACTAAATATGTGACATGTTGGGGCCCCAAAGTAAAAATACTGCATGTGAAAACAATGCCTGCGTGTGTGTTTTAAGACTGACAATGTTTAGTATATATAAAAACTTTTTTTTTTTAAATTGCACATTTTGAGAGCTTTCTACTCTAAACTACCAAACTGCAAAGCAGTGTTAAGGCCGTGGTCTGAACCTTGCTGCATTTACTTTACATAAGAAAAAGCCACCGGTGCAGAGAGAAACCCTAACCATGTACTTGCCTTATGAGTTTTCTCAAACACTGCTACATCAAGGCACTTTTTTTTTTTTTTTGGAAACACTGATTTTGTTCTTAACATTCCACTTCAATATATTTAAAAGCATAGTTATCTGGCAGTCCATAGTCCCCACTCGATATTTTGTGTGATTGCCATGGGTTTATACTTCCTTCTATGAATTGCCTTTTCTCAAAACAGTTCAAGTTACCTATCTAGACCTCAACTCAATTACAAATTGAAAGTAGGCATCACATTTGCCTGTAAATGTGACCAAAAACCAAAATTAATCTGCATAAACCAAAAACAATTGGAAAACCTAAAACGACTTACATATTAATTGAAACTTGCTTATAACTGTAGAATAGAATCCAAAATCGATAAATAGAATAATTTTCATTTTTATCCCCACAAAGGGCATTGTCTATATACTGTTCCTAAGTGATCCTTATTGTCTTATGCATAATATCGGTTACACCTTTGGACTTTCACTTGTTGCTGCCTCTCACATCTATTAAGTCCCAGGACTGAATTTTTTCTTCCAGTTTCAAAACGTTTTAATACATCTACCATGTTTTGAGGAGATATTTTGATGTGAGGATGCCCTGAATCATGCCCAAATAATGTTTCAATAGGTGCCTTTAACAAAAATCTATTCCAAAAACCTCTGCTCCTCATTTTCCCATTTGTATAATCAACAAATAATTATGATCTTGTAACTCAACCAAACTCCTCAATATACATAAAATCCTTGGTATAGTATGTCCATGTTTCTTATATTTATACTCAAATCTTTTACACTTTGGTTGTATGCATCCCCTATATCCTTTGTCTTGTGTCTGCCTCTGATCAGTATACTGTAATAAATATGATATAGGGATAGACAAAAATTGGCATGAATAATGACTTAAATGATTTTAAATGGATTGCTTTACCTAAATGACATATTCACAATTTATTACCAACAGGACAAAGTGGACAGCATCCAATTTTCTAATACTGGGAATAGGTAAGCTAGAAAGTATTTTGCAAACATTGACATTATAATTAATAAATAAATATATAAATATATATAAATAAACTTTATCCAGTGCGTGCACTCTTACCGGGCTTCATGCAATGCGGGTGCGTGGGTCAATATCTTTTTTTATATTTGTAGAAGGACTCGCACTCCAAATGTTCGTGAAAAATAGTGAAGTTTATTCCTTTAATGCATATCCAACGTTTCGGCCCACACCTGGGCCTTTCTCATCCTTGAGAAAGGCCCAGGTGTGGGCCGAAACATTGGATATGCATTAAAGGAATAAACTTCACTATTTTTCACGAACATTTAGAGTGCGAGTCCTTCTACAAATATATATATATAAAAAGCCGCTGCTTTAAATGCACAGTGACAGCATAGTTTCTAACCCTCCCATTTCTTCTTTGGGTATGTTAGTTTGTATTGCTTTCTTTCTAAAGATTTGTTAGTGGAAGCCGTGACGGGACTGCTCGCATTTGGCAATTTAAAAGACGTGAATGGAGGAGCATTTTGCTAGATATGACAACTCGCCCCACAGGGTAAGACTGTGCTTTCTGGAATATTGTTCAACCCATTTTAGTTATAGGGCACAACTATTGATATAGAACATAGCCTATTCACTCAGTCACTCAGTTTATAAATACAGTAGTAACTAAATAACCCACAGTGTGTGAATGATATATAGAATACAATAGTTTTAACTACTGAAAGTGTTCAGTGACTTATGATATTTAATTTTTTCATAGTAAAAAGTAACTGAAGAATAAAATAACATGGCTTGAAAAAAAGATGTAGGCTCATTTTATGGAAAACTTTTTCATAGAGATACCACTTTTAGAGATATTGCATATTTTCACAAACAATGTTGTAAGATTGCTTACAGCTTGTAATTAGAGAGTATATTATGTATGTGCAACCAATGCAAAAATAGTTGTAATTTCCTTTAAAAAAATATATGCAAATATGAAAAATACTTGTCTAGGCTGTTGTGATAAGCATTAAATGGTAAAGTATCATTATTTTTGCTTTGTTTACATGGTCCAGTGTTCAGGGAGTGGAGGACAAGATAACAAAATTAAAAGTAACTATGGTGGCCTGGGACCGTCATGATAACTTTGTTATCACAGCTGTCAACAACATGACCTTGAAAGTCTGGAACTCCTGCACTGGACAACTTGTCCATATATTGATGGTAATCAATTGGCTCAGCCAAATAATTGTTTATATTGTTTTAAAATTTGAAATATTCAAAATTTCTCCAGTGTCAACTTGGGGGACACAGGAAAAGTGGGTATAGCTGGTACCACTAGGAGGCAGGACACAACAAAGAATAGGAGTAGCTACCCCCCTGCCAGCTATACTCTCCAGCAGGCAGAGCTCCCTTCAGTTTTTTGTTGTGTCCTCAGGAGGTAGGACATGATTCTTCATGTAACACCGTAAAGATGGATTGGAGAGACCCAGAACCCCTACACTGAGTAGTAGGTCTCTGCAGGTCATCTCACTTCTCGGGAATGGTCTCCGCAGTTCATCAGAGGGCTTTCCACCTAGTTTCCTTACTTATGTGAGGCTTCTCTGGACACCGTCCAAGTATTCAGCAGGTCGTCTGCCCAGACAGTGGCTGCCTGAAGGTCGCTATGGCTAAAATTATGGTCTGTAGACACATTTTACAAAACATCTCTGACTTCCATCCCATTCAAGGTAATCTACTCTCTGGTCCAGACCTGGATAAGATCATAAGTCCAGCGACAGAGGGCAAAAGCACCTTACTGCCTCAACATATGGCGCATGCTTCCTTTCACAGAGGAAAGTTTTGAGTCCCACAGAACAAGACCTTCAGGACGTCCCCTCCAAGACATTCCACTTCTGCAGAGGCCGATGGGGGGGGGGGGCAAGACCAGATCTTCTTGGCAAAACCGAAAACTTTTTGCCAAGGCAACAGACAAGACCACTTCAGCATGCTGGTCGTCTATCAGGCCAGGCGGCCATAGGGGGAGACTGCGCCACTTCTCAAGTTCCTAGCTATCCCTAACCTACGATTCATGAGTGCACGAAATTGTGACTTTTGGCTACCATCTGGAATTTTCTGTCCTCCCCCCTCGACGTTTCTTTATATCCAGACTTCATCAAGAACAAACAAAGCGCCAGGCCATTCTAGAGGTCATCTCCAATTTCCTACAAACCAAGGTGGTCGTACCGGTTCCATCCGGAGAAAGATTCAATGGTTAATATTAAAACCTATTCATAGTACCTAAGAAGGACGGATCTTTTCACCCAGTTCTAGACTTAAAAGAACTGAACAAATTTATCCGTCCCCGCAAATTCAAGATGGAATCACTTTGCTCAATCATAGCAGCAATGTCTCCAGAAGAATACCTGGTGTCTGTAGACATAAAGGAGGCATAGCTTCATGTCCCCACAGAAGATATCTCTCCCTCAGGAGAAGATCCTTCATCTACAATCACTAATCAGGATCCTGTTAGCAAAGCACGCACATATAGCTAGGTTCTCTATGAAGGTCCTTGGAGGTCATGGTTTCGACAATGAAAGCAGGGGAGCTACAGTGGAACATTGTCATCTTGGAAGAAGTCACTCCTTCAGATGATCTGCATTCACAGAAAGACCAGAACATTGCTATGATGGTGGTTGCAAGTATCCAACCTCAACAGGGGCCGACCTCTCTGAATACCGTGCTGGCGTGTACTAACAACGGACGCATGCCTATTCGGCTGGGGAATGCAGCCCAGGGCCTGTGGTCAGACGAAGAGAGCTCGCTGTCCATAAACATCCTTGAAATCTGTGCAATCGACCTATGTCTAGTTCACTGGCAGAAGGAGTTGAACGGTCAAAGTCCAGTCAGACAACTCCACGGTGGTTGCCTACATAAACCACCAAGACGGAGCAAGAAGCAGAGGGGCACTGAACAAAGTCAAGCTCATATTCCAGTGGGCAGAATTAAATCAGATGATTCTATCAGCCATCTACATACCAGGTGTTCAAAACTGGTAAGCACACTTCCTAAGCAGACAATCCTTGGATAAATGCGAATGGTTGTTAAAAGAGACGTGATAACAGAAAGATGGGGGATGCCAGAGGTGGACCTCATGGACACCCGGGAGAATTGAAAAGTGCCCAACTTCTTCGTCAGATACTGCGACCCACTGGCCCAGGGAGTGGACGCTCTAACATCAGACGGCTTACGCATTTCCACCGATTCCACACATACTGAGAATGATCAGGAAACTTCAGAGGTAACGGACGACAGTCATCCTCATTGCTCCCAATTGGCCACGGCGAACGTGGTTCTCACACCTTCTCAACCTCTCGATAGAAGAACCCTGGACTCTCCCTCCTCTACCAGATCTTATGTCACAGGGTCCCATTCTACACCCAAGGCCAACAAGTCTCAACTTGACAGTTTGGCTACTGAGACCAAAATCCTAAAAGACAAAGGGTTCTCTGATGCTATAGTGCGAACAATGAGAGCTGCCAGAAAACACGTATCCGCCAAAACATATCAGAGTTTGGAAAACCTACTAACATTGGTGCTGCAAAACCAACCTGGACTTCGAAATTTTCTCCATTCCCACACAACTAGAATTCCTACAAGAAGGCCTTTCCATGGGGATCTGTCTCTGTTCACTAAAATCACAGCACTCATCAGCACTGTCGGTACACTTGGAAAACCGCATTCCTCCTAGCAATTGTTTCAGCTAGAAGAGTGTCTGAACTCAGTGCCCTCTCATGCAAGACTCCTTTTCTGATATTTCACCACGATAGAGCTGTACTTCACACAGTACCAACATTCCTTCCAAAGGTGGTTTCATCCTTTCACTTGATCCAGGAAATTACCATTCCAACCTTTTGTCCTTCACCTTCCAATCAAAAGGAAACTGCATTTCACTCCCTAGACCAAGTCCGGGCCCTGAAGTTTTATCTACATAGAGTAAAGCATAAAAGAAAAACAGATTCTCTGTTAATACTACCATTGAGGCGTCAACGTGGCACACAAGCTTCCAAGGCCACCATCTCACGTTGGATAAAACAGGCCATACAGAAAGCATACGCCAAGCCTCAGTTGAACAGCTGTGCAAAGCGGCGATGTGGACTTCTATCTGCTCATTCAGAAAATTCTACCATTTTGATGCCTTTGTGGTCTCTGACACTCGCTTTGGTAGGAAGGCTGCGGTAGCTACTTCCATGTAAGCCTATACATCCCACCCTAGTTAACGGGACAGCTTTGGTACGTCCCCACTGTTCCTGTCCCCCCCAAGCTGACACTGGAGAAAAGGAGATTTTGTGTACTCACAGTTAAATCTTTCTCTTCAGTCACTTGGGGGACACCGGATGTCCCTTCCCGGATAAAAGGCTTCACTATTGGTCAGACGTGGTCTGTTCAATACTCCAAAAAAAAAAGTTAAGGTTATTGGTTATACAGTTGCATTATGATGACTTGGGTACAAACTGAAGGGTTCTCTGCCTGCTGGTGGTAGCTGGCATTCTTAGTTGTGTCCTGCCTCCTAGTGTTACCAGCTATACCCCACTGTTCCTGTTTCCCCCAAGCGACTGAAGAGAAAGAGATTTAATGGTGAGTACACAAAATCTCCTTATTTTGGTTTACTTCCTAGGATTGGAAAAAGTAAACATTATAGAAATGTAATAAAAAATTGTAGCAGCGGTGCAATCACTACCACAGATGTGATCCTTCCATGGCGAAGAATTTTTCCAAAACTAGTTTTCCTTTACATGGAAATAATTTACAAATTGTAGTCCGCATTTACTGTTTAACAATGTTGTGTAACCAGGGAAACCATGTTCCATTTGTAAGATTTGCAATAGACTGTATGAATGATGATTGCCTTCAGATGAAATCATAACATGGTCACTGCAATAAACATTTATATATTTAACAGAATATTTTTGCAGTTACAAACCTTTTAAGTGACCAGGAATGGCGTACTCAAGGGGTGCTTTTGAATAAGGACTGGATTATAGATAGAAGAGGGCATGAATAGAAAGATGAGTAATAAAAAAAACAGTAACTTTGTAGCCGTGCAGAGCATGTTATTTTAGATGGGGTCAATGACCGCTATTTGAAAGCTGGAAAGGGTTAGAAGAACTCAACTATAAAAAAGGAAAACCAATTGAAAAGTTGCTTAGAATTAGCCATTCTATAACAAGCTAAAAGTTAACTTAAAGGGATACTGTCATGGGAAAACATGTTTTCAAAACACATCAGTTGATAGTGCTGATCCAGCAGAATTCTGCACTGAAATCCATTTTTCTAAAGACCAAACAGACATGGGGCTAGACATATTGTCAGTTTCCCAAGAGCCCCCAGTCATGTGACCTGTGCTCTGATAAACTTCAATCACTCTTTGTTGATATACTGCAAATTTGAGAGATATCAACACCCTTCACCCCCCCCCCC
>CM044439.1:95871193-95900571 GCA_024363595.1 Xenopus borealis
CCCCCCCCCCTCAACAGAAAGTAACCATTTAGCAACTCCCTAAAACAAGATAACAGCTGCCTGGTAAAAAAAAACGCTCTCAACAGTAAAAATCCAGGTCCCACTGTGACATCTTCAGTTAAACTGAGTAGGATAAACCGTAGCATAGTGCAGCACTGGCTCTTTCTGATAGCACATGACCAGGCAAAATCACCTGAGATGGCTGCCTGCACACCAAAATTACAACTAAAAAAAATACTTACTAGCTCAGGAATTAAATTTTATATGGTAGAGTAAATTATTTACATGTAAACCGTGTAATTTAGAAATAAAAACTACACAAAAAAAATCAGAATCCCTTTAAACTGGAAACGTCCCTTTAAGAGATTGTGAACCTTGCATTTTGTGTTTAAATTTGCTCAGGGCCATGAGGATGAAGTGTTTGTGCTAGAATCACACCCTTTTGATCCAAGAGTTTTATTTTCTGCTGGTCATGATGGAAATGTCATAGTATGGGATTTGGCACGAGGAGTTAAAATAAGATCTTACTTCAACATGGTAAGTTTATTTATTCAAATAACGATCTTCAATGTATCCCTTTAATTGTATTTGTCTTTTTACTGGGAATGCTCCGAATCCACTATTTAGAATTTGGATGAATCCCTGAATCCTTCGTGAAAGATTCAACAGCATTCCGAATCCTAAATTTCATATGCAAATTAGGGATGGGAAAGGAAAAAGTGGACATTTTTGCTTCCTTATTTTGTGCCAAAAAGTCACGATTTCCCTTCCCACCCCTAATTTGTATACAGACATTAGATTCGGCCAGGGTCAAGGATTCATGCCATTCACCCATTAACATTAGACTTTTTTATTCTACTGTTACAACAATAGTTTTTCAAATTACCAGTCCCACAAAAATAGATAGATTTTATGCTTTTGTTCTAGTCCAGGGGTCAGCAACCTTTACTATCAAGAGTAATTTGCCCCCAGTTCCACTAAAGAAAAAGTCTGGAGCCGCAAAACATAACCAGCATATAAACGTTTTATTTTATTTTAACTGTTACAACAACAGAATACAACAAACAAAAGTGCAATATGCATGTGTAGGCCTACTTTGAACTAAATATGTGCATGTGTAAGCCTACTTTGAACGAAATTAAACACTGAATAGCCCTATTAAAGGCTAGTGTTCTCATCTGTTTAAAGGCGAGGGCTATAGACGTCATTAAAATATGCGTCACATCCACGTCTATAGCCCTCGCGCCCTCAGCAGCTGGACTCTGCAGGCTTCTCTCTTGTCTTGAGTGTGCAGCCTCCATAAGGACCATGATGAATCATCTTCCTGCGTCCAGTCTTGGCTGTCACTCCTGGGACGTCTATACAGCCCTCACACCTGCTGGTGGCTTCCTGAGTGTGTGACCATGGTCGCACACTCAAGAAGCAGTCAGCAGGTCTGAGGGCTGTATAGATGATCTGACGTGCAACGCCACCAGACCGAGCCGCAGCAAGTAGAATGAAGAGCCGCGGGTTGCCTACCCCTGTTCTAGTCATTTAGTACATTTCATGTAGAATCCTTCATCTCTTCTGCTTCGATTTTCATTCTTAACAATGTAATAATTTTCTAGTTTTCACCAATTATCTTTTTGTAGCAATGTATGTTATCAAAGTAATGAATATAAATAAAGCTAATCACAAACTGTTTAACAGATTGAGGGACAAGGTCATGGAGCCGTGTTTGACTGTAAGTGCTCTCCGGATGGACAGCATTTTGCATGTACAGACTCCCATGGCCATCTGCTGATATTTGGCTTTGGTTCCAGCAGCAAATATGATAAGGTAAGTTAAAATTTGCTGTGCATAAAGTTGTTTTTGTTGCAGTTTTCCAAGCTACTTATTCAGTAACTAAATAAGCATATAGAAACTAAATTTCTTGTACATTAACTAAGTAAATATAAGGAACTAACATTTCCTAAAACTTGACAACGAATCAATGCATGGCCAATAGAACCACAAAACACGGGGGAATAAATACAGTGCAGATCCTGCTGGCAGTGTACATGGGCTTTACTCAGAGACTCGTACTTATCGAATCTGTGTTCTGCTGTGCCGGGATTTTAACACTGAGATTGTATGTACAGGCAGCAGACTTGAAACTGCTTCCGTTCAGTTCAGGTAAGAAACTTCAAACGGGGGCAAGTACAATGGTACCTGGTTCTGCACTTGAGAATGTGCACTGACACCTCCATTTCCACAGTGAGAAGAAAGAGGGGCTATCCAACTCCTAAAAGTACAAGGGGCAGCTTTTATGTGCATTTTTAGCTGTTTGTGGGAACAATTCAGCATTATTTGGGTACAGAAACTTGCTTCATAAGCGTTCTACCCTCTATTCTTCCGCAGCTCTCCAGTTGTTTGTGTGTTACTGGGAGAAGTGTACATTCCTAAGTAAAAATTAGCCAGGAATCTTAATCTTTTGTTGGCTCCACCTTCCTCACAGGCTAGTTATCTTGTTTCAGTCCATAAACAGCTTAGAACATTCACTACTACTACTCTGCTACAAGCTACACTGGGAAAAAATAGCATAACTAATGGCCAGCAATCGGCCTCATAGGTACTGTAGACAATGTACAGTTGAATCCACTACCACAATGATTTTGTTAACCTCAAGTGTAAACACTACATTTGATGGCTGGGCTGTGAAACCATTTCAACTGGAGTATGATCCAAACTCTACTAAAAGCTTGGTAAACTGTTGGTAAAGGTTTAGGGATATGTTATTTCTCTGAGGCTCAACCATTTTGTTACTTATAGCATTTCCTGCTCAGAGAGTATAACCCTTGGACACTTGCCAGTTTAAGCTTGTGGCTTTATTCATCTAAAGTAATTTATAAATCAATAAGAAAAACATTTTTATGTATGTGCTGTATCAGCTGCTAAGAAAGCATAGCCTTCTGTGTCTGAAAAAGGAACACAGCTGTTATACTGTACATCGGCATGTTTAGAAGAAAATATGTTCTGGACTAATTTTGTTTTCCCTTATTTGCCTGTTGTTACAGATAGCAGACCAGATGTTCTTTCACAGTGATTATCGGCCTCTTATACGGGATGCCAACTACTATGTGTTGGATGAACAAACACAACAGGCTCCTCATCTTATGCCCCCTCCATTTCTGGTAGATGTTGATGGTAACCCACATCCACAACGTTATCAGCGATTGGTCCCTGGTCGGGAAAACTGTAGAGATGAACATCTTATTCCTCAAATGGGTTTGACATCCTCAGGTTTGTTGTTAAATTCTTCATATTCCGTAGTTTTTCTGACTGGATAATTGTCACATTTTTCATATATGCCCAGTATTTCAGCTATGCTGTAACTTAATGAATGTAACATAGTATAAAAGCCCCATTTGAAAGAGCAGTACAGGCACTGTTAATTTTGCGTACTGTCAACATGTTTATCCTTTTCATGGTAAGCTAATTTGACACACGTTTGCATGTAACTGCCAACCAATTTTTTTGGCATTTCATTTTGGGGTAATTTCCAGTGGGATCCAGCATTCTGAAGCCAATAACTTTCCAGCTATTTACTTAAAATCTTTTTGCATACTCTTATGCACTTTGTTTAAGGGGCACTAGTTAGATAAATGGGTGTTCAAGTGAATGTTTGTTTTTAAATGCTTTTATTGTTTGTACACACTATTTGTATGGCTATATTATGGTTAATGAAATATGTCTTTTTAATATGAAAACTGATATCCTTAGAAGTGGTTCCTGTTAGAGGTGGGTTGGAGTTGTAATTTACACTTGGAGCCTTTACTTGCCAACACGCACATTCTTCATGTTTGGCAGACAAAAGGAAAACCCCAAAAAGCAGCTCCAGTGTTAGAAATCAGTAGTCATTGTAGACCATTTTACCAGGATGGCATTCCTACCCAATCCCTCCCCAAAATTCAAGCACTGACTATTGGAAAATAACTTTTTTTCTTGTCTACTTATGGTAGAAAGTTTTTGCATTATTTTATTTCTGTGCAATTTTTCAGTTGCATAAGTTGTAACTTTTAAATACTTTTACGCAGTTCGAATTTACATTAGTTGTTAGCGACATTGAAAGTTGAAAGAATCCTTGAATGCTTTTGTGATTGATTGAGCTCATGTTATACATCTGCATCTGTCTGTTTGTGAGGGTATACTACTTATTTTTGTTGTCCTGATGTATTTTTTTTTTGTAGTTTTAATTATAACACAAAATTCAGAGTGAATCAAGTATTTAAGCATAACTTAATTTGTAATTGTAATCCACTATTTTTATATTCAGCTGAATACCCAATGCTTCATGAAAGATTTTTTCAAATACTAGACCAAATCCAAACCCTGGTTTACATATGCAAATAAGAATTAGCAACAGTGAAAGAGAAGTGCACAGTTAAAAGACTTCCCAGTTTGTGTGATGAAAATTCATATGTTCTCTGCTTTGGCCAGGTACTTGGATTCAGACGAATCCTGGTCGAATTCTGAACCAAATCCTCTATTCAGTGCATCCCTTCTTTGTTCATTTTGTTAATTTCACGTTTCTTTTTTAATGTTTTCTGTAGGGATGAACCAGGTACTCAGCCAGCAAGCTAACAATGAAGTGAGCCCTTTGGATAGCCTGATTCAAAGGCTTCAGCAAGAGCAAGACCAGAGAATTAATTCAGACACAGCTAGTGGTTCCAACAGCCACACAGGCAGAGGCAAGAATAAAAATTTGATCTCCTTTTTCAAAAAATAAGATCTTGTTCATAGGCAACGGGGTTAAATTGGACTTAAAAATCAAAGGGGACACTTCTGCATTGTGTGGAATTTTTAAAAACAAAATGCATTTTGACGTGCTGCGACACAAGAACACACAAGCATTTAAAGAGATACTGACACCTGAAATTAAACTCTTTTTTTTACATCTATTATAATATTGGCTTTGAAAGCTACTTCTAACTTTGCCATAAAGTATTTGCATGATGCTTTTACATTACCTGTCTGATCCCCCAT
The DNA here is from genome assembly GCA_024363595.1 of Xenopus borealis. Classification (NCBI taxonomy): domain Eukaryota; kingdom Metazoa; phylum Chordata; class Amphibia; order Anura; family Pipidae; genus Xenopus; species Xenopus borealis. The sequence goes on from CM044439.1 coordinate 95,876,198, forward strand.
GTTCCTGTATTAGGTGGCTGCCATATTTGTGCAGCAGGAGTCCGTTAGCATTACTGTAACTAACAGTCTGAGATAGGACAGCCAGTTTGGCAAAGTCAGAGTGTGAGAGAGTCAGGCTTAGGAACTAACAATTCTATACAAAAACAAGCCTTCTTTCACCTTTTTTCTTTCTTTTTTTTTGTTGTTTTGGGTTCTTGTACTAATGCAGATTGACCTGTAGAATTGTTGAGGTCAGTCTGCCTGTAAACTGTAAATGCTTGAAGGAGCAGAAAAGTTGTATCCCACTTGAGGGTGCCAAATCTTAGGCACCCTCAAGTGAATGTATTTACTTACCTGAAACCTTGGGCTGGTGCTCCCATCAGCAGAAAACTGCACTGGCCCGGGGTTATGCCAGCGAACACCACAGAGCGATCCTGTCCCTGCTTCATTACTCTTCAAATTTCCCAGGGCAGATGCATGTGCAGTAGAACAAAATAGCCAACTTTTTGGTTAAGGTTTGGCTTTTCACTCTACTGTACTGTACGTGCGCAGCCTCAAGATGAAGTCTGAAAAGGAGAGGTCTGTGCTGCTCGCTGGGATAACCCTGGGCTGGTGCAGTTTTTTGCTGATAGGAGCACTGGCCCAGGGATTCAGATAAGTAAATGCATTTGTTTGGGGGTGCCTAACATTTAGCACCCCTAAGGGGGATACCACTTTCCTTTTCCCCGAAATGAATACTTGAGCAACAGATGGTTTATATAAAATGAAGTGGCATCTTAAAGAATCTTGTCAAACTGGAATATATTTAAGTAAATATCACCCTTTTACACATTTTGCCTTGAACCACCATTTTGTGATGGTCTCTGTGCTGCCTCAGAGATCACCTGACCAGAAAACTGTAACAGGAAGTGTGGAAGCAAAATCCATAACTCTGTCTGGTAATTGGCTCATGTGACCTAACTAGTCTAGTTTATTTAGTATTTTTGTGTGCACCGTGGATCCTACGATCCCAGGGGGCTGCCCTTATTTTTTAAAATGGCAGTTTTCTATATATTTTTAGCCAATGGCACAAACTACTAAAAAAAGTATGTAATTAGGAAAATTGTTTATTTACATGAAGCAGGGTTTTACATATTAGCTGTTTTATGCAGTTTCTTTTTAGAGACCTACATTGCATATGTGAGTGGATGGAGACCGATAGTTACATAGTTACATAGATGCTGAATCTTATTTTGTCAAGGTGTTAATTTATTTACCCATACTATATCCCAATATTTTAGTATGGTTATTCGGATACGTTTTCTAATCCTATAGGGATGTTTGGGCAGGATATTGACAAATAATTTTTGGACTATGGTTGTCATTGTAAATAAGTTAACATTTTGAGGTGAAATTCATTTTCCCCCCTCATGTTACTTCTTTTGTGCAGCTTCTGTGAGCTCTTCTTCAGAAGTCCATTCACCACCAAATATTGGATTAAGACGCAGTGGCCAAATTGAAGGTGTTCGACAGATGCATAGCAATGCTCCTAGAAGTGAAATAGCAACTGAAAGAGATCTTGTTGCTTGGAGTAGAAGAGTGGTTGTTCCTGAGCTCTCTACTGGAGTATTAAGGTAAGGTACTTTTCCCCTTTAAAGTGCCGGCCAAATTTCTTCAAAAACACATAGAAATGTGGGTTTGCTGGTGGAAAATAAAGAGGGAAATGCTTGCCATCTATGCTTTGCAAACCATACTCTTTCATTTACATTATACTGATCTCCAGCATATTTCAGGCCAATTCCAGCAGTGGCCAGTTCCTACAGGATCATAAGAGCGTGCATAAATGTACATTGCTATTGCAACTTTTAAGCAATTATAGAAGCACAAAGCCTTTGTAACTGTGGGTCTTTTTGGCAGTTGAGGTTAAAAGAGTGGTACTTCCCATACAAGGGAGACCCATTTAAATCTGAACATTAAGGGGCAGATTTATAATTGGTCGAATTTTGAATATAAAAAAATTTGAAATTCAACCGTATGAATAGAAGGGAAGTATTTTACCGCTATTCGATTGGTCGAACGATTGAATAGCAAATATTCGACTAATCGCTAAAATCGTTCGAATCGATTTTAACCATTCAATCACAATTCCCCCAAAATACTTTGCCAGGTTGAATTGAAGAATTTTAAAGGGGAAGTAATTCGAAATTCGACTAGTCGAATAGATTTTTATTCGATTCGATAGAATTTGCAAATTCGATTGTCGAATTTGCCTAATTTGCATATTCTACAATTCGACCAATTGAATTTTGCCAATTCAATCGAATTTCGGATTCTTCACACAAATTTAGTAAATCTGCCCCAGTCAGTGTTTTTGTTCTGGACCGCTGCTTGAGTTTGGAATAAAATATCCATGAACATTTTATCTGGTTTCCCAGTAAACAGGAAGAATGGAGAACTGCAAAAGGAGAAGAGGAAATACGGATGTACAAAGCAGAAGACACGAAGAAAACTATTACAAATCATATTGTGAGAGAAAATAAAGTTTCCTATTCCAAGGTAACCAGCTCACTTTGTAAACATTAACGCCTCCACATAATTACACCTATGTTTCATAACCAATTTTAAGTTCAGTGAGTACTATACGGAGTGGTGAACAACTTAACGCAAATATAAATGTCTTGAGACCGTTGATTTTTTTTGTGTGTTGTGTTTTTCTTTTTGCAAGACTGAAAGTTGATGCATTCAGATTTGTTCCAGGAGTGATGTATTATTAAGGCACAATATATTACCATATCCCTTAAGCTAATTCCACTATTTCTGGTTGGCTTGTGTATTTTCATAATGTTATCAAAATTAAAAAAAAAAAAAGTTATTTCAAAATGATTGCACGAGATAGATAGATATATAGAGAGATAGAGATATATATATATATATAGAGAGAGAGAGAGATATTATATATAGAAATAAATCCGTGCTAGATGCAGTACATTGTGAATATCATGCAAGAAAGGATTTGATTGCAGCTCCCTTAAACTTGTAAGGGGGAAACTTCTCATCTCTCAAGTTCAATAAAAAATACAGTGTTGTATGTGATATGACTCATTAACACCCGTCTGTGTATTTAAACTTATCAGTTTGTGTTCTGCGCTGTCAGCATGGTAAGTTAAAAACAATTGAATATAGTGCAAGTATTTCAATTAAAATACTGTAATTCACACTTTCAAATCCAATCTACTTACATTACATATATGTTTAGAGGTATATATTCATTTTTCTCCTAGTTTTCTTGGGGGACACAGGGACAATGGGGTATAGCTGGTACATCCAGGAGGCAGGACACAACTGATAAATAACTGGCTCCTTCTCCACTGGCTATACCCCCAGCAGGCGGAGCTTCACTCAGTTTGAGTTGTGTCCTCAGGAGGTTAGGACTTCTACAGATTCTCTGCTCAGCTTTTGGCTGGCATTTGGTGTTGTGTTTGTCTTTTTACACTGAGTAAAGACTCTGTAGCACCCTACAACGTGGGATTTGCCGCCACCGGGCCACTATATCTCCTTCCCTCAGGAGACCAGGCTAGCCGGCAGGCAGTGGGGGAGAGAGAGACACCCTCTGCAGCAGGGACAGGTAAGCTGTAACAGGGGCTTCCCTGGGCCTTTTCTCCATCTCTCTCCCCCTCCCCTCCTCTGCTGTGGAACATTGGGGGAGTGATTACTCCACTATAAGCGTGGAAGTGAGCTCTTATTGTTGGGTGGGTGGGGGAGATGTTAATAGGGCATGCCTAGTTCCCTGGCGCCCTTCTTTCTCCCTGGTTTGGAGATATTATTGTGCAGCTCTCTCCCTCACAGCACAGGGAGTTCACTGGCAGGTCACAGGAGGGGCACCATGTTTCATTCAGTTTCATTCTCCCTAACTCTGCAAACACTTGCCACCTGCAGCACAGATCATTTATTCTCTGACCCTTTTTTTCCCTGGGTCTCTAGGGGTGTGGTGTGCGGTCCTGTGCATAATTTGTCCTGACGCCATCTCCGTTACAGATGTGCAGGTCACGCCGCCATTTTCCCCTGCATTCCACAGCATTTGCTCGCAACCCCCCCGTGGCGGCCATTTTGTCCAGACTTCAGGGAGACGAACTCTGGGGTTGTTCTTTTAACTGCTCCATACCTCCTGCAATAGACAGACCATCTCTGTCTGCACAGAGCATCCTGCATACAGCCCCAGACATACAGTGGGGTATCCTGCTGGTTTTTCTTCAGCTCCAGCAGGGCACACCCAGAACTGCTGATCTCCTTCCCTGATGTACCATCTGCAGGTTAGTGTTCAGCTGGTCATAGGGGCTACTAGGGACCATCCACCACACCCTAATTACAAGCCCACTAGATTATTCTATTGCCATGTCTGAGGGTCAAAGTGAAAACCTCTTTTCCAGGGCAGCGCCAACTGCTTCTGTTAAATGGTATGGCTTGTGCCCAAAAGGCAAATGTTTGCAGCATGTGGCACAAGGACCCATTATGCACAAATGTATGCCTATAGAACATAATTCTGAACAGGCCCTCTTATCCCTCAGGCAGACCAGGCTCAGGGTGAACCCTCATATCTGAACAGGAACCCCTCTCCACCCAGGGGCCCTCATTCTTCTCTAGAATGGGCATCCCAACTAGCCACAGGGATTACAAAATTGGCATTATCATTAGACAAACTATTGTCACACCTTGATAATCCCAAAGTGAGGCCCAACAAGTGCAGGGCCCCTTAATTTTCAGATGAAGATAGCGATTTGGGAAATTCTTCCTTTCGGCCCTCATATTTAATGAATGAAGGTGACTGATCTGAAGGAGAGTGTCCTCCAACTCTGAACAGGATGAGGATCACACCGTAAAACATTCCTCAGATTCAGTGGACTCACTTATTTCCTCGGTCCTGTTGACTCTTCACCAGCAAGAACCGGAATCCTCTACCGATTCCTCGAAGGCTCTCTTCAAACGTCACAGTAAGATGTCTCCAGTTTTTCCCTTCCCACTACAGGAGTGGGACATACCTGATAGGCATTTTCAAACTAACCGCTGCTTTCAGAAGCTCTACCCTTAATGAGGCTACAGAAGAATGGTCTGCCATCAGTGGATGCTCCAGTGTTCTGGCTTTCCAAGAGCACTGCTCTACTAGTCAGTGATGCCACCTCCTTCCATGGACAAGAAGCTGGAAAGCTTCCTCCTCTCCCTTTTTTGGCCTCATGCTCTTCCCACGTCCTTTTTTAGCAACGGCCTCGGTGAGCAGAGCCATTCAATCCTGGTCAGATTCTCTCCTCAACGCAATTGCTTCTGGGGCTCCTCGTCACGAACTTACTCAATGGGCCTCTGAGATAAAGGAGGCTAATGACTTTATTCTGAGGCTTTTTTCCTAGACACAGTCCAAGTAATCAGTAGATCTTTGGCATTGTTAGTTGCAGCCTGAAGGTCTTTATGGATGAAGCTATGGTCAGCTGACTTTTCTTCCAAGTAGTCCCTGACTTCCATACCATTCAAGGGTAAACTCTCATTTGGCCCTGCGCTGGAAAGGATTATCAGCCAAGCCACAGGGGGAAAGAGCACCGTCCTACTGCAACCCAAGGCACAACCTACCTTTCTAAGGGGAAAGTTTTTTCGCTGCTCCAAAACGAAGAACAGAATCCACTTCAAGGCAATCTTTCATGGCAAGGGCACGCTTCACAAGTAAGTAAAAACCTGTCTAGCACAACAAGAGGGCACACTCCTAAGTCCGGGGACAAGTCTGCCTCGGCATAACAGTGTCATTACACCTCCAACCGCATCTCCAATAGGAGAGAGGTTAAGTCCGACACTTGGCTCACACACGTTCAAGATGCCTGGATGCACAACATGGTGACTCGAGGTTATCATCTGGAGTTTTTTTGTCTCCTCATTATTTTGTTTCATGTCCTGAATTCCATCAGAGCCAGACAAGCATGCAGCCCTCCAAAAGGTCTTCTAATATCATTCTCTCAAAGGCACTCACTCCTATGCCCCCTGTAGACTGTTTCAAAGGGTATTATTCAAACCTATTCATAGTACCCAAAAAATGACGGGTCAGTTTGTCCCATCCCAGACCTGAAGGAACTAAACAAACTCATTTGTCAGACACTTCAATATGGAGTCTCTCAGGTCTGTCATTGCAGCAGTGACTCCAGGGCAGTTTCTCATTTCCCTGGACATAACGCACGCTTAGCTGCAGGTTCCCATTTTCCATTACAGATATTTGAGACTTGCCTTTCAAAATCATCATGTCCAATTTACAAGTCTTCCATTCGGGCTCACTTCAGCCCCCCGAGTCTTCACCACGGTCATGGCTGCTACAGCAGCGGTGATCAGCAGTGCTGGTGTCTCCATCATGCCGTACCTGGACAATCCATTGATCAAGACTTCATCCCTTCCATTGCAGGAACTAGGTTGGGGTCTAATCAAAATCTTAATTGACACCCAGTCAATTGAAGGCGTTTCTCGACATGCACTTTAACACACAGACACAGAGAATCTCTCTTCCTCAGGAGAAGCCACTTCACCTCAGATTACTTCACCTCAGACCTCTAGTAAGATCGCTTTTGCAGAAACGACAACACACTATCAAATTTTGCGTTAAAGTGCTGGGAGTCATGGTCTCGGGCATAGAAGCAATGTCATTCCATCTTCAAGAGCTCCAATGGAACATTGTGACATAGTTAAGATGATCCCTGCTACAAGAGATCTGTCTATCTCACTAGATGAGCTTATTCCTGCCTTGGTGGCTGGAGACCAACCAGCTGACACTAGGCAGATGGCTAGTAGACCTACACTGGCGAGTACTCACTACAGATGCAAGTCTGTCAGGTTGGGGAGCTGCCCTCGAGGGAAAGCCAGCAGAGGGACCCTGGAATTCAGAGGAAAAGAAATTACCGTTTAATCTTCTAGAGATTCGAGCATGCCATCTAGGCCTTCATTGGCAATGAGATCTGATGTGTCAGGCAGTGAAGATTCAGACAGACCATGCCACAACGAACCATACCTTCGTTCCGGACTACGGTGGTCTTTCTGGTGAACCAGAAAATAACGCTTCCAACTTTCTGTCCGTCACCATCCAATCCCAATGAGGTGGCTCTACAATTTCTGGATCCTGTTAGAGCTCTAAAATTCTATCTTCTTAGAGTTCAGGACATCCGCAGGACTGATGCTCTACTTATCCTGCCCTTGGGACCTCATAAAGGTTCACCTGCCACAAAATCTGCCAATTCCCGTTGGATCTAGGAAACCAGTTAGCGAGCCTACAACACACAAGGCCAATTGCCTACAGATAGGATTACTGCCCACTCTACCAGAGGGATGAGTCTTGGGCCTTCAGAAATAAGTCCTTGGCAGAACAGCTATCCAAAGCAGCGACGTGGACTTCGGTCCATTCCTTTTGCAAATTTTACCATTTCGACGCCTTGCGGCTTCTGACGCTCACGTCGGCAGAAAGGTGCTTCAGGCCGCAGTGGTTTCCATATAGGCCTCAGTCTCCCACCTGGGATTTTAGGGGACAGCTTTGGTACGTCCCCATTGTCCCTGTGTCCCCCAAGCAGACTAGGAGAAAAGGAGATTTTGTGTACTCACCATTAAATCTTTCTCTTCAGTTGTTTGGGGGACACAGGGCTTCCCGCCCTGGACTGAGGCTCTCCTGTTTTTCTATCAAACATGTTACTTGTTTGTATTTTACTACTTAAGTTATAAAGGATTATTTGATTATTGTTGACTTTGTTACAAACGGAGTGAAGCTCCGCCTGCTGGGGGTATAGCCAGTGGAGAAGGAGCCAGGTTTTTAACAGTTGTGTCCTGCCTCCTGGATGTACCAGCTATACCCCATTCTCCCTGTGTCCCCCAAGCGACTGAAGAGAAAGAGCTTTAACGGTGAGTACACAAAATCTGCTTTTGTTTAAGATTAACATTTTTCCTAGTCAGATCTTAACATAGTATCTTAGGGGCAGATCTTACAAAGTGTGAGTTTAGATAATATATAAAAACTCACCAGCATTATATTCATTGCTATTGGATTTTTAGAATGGTACTAATGAAATTTAGAACTCATCATTTAATGAATACAGTTTTAAACACCCCATAGGAATAAATAGAACACAAGTGTTTATTTAGCTGTAAACTCACATTTTGACAAATCTGCCCCGAAGTGCTAGAAATCAGTATTTTCCTTAAATAAAGGACATTAAAAACACAGATTACCGTTGCAAGCTCATCTGCTACCATGAAGCACAGATTTTGTTAAATTTGGGTACTCACTTCTAAGGTGAGTTTAATAATTAGTATTGATTTATTAAGACAGGGAAACATTAGGAAGACTCATGCCCATCCAGTGCATAGCTAAATCATTTCTAGCAGAATGACCCTGAATCTGTTTTTACCTAATTTGTAGGAAATATTGTCCATGATATGTAGAAAATACTGATCTGTGGAGATTTTACTGGGAAAACTATTTAATTTTCACACTTTATAATGGAGATATCAGATTATGAGAGGGTTTATACATGCTTTAGAAAGTGCCATGTTATGGGGGAGTGTAGGATCTCCTCCTTGCAGTAAGCTAAAGAGGAGAACTGGGCATTGGAAGCACGCCTAGGCCAAATTGATCTTAACATAGTATCTTAAGGGCAGATTTTACGAAGTGTGAGTTTAGATAATATGGGATGGGACATAATGATTGTGCATTTAGAAGAGTCCCTGATAAGAGCCTTGGAAGTTGATTATAATGTATCCTTGCGTTACTTATGGGGACTGAACCAAATGCTAAGGTAGCTTGAAACCAGAAAGTCTGGAAATGTCTGCCATATATTTGGGCTCTAGAATAATTTAAAACAGTGCTAATTTCTGTGCAGCTGGCATATGGTTAAGTAATGTGTAAGATACTTTAATAGATCACTAATTATGATATGTAATGTATGTGTTAAGTTTCACTCTTATTGTGGTTTTCCAATCTCCCGCCTATCCTTTTTCTCTCTTTTGTAGAACCACTCCCAGGAACCGTTACTGGACAACGGAGACTCTAAAAAGCAGTCATCCAATTCATACAACTACCGCCCTCGAGCAACTCTTGAAGAACAAGCAGGTCCTACTGAAGAGGTTGAAAATAGTTCATCAGATGTAAGTTTATTTGTAATCACTCTAATCACTCTTTCAGTTAGTGATCTTTGTACTGAGGTGTCCTCTTCCTGCCTTTTCCAAGGCATCACCTGTGCTGCTTTGACATCTGTCTTGCACAGCAGGCTTCAGTTAGCAAAAAGATGGCAGAGCATAATCCAGACTAGTGTATTTTTTAAAGACCGGAACCAGGGTAGTAGGATAGTGGTTAATCAATTTTTGTTTTTTTAGGGTGTTTTTCTTATCTGTTTTATGACTGTGACACATGGCTCACAAAATATGCATGCTTCCACACATCCAATACTTCGAAGTGCGTGTGGGCAACTATCTTAGTTTTCTAAATGTATCTAAATTGAAGCTGTCTGACAGCAAGGACAGTGTTTTTTGTCCCCAATATTTTACAGCACTGTAATGACTACCTGTACTAGCAGTATCAAGAATATGGCACATTGAGCATTTCGTCTGCTCGATGGATCTCTTTCACTGCTCCATTTAGCCATTTCACTCGAAATTTCATGTTCTCAAAAGCTGCAGGTAGAAAAGGGTTTCCCATTAAAATGCATTTTTGTGTTGAAATCTGCCCCACTGTAATTGTTTAAAAGTGACTTTAATGCTAAATTTTACTATTAAAGTCACAAAACTGAGTTTCATGATCATTTTAACAAATCTGGACCCTGTAAAATGTGTTGGGATTTTGGCCAAATTTAAAACAAAATCCTAGACCCGACATCTCTAAAAATGTGAGATGACAAGTGCGGAAAAAACATGCCACATTATGTCCCTTTTGAAGTATTTTTTTTCTGAGTTTAGTGGATGATTTGGTTTCTTTCTTCACTTTATTGAGAAACATATTCTGTGGAGTTCCTTTAAACAAAGAAATGCATATATCTCTATGTTAGGAAGCTGATGTTGAGAGTGAAGCAGTTGCTGCTAGTGGGGCAACATCTGAAGAGGATGAAAAGCAGGAATGGCATAGTGATGGGAGTTCCAGGTAAGTCACTTGTTCTCCAGTTAGGCTTGATAATTTACACTAGATCTATGCAGTATTTTACTTGCGGCGCATTGATTTGTCACAGAACAATGTCAAAAAAGAAGTCCAGTAACAGTAATATTAGAAAAGTGGCCTTTTTTATTCCATGAGAAAAATTAAATCTCCCCAAAAGCTTATGGACCATTATCTGTTAAATTTGGACTGGTGAAGGTTCTACTGACAGTGTCTGACAAGTGTGGTATGCATGCATATATACATGTATTTTTGTGTATAAAATGTTATCTCCCCTGAACCATTTCTCATAAGATAGGCAAGCAAGTTGGTGGACTGTGGATTATATGTGACTCTCTTATGAGTTTTTGGTGCACTGCTTCTGGTCAATGGCTACATAGACTTTTTTATGGCACCTTTTAATATATTTACTTCCTAAAATATTTGTGCATCAATCAATACATGTAAAAAGTTGCTGCGTTATGTGTTGTAGTGTTGTTTCATCTAGAAGGAAGTGTTAAGGAGTATGGTTTAAAGCGCTGATCCCCCAACCAGTAGCTCGTGAGCAACATGTTGCTCTCCAACCCCTTGGATGTTGCTCCCAGTGGCCTCAAAGCAGGTGCTGTATCGAAAAGACAGCAGCACTCCGGTATTTTGAAAACATTGATTTTTACTTCGTGTTACAAGGCAACGTTTCGGCCCCTTCTGACCCTTTATCAAGCCATTTCTTTAACAATGTCAACATGTGTTTAAATACCCTCAGGAAGAGGAGGAGTCACATTCAGTCACCTCCATTACCACCCATAGTGCACAGTGAAACAATCATAAACCGTACCAATGTACGGACTATCCATGTTAAAATCAGTAAAAAATTTTAAAAAAACTGTAAAAAGCTTCTTGTGATCAATGAAACAGTAACTTTCAAGTGATATAGTGAATAATAAAAACTGATACATATCATGTCAATTTCAATCATGAACACATTGTAACAGTAATGTTGTTATCAATCATGGGCAATAACATCCAAGTTCTACTATACTATTTCTTTGCTATTTCTTTATATTAGTCACTTTGAGAGGTATTTTCTTATCAGCTCCAATACTGAATAAAGGGAAAATATATACCCCAAAACTACCTTGAATCTGGAACTTCTTTGTCCTTAAATCTCACTGTCCTAAAAACAGTCAAATAAAGAAAATAGTCAAATAAAGGAATTTTATTTTACAAAACACAAGTACATGTTAAAAACAAAAAAACTTAAGTAAAATGTTTTGTTAAATTGTTGATAAATACTAACTTACACAAACAACATAGGAGTATATTCTCTGTTAAGGCCTCCTGGTGATAGTGCCCAATGTATTAATCCAGCACATCTCTAATTTCTGAAGTATGTACTGTCTATCGCCACCTCGCCTAAGTGGTTCTACATTATCAATAACTTAATACCGCAATTGTGAAACAGTATGTTTTTTATCATGAAAATGGGCTGGTATAGGTAAATGTAATTGTTTACAACGTATACTTGATTTGTGTTGTTTAATCCTGTCCTTTACCTTCTGTGTAGTCTCCCCTACATAGGCTAGGCCACAGGGGCACTTAATCAGATACACCACAAATTTTGAGTCACAGGTGTAGTATTTCCTTATCGGGAACTCCTTACCCGTTTGGGGATGTGTAAAAAACAATCCCTTTGTAACATTATTGCAGTGAGCACATGATAAACAAGGGAATGTCCCTTTCTGTGGGGTTCACAAGAATTGTTGTCTCACTTTCTTTTGTGGGCCTATATCAGCCCTAACCAAAAGATCCTTTAGATTTTTATTTCGTTTGAATGCCATTAAAGGTGGTGAAGAAAATTCTTTAATATGTGAGGCACCTGTCTGTAATATCTGCCAGTGTTTCCTTAGGATCTTCCTCACACTATCACTAGCTACTGAATATTGACTGACAAAAGCTAGAGCATTTCCACTTACTTTAGTTTTGGTATTTCTAGGGGTTCTGAGTTGCGTGGTAGTAACCTGTCCAATTGTTGTCAAATTCTCATCCAACATACTACAGGAATACCCCCGCTCGGCAAAACGTTCCGACATTTCTTTTAATCGCAGTTCACATTGCTGTTCACCAGATACAATCCTCTTGACCCTTTTGAACTGTGTCATAGGTAATGATTTAAGTAGAGCTCGTGGGTGAAAGCTAGTACCATAGTATTATTCCGATCTGTTTCCTTTTTATATAAGTCAGTCTCTACTCCAGTGCCTCTTTTACAAATCATGACATCCAAAAAAGTGGCTTTCTCCCTGTCATGACACAATGTAAATTTTAAAGTGGGTACTAATGAATTCAATATCTAGTGAAATTCAATGAGTGTATCTACAGACCCCTCCCAGAACATTATGATGTCATCGATATAACGATAATATAAGGAGCAATGTTGTTGAAATAATGTATTTGTATAAACAAAAGAATCTTCAAAATCTGCCATAAATAAATTGGCATATGTAGGCGCAACATTGCTCCCCATTGCCGTCCCTTGTAGCTGCTTATGAAAAGTATCTCCAAACAGAAAATATAAGACTATCTCCAATAATTTCAGAAAATATTGACTTTCCGCTTCATTATATTCTGGAGATTTTGCAACCACCTTTTTATTGCTGCCAAGCCTGCTCTATGTGTTATAGAAGTATATAGGCTAGTCAGTAGCTAGATCAGTAATATGACTCGCCTCCAAAACCTGTAATAGTTGATTTATGTCTTTCAAAAAGGATCTTGTACTACATACTTACTATAGGTTGTAAAACCTTATCCAAATAGATTGATAGTGGGGAAAAAACAGATTCAGTGTTAGCAACTATCGGTCGCCCTGGTGGCTGATGTACATTTTTATGTATCTTAGGAATAGTATAGAAAACAGGTGTGATAGGCTTAACCTTATATAGAAATTGCCTAAGATCCTCATCAATTAAATTGTCTCCAAACGCTTCTTCCACCACTCCTTTGATTTGCTCCTAGATACTGGCAAGGGGGTCCCTGGGTAATACACAATATACAGTTTCATCTGCCAATTACATTGCGATTTCATTCAGATAATAACTTTTGTCTAGTATAATCAGCGAACCCCCTTTGTCAGCAGGTTTAAATACTACATCTTTATATGTTAATATCTCTGATAAATGCTTTCTTTCTTTAGATGTCAAATTGTTTCTCATATTGAATTTAGGATTAGATTTCAACTTCATTTTAAGTTTACACACATCAGAATTAACCAATTTTACATATGTCTCTACCACTGGGTCTGTGGAGGGAGGAATAAAGTTACTTTTGTTCCACAATCCCACTACTATAGTTCATATAAACAATCTGCTGAGTAGCAATGGCAGAAATTGAAAAACTGCTACATGGCACAGGATAAGTAATGGATAACAGATAACATTATGTTCTACAGAGCTTATCAGCTGTGTAACTTGAGCCTTTTCTCCTATGAATGGCTGCCCCATGGCTACACGACAGCTTATTAATATAAACAAGTCATGTTTCTGAAGCAAACTCTGCAGTTTTACCAGTGCAGGGCAACACAGCATTATGTTTTTATTACTTTAAAACAATTTCATTTTTTGATGTTTCTGGCCCTTTAATTGTTGACTATAGCCTATAAGTTGTTGGTTGATTTAAAAATATGTACTTGAGCAGAAGTGAATTGTATAATAAAGTTTTACTATATAATAATGTTCCTTTAAACACTAGTAAATTTGCAAGTAAAAGCAAGGACTTGTATGAATGAAAATAAACTTCCACAATCAAACATATTATGGTTAATAGTTGTCCATTTTATCTGCTGTGACTGTGAGGGAAGGGCAGTAAGTCTCCTGAGTAAGGTGAAGCTTCAGGAAGAGGATCGATCCTGCGTACCTAAGTAGCCCATATTTATTCTCAAATTAATTTTTTAGGGCAACGCCTCAAAAAAAGCTTCATCTGAATGGCTCCTTTAAGGGGGAACTCCATTCAAACCAAAATTTGATAAAGAGGCCTACATAGCACAGAACCCCTAATGTACCCATCACAGTTACCGGTTTCTTCAAAAAGTATGAATAAATGCCAGTTTTCTCCATGTCATCTTGGTGGACACAGAAGACAGTGGGGTATAGCTAATGCCACTAGGAGGCAGGAGACAGAAACAAACAAAAAAAAAAGTGACTCCTCCTCCGCTTGCTATACCCCCAGCAGTAGGCGGAGCTGAGGTCAGTTTTTTGTTGTGCGCTAAGGAGGTCTCTTAATAAAGACATCGGTGTCCAGGGGAAGGTGAGTACTTCTCTCCCCCCCTTTGGGTCCCATCTACACGCAGCAGCCCCCTTCCCACTCAGAAAACAGGGCCTCAGCGCATACAGGGTAGCACCTGAACCCTGCAGCCATGCACACAGCTTCCAGACCGGGGCTGGTAAGGGACAGTGAAACCTTACTACCGCTGACATCTGATCTGAAGCAGTCCATTCCTTCAGAACTTCCGTCAAAGAGACACTCAATCTGCAAGGACCCGAAGAGAACCCCAATACTTCTAAGGCTTTCTTTAAAAGAAACAGTAGATCCTCGCCTACATTCCCAGCTCAAGCAGATTATTCAACAAGAATGGGACAACCCCGAGAGGCGTTTCCAACCAAACCGGAAATGCCTAAAACTTTATCCCTTTCCATCGGACTGGACAGACAAGTGGTCCTCACCACCTTCCGTGGATGCCCCGGTATCAAGATTGTCTAAGACTACAGCCCTACCAGTCCCCGATGCCTCTTCATTCAAGGATCATATGGACAAAAGGCCTGCTCCGCTCCCAGTTTTCCGCTTCAAGTACATTCCTCTGCCTAGTACTAGCCACAGCCTGGGCAAACGACTACATCTGCAAAGCCTCTTTTCACACAGCACAGGTAATCGGTAGAACCTCAGCACTGTCGATTGCAGCACGCAGATGCCTCTGGATGAAGTTGTGGGTGGCAGGCCTCTCATCCAGAAGTCTCTCCCCTCCCTTCCGTTTAAAGGAAAGCGCCTATTTGGCCCAGATCTTGACAAGATCATAGGCCAAGCTACATGGGGTAAGAGAACATTGCTTCCACAGCCAAAGGCCAGCTCATCAAGTTTTTTAGTTCCTCCCAAATCAAGAGCACCAGGGGTAAGCCTAGATCAACTTGGCAGAAGCCCTCCTCCAGACCTGCGGATAAATAACCTCTGCATGACTGGGTACCTCCCTGTCAGACAAGGTTCACTTGAGAGGAAGACTTCAACACTTCTCGGACATCTGGCTCTCCATTACGCAGGGCTCCTGCATACACAAAGTAGTTTGGCAAGGCTACCACCTAGAATTCTTCTCATGTCCCCTTCATCATGTCTTCATGTCCAGACTCTTTTGGGAACCAAGCAAACAAAGGGCATTTCGTCTGGTAATCTCAAACCTTCTTCAAACAGAAGTTATTGTGGCAGTCCCTCCAGGGGAATTATTCAAGGGTTACCACTCCAACCTCTTTGTTGTCCCCAAAAAAGAGTGGTCAGTACGCCCCATACTAGACCTGAAGGGACTTAACAAATTCATACGTCCACGAAGATTCAAGATGGAGTCACTCAGAGCAATCATCTCGGCGATGAGCGAGGGCCAATACATGACCTCTCTCGACAACAAGGATGCCTACCTGCACGTCCCGATTTTCCCTCCCCATTGGAAATACTTGCGATTTTCCTTCCAAAACCTACATTCTCAATTCACAGCCTTCCCCTTTGGCCTCACTTCAGATCCTCGAATCTTCACTAAGATCATGTCTACAGCCACAGCAGTGATCAGGAACGAGGGGATATCCATTACGCCCTATCTTGATGACCTGTTAATCAAGGCACCCTCCCTTACAGCAGCCCAACACTGCCTACAGTTCTCCATGTCCAAGTTACAGGAAATTGGCTGGTGCCTCAACCTGGAGATCCCGAGCCAATCCATGATTTTTCTGGGAATGCAGTTCAACACAATGACTCAGAAGGTCTCGCTACCACAAGACCACAGACTTCAATCCCTAGCGAACACATTACTAACCAAACCATTCAGCCAGACAACTGCATGCAGGTTTTCTGAGTCATTTTGTCAACCATAGAAGCAGTCCCATGCACCCAGCACCACCTCAGAGACTTACAGTGAAACATACTGACTTCATGGAAACGGCAGTCATTGTTACAAGAGATCCGTCTATCACAAAGGACCTCCCTTCTCTGGTGGTTAAACTCCCTCCACCTCTCCACAGGAAAACACTTGGGGGAGCCCCAATGGCGTCCCCTGACAACAGATGCAAGCTTGTTTGAATGGGGAGCGTTGCTAAAGGGTACTTCAGCACATGGCAGGTGATCCTAGAAGCATTCGTCTAGGCCTGAAACACTGGCAACGAGAACTGTCAGGTCAAGCGGTGGTCTACATCAATCATCAAGGCGGCACAAGAAACAGCGGAGCCCAAAGTGAAGTCAGTCTCATTCTTCAATGGGCAGTGAACCATCACACTCAACTGTCAGCCATCTACATCCCGGGTCTACAAAACTGGGTGGCGGATTTCCTCAGCCGTCAAACACTAGACCCTGGAGAATGGTCACTAAACAAGGAGATCTTTCATGAGATGACCCAACAGTGGGGCATGCCAGAAGTCGATCTTATGGCAACTAGAAAAAGTCGAAGGGTGCTGGCCTTCCTCGCTCTCTACCGAGACCTGCTAGCACTGAGAGTGGATGCTTTCACAGCTCCCTGGGATTTCAGGCTATCCTATGCCTTCCCTCCAATCCCCCTGATACCCAGAATGATCAGGAGGTTACAGACGGAACACACCACACTGATCCTCATAGCCTTGACACACCTGGTACTTGGACCTCCTCACTCTCCATAGCGGAACCTTGGACTCTACCTCTTCATCCAGATCTACTATAACAAGGGCCAATTCGTCATCCAAACCTAGCAAACCTATCTGCCAAGACTTACCACAGGGTGTGCTCCACCTACTGATACTGCTGTCATAACAGGGACTTTGAGGCGTTCTCTGTACCAAATCTGCTAGAATTCCTTCAGGAAGGTCTAACCTTGGACCTCTCCCTAGGATCTCTAAAATCCCAGATTTCAGCCCTATCTGTACTTTTCAAAAGAGACTAGTGTTCCTTCCGGATGCCAAGACCTTTCTCCAAGGGGTAGCTCCCCCAGTTCGGCCACCAGCGACTTAACTCTAGTGCTGAGAGCACTACAAAAAGCACCCTTTGAACCAATGGCCTCAGTATCCATTCGGCCGAATCCTGCTGAAAAAGGCGGAATCCCAAACCGAATCCTTGATTCAGTGCATCCCCAGAAAGTATTACTATGTATTTTTAAAAATCTTCACTATGATGTAATCGCTTATTCTAGCAAGAAACCAGAAGGACAAATTACTAAAAAATACTTTTCCATGTTCCAGACATTTATTAGTGTATTGCCCTTCTCGATTAATTTTTCTTGAAAACTGACCATACTATATAGTCTATATAAAAGTTATAAAATCCTTTTGTGTCTTAATTTTGCTTTTCATGTTCATTCTTTAACTATAATGGAGCATTTAATAACTTATTTTAGTGACTACTCAAGTGACTACTCAGACTGGACTGCAGATGCTGGAATCAATTTACAGCCACCAAAGAAAACACTGAAACACAGAACAAAGAAAACCGAAAGCAGCTCTGAAGATGATGAAAATTCTGATAAGTTTAAACAAAAGCAGAACAAGAAGGAAAGAAAGAAAGGAATGGAGGATAAAGATGGACCATCTTCACCAAAGAAAAGAAAGCCCAAAGAGCGAAAGCAAAAGGTAACTGCATATACCCCAAATTATTGCTTGGAAATGTGCAAATGCGAATTCTAAATTTATATTGATAATCCTCAGATGTGTGACCTTAATTAGATTACCAGTTTAGTTAAGGTCACACTTTACTGTTTCACCTACCTTACTGTGACTGTTTTGTTAGTAGGTATCCATTATGAAAGTGCATTATAGGTGTACTGGTAATCTAATTCTCTATCTTGCAAGGACCAAACATGAGTAGCTTCAGTATCTAGTAGAATTAACTGAGGTAAATGGGGGTTATTTATCAAAAGTCGAATTTTAAAACTCTAAGCAGTAAGTTTGAGTTTGACAACCTGAAAAATCTAATCTGATCAGGGTTTTTTATGCAAAACACTCCGAATAAAACTTAAACATCATAAAGGCTTTTAATATCTTCAAATGGTTAAAGGGCTGCCATTAACTACTACATGACCTCAACGGGTTTTTACATGGTATAAAATTGTTTTTTTTTTTTTTACTCGAAAATTTTAATTTTGTTGAAAAACTTGAAATTTTGAGGAAAACCCAACTTGAGCCTTAATCAACAATCTCCTAAATGTCCTTTAACTTAAAATTCCACTAGATACTGTATATCATGACCTGGTTAAATGAGGATCTTCATAGACAGAGTAGCTTCAGTTTCACTGTTTAATTCAATATATAAACAGTAGCCAGAATATATATTCAGCATTTGTATTCTGCACAAGCACCTGTTTACTGTAGACAAGGGTTATATATAGTTTTGCAACATGAGTAAAATAAATAGAATATTTGTGCAAAATATTTCTTTTTGCCATTTTGTGTTGTAAAGCATATTTTATTTAATATAAAGCATAAGGATTTTTTTTTTTTATTTCTTCCTTTTTTTTTGTTAAGCTGAAATGAGCTCTCTGTTAACAACACCCCTCCTCTTTACTCTTTTATTGTGTTGTCTGGTTTTACTAGAAGATAAGCAGAAGTCCATTATGTCGAGTACACTGGTAATCTCATTAACATTTTTCTCTCCAGTTTGCAACTTCCAGATTACTCTAGCAACTATTGCATTGATTTGAATAAGTAATTGGGATATGAATTGGAGAGACCTGATTACTAAAATGTGTAATAAAACAATACATTTGCAGCCTTAAGGAGTATTTGTTTTTTAGAGAAGGTCAGTGAACCTTTTTTGAAAGCTGGAAATAGACAGAAGATCAAGAGAGAGAGAAAAAAAATAAGGCCATTTGAAAGTTGCTTAGAATTAGTCATGACATATTAAAAGTTGACTTAATGGTGAACCACACCTTTAATATTTGACATACATTGCAAAAAGTTGCAAATGTAAAGAACTTTTACTGCTATACTGCTTGTAGAAATGTGAACATGGCCTTTAAAATAAGGCAATATTCAAAGAGGTCTATTAATCTGCTTTTTTTTTCGATTTTATTTGGTTTTCAGCCAAATCTTTTCCTAATTAATTAATAAAAATGTGTATTTAGACTATGAAAGATCATAACTTTTAATTTAGTGCATCAAATAACAGCACGTTGCTCAACAATACGAAGCCCTGATATTAAGTACTGTTTATATAGTTTACCGAGGTTATACAGGTCATGGAACTCCGAGGTAACTTCTAATATCCTCATATTTTGCAACTGGGGGTAGTTTATTATAATACACACGTTTCAGTGATTCACATGACAGAAATTACATCAGAACTGAAACACTGGCAACGAGAACTGTCGGGTCAACCGTTTATAACTAATTGCATCACAACTCACCGTTTATAAGGATATAATTTACAAGATATTCACAGGTTTTGTGTATTCTAAGCAGCGTGGGGACAGGGGGGACAAGTGTCCCGGGCCCCCCTTACAAGGGGGCCCGGCAGTACAGCAGTTTCCGAAGAGCCGGGCCCCCCTTACAAGCGCCTTCTGATGTCGTAACAGCAGAATGCGGAAGTGCCGATTGGCAAACAGTAGTCCTGAAGTGGCGAAAATACCCAATGTCACGAAAGGAGCTGACACTGAAGTCCTGAAGCCACGAGTTCAATTCTACAGACAACAATGTGTTACCAATGTCTTAACTTTGATTTGAAGTGGGCGGAATCAGGCGTGGGTGCTAGGGTGTGCCCCAAACATTTTCTTGTGCCGGGCCCTGTGATTTCTAATGGTGGCCCTGATTATAAGGATATATTTTATGGGTGTTCGTGGCTTTTGTCCTGGCACCTTTTCTATTACAGATGCGCAGGTCGCACGCTGCCATTTTACCAACGTTCGAGAGCATTTGCTTGAAAACCCCCCTGTGGCAGCCATTTTTTTCCACTTCTGGGAGACTAGCTCTGGGGCCATACCTCCTGTAATAGACAGACTCTCTGTCTGCACAGAGTGTCCTGCCTGCAGCAGGGCACACCCAGAACTGCTGATCCTCCTTCCCTGCTCTTCTATCCGCAGGTTAGTGTTTAGCTGGGCATAGGGGCTATTAGGGACCCTCCACTCTACCCTAATTACAAGCCCACTAGATGTATTGTCATGTCTGAGGGTCAAAGTGACCACCTTTTTTCCAGGGCAGCGCCAACTTCTTCTGTTAAAGGGTATATCTTAAGCCACATGTCGCAAACGTTTGCCTTCTGGGCACAAGGACCCATTATGCACAAATGAATGCCTATAGAACATGATTCTGAACAGGCCCTCTTATCCCTCGGGCAGACCAGGCTCAGGGTGAACCCTCATCTCTGAACAGGGACCCCTCTCCACCCAGGGGACCTAATTCTCCTCCAGAATGGGCATCTTAGCTAGCCACAGGGATTACAAAATTGGCATTATCATTAGATAAACTATTGTCACACCTTTATAATCCTAAAGTGATGCCCAACAAGCACAGGGCCCCTTCATTTTTGGATGAAGATAGTGATTCGCCTTCGGGAAATTCTTCATTTTCGGCCCTCCTATTTAATGGATGAAGGTGACCGATCTGAAGGAGAGCTTCCTCCAACTCTTGACAAGATGAGGATGACACCTGAAAACATTCCTCCGATTCAGTGGACTAATTCCTCGGTCCTAGAGACTCTTCACCAGAAAGAACTGGAATCCTCTAAGGCTCTCTTCAAACGTCACAGTAAGACGTCTCCAGTCTTTTCCTTCCCACTATAGTAGTGGGACACGCTTGAAAGGCGTTTTCAAACTAACCGCCGGTTTCAGAAGCTCTACCCATTTCCTAATGAGGCTACAGAAGAATAGTCGGTACCGCCATCTGTGGACGCTCCAAGTGTCCCAGCTTTCCAAGAGCAATGCTCTA
The DNA here is from genome assembly GCA_024363595.1 of Xenopus borealis. Lineage (NCBI taxonomy): Eukaryota > Metazoa > Chordata > Amphibia > Anura > Pipidae > Xenopus > Xenopus borealis. The sequence continues at coordinate 95,897,408 of CM044439.1, forward strand.
CTAGTCCTCCTTCGACTCCATTGACAAGAAGCTGGAAAGCTTCCTCCGCTCTTTTTCAGCCTCATGCACTTCCCCATGTCCTGTTTTAGCAACGGCCTGGGTGAGCAGAGCCATCCAATCCTGGTCGTATTCTCTTCTCAATGCAATTGCTTCTGTGGCTCCTCGTCACAAACTTACTCAATGGGCCTCTCCAAGGTCATGGCCGCTACAACAGTGGTGATCCGCTGTGCAGGTGTCTCCATCACACCGTACACAAGGCTTCATCCCTTCCATTGCAGGAACTAGGTTGGGTTCTAAACTAAATCCTCGTTGACACCCAGTCAATCGCGGGTGTTTCTCGACATGCACCTCAACACACAGACACAGAGAATCTCTTTTCCTCAGGAGAAGGCACTTCACCTCAGATTTCTAGTAAGATCGCTTTTGCAGAAACGACAACACACTGTCAAATTTTGCGTGAAAGTGCTGGGAGTCATGGTCTCCACCATAGAAGCAGTGCCATTTGCTCAATTCCATCTTCAAGACCTCCGATGGAACATAGTGACGTTGTGGTAATGATGATCCTTGCTACAAGAGATCTGTCTATCTCACTAGACAAGGGTATTCCTGCTTTGGTGGGTGAAGACCAACCAGCTGACACTAGGCAGATAGCTAGGAGACCCACACTGGCGAGCACTCACTAGAGACGCAAGTCTGTCAGGTTGTGGAGCTGCCCTCGAGGGAAAGCTAGCACAGGGAATCTGGAATTCAGAGGAAAAGAAATTACCGTTAAATCTTCTAGAGATTCGAGCAATTCGTCTAGGCCTTCTTCATTGGCAATGAGTTGTGATAGAGCAGACGGACAATGCCACAACGGTGGCTTACATCAACCACCAAGGGGGCACGAGAAGCAGAGGGGCCTTAAACGAGGCCAGAATGCCATCAGACCATGCTTTCAGCCATCCACATTCCAGGGCTTCTCAACTGGGAAGCAGACATTCTAAGCAGACCGTCCATAGACCCAGGCGAGTGGTCTCTAAACCACAGTGTTCCACGAGATAACACAGAGGTGGGGCATTCCAGAAGTGGAGCACCTGGCACTATTGCCTGATATCAAAACCTTTATTCAGGGGGTTGGACATGTGGCTCCCTTCATCCGACCACCAGCTCCTCAACGCATTATCCTGTAAGCCGCCCATCTTAGTTTTTCCATCACGACAAAGCAGTTATCCGAACCATCCCTTCATTCCTGCCTACGGTGGTCTCAGAATTTTACTTGAACCAGGAAGTAATGGTTCCAACCTTCTGTCCTTCACCATCCAATCCCAAGGAGGTGGCTCTACAATTTGTGGATCCTGTTAGAGCTCTAAAATTCTATCTTCATAGAGTTCAGGACATCCGCTGGACTGATGCTCTACTCATCCTGCTTTTGGTACCTCATAAAGGTTCACCTGCCACTAAATCTGCCAATTCCCGTTGGATCTAGCAAACCAGTCAGCAAGCCTACACCACACAAGGCCAATTGCCTACAGATAGGATTACTGCCCACTCTACCAGAGGGATGCGTACGTCTTGGGCCTTCAGAAATCAGGCCTTGGCAGAACAGCTATCCAAAGCAGCTATGTTTTTACCATTTCGACTCCTTGCGGCTTCTGACGCTCACGTCGGCAGAAAGGTGCTTCAGGCCGCAGTGGTTTCCATATAGGCCTCACTCTCCCACCTGGGATTTTAGGGGACAGCTTTGGCACGTCCCCACTGTCCCTGTGTCCACCAAGCAGACTAGGAGAAAAGGAGATTTTGTGTACTCGCCATTAAATCTTTCTTTTCAGTCACTTGGACACGGGGTTTCCCACCCTGGATTGAAGCTCCCCTGTTTTTCTATCAAACATGTTACTTGGTTTTATTTTACTGCTACTAGTTAAGTTATAAAGGATTATTTGATTCCTGTTGACTTTGGTGCAAACTGAGTGAAGCTCCACCTGCTAGGGGAATAGCCAGTGGGGGAGGAGACAGTTTATTAGTTGTGACCTGGATGTACCAGCTATACCCCACTGTCCCTGTGTCCCCCAAGTGACTGAAGAGAAAGATGTAACAGTGAGTACACAAAATCTCCTTGTTTGTGGCTTTTGTAAAAATTAAACTTTTCAACCTTAAGATTATGACCATGCACGAATCTTATTTCTTGTTGAGAAAATGTAATGATCCAGTTTTCTCTGACAGGGACCATAAGTACCATTTTTAACATATGGTACTTAATCTGTAACTGTGTATATTAACTGCAGTGTTTGTTGCCCCATCATCATGAATTATTTTATACATAACAAGCAGAGGTCTTTATATAATATAACAAGGGTTAAAGAATACAAAATAGGATCAAGGATCAGAGGGCACTGCTCACAAAAGTTTCCCATTTTTACTATTATTGTGATATAGGAAGACATTCACACACAAAAATTGTTTTACATCAACATGGTACATGAAATAATTTGAACGGGATAGCAATACATTTTTTTTATTTTCTTCCCTAGAGATTACCAATAGCAGAGCTGACTGAACAAGGCCTCTCCCTAGAAGAATGGCTGCCATCTGCCTGGATTACAGACACTGTGCCTAGACGTTGTCCTTTTGTGCCACAAATGGGTGATGAGGTATGGTGCTAATTTGTGGTGCACAGTTTTGAACATTTTTCTATGCTGATTTAACAAAATGTCAAAATATAGCAATCTGGTTGTTTTGTGTGTAAATTGTGAAACAAAAATTAATTCTAAATTATATTCTCCATCTTTGCTGTTCAGGTTTACTATTTCCGGCAAGGTCATGAAGCATATGTTGAAATGGCAAAGAAGAACAAAATCTATCGAATTAATCCCAAAAAACAGCCCTGGCATAAAATGGAGTTAAGGGTAATTTTTTTCATTTACATTCCTATATAGCACAAAATACACTCATTAAAGGGATTGTCATGCTTTTTATGATGTAGTTTTTATGTCTAAATTACACTGTTTACATTGCAAATAATTCACGCTACAATATAAAATGTAATTCCTGAACCAGCAAGTGTATTTTTGTTTTAGTGGTAATATTGGTATGTAGCCAGCCATCTCAGGTTGTGTGCTTTCAGACACAGCCAGCACTTTGGGATGGAACTGCTTTCTGGCAGGCTGTTGTTTCTCCTACTCAATGTA
>CM044439.1:95916188-95926821 GCA_024363595.1 Xenopus borealis
ACTTTTGTGAATTCCCCCCATTGAGACACTGGGTATTGACAGATTTTGGAGAACATACAGCTAGCAGCAATCAAACTGTTTCCCAGAACCGCCCATGCTACCCAACTAACTGCCTTCTTTGTTTAATGCTTTCTGCATTTTCTTATTTCTCTTGTCTTTTCTCCACTATGCTTTTCTATAATTTTGCCTTTGTACAGAATTTACATTTGAAAAAAGGAAAAGTTGCGGGAGCACTCCAAATACTAAAATGCAATGGAAGTGCTACTGATCTGGCCAAATTAACTAGACATAGAGAAAAAGAAGAGAGATTGAGCAATGCACATTCCCTGGTCCCCTCTCACATAAGTAATCTATGCACATGCATTTATTTACAAAGAGAGAGTTTTTTTAGTTACAAAATTATGATCATAAAATTGATAAGCCACCATACCATGTCCACATAAAACCCATGTGGCGATCCCTATTTACAACTGGTAATAATACTCATGCTAAAGCCTCCCGGCAAAAATGCAGTACCTGAAATAAAGGTCTCCCGACCTGGGCATTGGTTTAATCATAGGGCTTGGTCCTCCCCCGCCATTAGCTTTTAAAGGACAGAGAGAACCTAGATCACAGCATTGGTTCCATGAGATTAATCCTCCCCAGCTTGCGGGTTTTGAGAGAGAAACTGCCCAGACTAACGCCCATTTCTAAAGGCATCCGGCCGCCATTTAAAGGGATGGGTGTGGGAGTGCTACAACCACATGGAAGCCTGGCCTGCAGCATAGCTGCTAAACTTCCGAACAGAATAAAACTGCTACAATACAAAAAAGCCTCTGGTAATAAATACATTTACATTTTCTGTTTTTACTTCTTGTCCTATCTCTCCTGTGCTCTGCTCCCATGTTTCAATGCCTCATTTCATGTCATACTTCCTTCACTGCATTTAATCCCTTTCTCAATTTTGTTTTCTTATCTTCCCCTCACTTTTCTTTACCATTTTTTTCTGCCACCTCTTTTGCTTTACCTATTGCATTAAGTCTAATGCCAGATACACATCAGCTGCTAAGAAAAAAATACTAGTAGATGTTTCAGAACAGTAGTTCAGCAGTGTAGTGCTTCAAGAACTAAATCTTTTTGGCCCATGTGCATTAAGGGTAATGCCAGATACACATCAGCTGCTAAGAAAAAAAAATACAGGTATGTAATCTATTATCCGGAAACCCGTTATCCAGAAAGCTCACAATTATGGAAATACCATCTCCCATAGACTCCATTTTATCCCTATAATCCAAATATATTAAAATAATTTCCCTTAAACAAATAGCTTTTATTTGATCCAAACTAAGCTATAATTAAACAACTTATTGGAATCAAAGTCAGCCTATTGGGCTTATTTAATGCTTACATTATTTTTTAGTAGACTTAATACATGAAGATCCAAATTGCAGAAAGACCCCTTATCCGGAAAGCCCCAGGTCCTGAGCATTCTGAATAACAGATCCCATACCTGTACTACTAGATCTTTCAGAACAGTAGTGTAGTGCATCAAGAACTAAATGGTAAAGGAAAGCATATGGACATATTTCTAGGTACAATTTTTTTTCAAATCCCAAAATGTTGGGGGTGATTTGAAACATTTTACATTCGGTTGAAAAAATGCCTGTCATGGGGAACAAAATTTTTTTTTCAAACTGCATCAGTTAATAGTGCTGTTCCAGAATTCTGCATTGAAATTCATTCTCAAAAGATCAAACAGATTTTTTTTTTATATTTCTTTTTTAAATCTGACATGGGGCTAGACATATTGTCAATTTCCCAGCTGCCCCAAGTCCTGTGACTTGTGCTCTCATAAACTTCAATCACTCTTTACTGCTGTACTGCAAGTTGGAGTGATATCACCCCTCCCTTTCCCCCGCCCAGCAGCTTAACAAAAGAACAATGGGAAGGTAACGCGATAACCACTCCCTAACACAAGATAACAGCTGACTGGTAGATCTAAGAACAGCACTCAATAGTAAAAACCCATGTCCCACTGCATACTATTCAGTTATATTGAGAAGGAAAAACAGCCTGCCAGAAAGCAGTTTCCTCCTAAAGTGCTGGCACAAGTCACCTGACCGGGGCAGCTGGGAAATTGACAAAATGTCTAGCCCCATGTCCGATTTCAAAACTGAATATAAAAAAATCTGTTTGCTCTTTTGAGAAATGGATTTCAGTGCAGAAGTCTGCTGGAACAGCACTATTAACTGATGCGTTTAAAAAAAAAAGTTTTCCCATGACAGTTTCCCTTTAAGAGTTTCATTTGGTTTGGCCACTGGATTCTGCAACAAATTGTCGGATTTGGAGTAGGATTAGTCACACTACTACAAATTCTAAAATAAAACCAAAAAGCGAATTTATTTTCGTTAACTTTTCTGTTCACCTGTTAATAGATCTGTCTCTGTGTTTTAAGTTAAAATTAATAGAAAATTAAAGATTATTTTACATACAGTTTATATAAAGCGGATAAGCCAGTCTCCAGTTTGGGCTTTTACCAACAGTGACTCTTGACTGCAGTAAAACCAGCTGAATCGTGTGCCCTCTGTTTGTTTATTTTGCATAGTTGAAATGATACTGGCTTTCATAAATCCTGGGCCCGGATCTTTGTACTAAATTAAAATTTTTTTGGTTTCAGAGACCAGTGTTGCTATGATATCATTCCACTGTACAACAATTTGAAGAAGAAGTTGTTGTCAGACTCTGAAGAGGTAAATTTGTTTTGTATATTGTTCCATTATATTAGCACTAATTAATACATTAATGAAGTGCATGTTCTTTTAAACCATTTATACATGAAACTGTTGCTTTGTATCTATAAGGAAGAAGAGAAAGATGCAGATATACCTGGAACTTCCACGAGAAAAAGAAAGGTAAAGTGCACTTTGTAGTATTAAAAGAATTGTTCAGTATAAAAATAAAAACTTGGTAAATAGATAGGCTGTGCAAAATAAAAATAAAAATTCTAATATAGTTATTTAGCCAAAAACGCAATGTATAAACTAGAATTGATTAGAAAAAAATAATTATCTGTGAATTATTGTAGAAAACTAGCTGTCTAATTCTGGCAGTGTCATTATGTGGCCACTCCAGCAAATAAAGTTTCATAAAAAAGTACTAACTGAAGGGATGAAAACATAATTTTGTCTTTTTATAAATCCCTGGTAAGGTTTTTGAGTATGCAGCAAAGTTTTGAGGCTCCAGTCATTAACAGGGATATAAATGAGCTGGAGAGAGTGCAACTAAACTGGTTTAGGGGTTATTAAAAATGTAATTAGGGGTAGACTGTGCCAACAGTGTAGGGGAAAAAAAAAAGCTTGAGAAGGGACCCGGTTACATAAATGAATGTGTTTAGGGGTTGATATGAGTGTGTGCATGTATATGCGATTGGTTGACCTCTGTCTTTTTTCAATCCAATGTATGTAACTGTTTATAAAGGCAGATAATCCCCCCCCCCTTCCTAATGTACTCCTGCTAACTAAATAGTCTCATCAAAGTGTGAAGGTTGCATACTGGAAATCGGTCTACCTTACAAGGACAAAATATGAGGTAGCTTCTGTTTACTTGTTTGTCCAGTTTAGATCAAGAAAAATGTTCTGCACACACCCTATTTGCTGAACTTGCATTTGACAAGGGGGATTAATGCCACTTCACTATTTTGACACTTACCTGGCTCACAGTTGCTGTTCAGTTTCCCACAGGTCTTCATTTGATTTGTAGGCAGGAGTCAGTGAAAACCAGTCAAGTTCAGACCTTTACAATACCAACGTTTGGCACTATGCATAGTATTGTTATGCTTGTGTGGCTGTGCCCCCACTGAAACTAACCTTGCTTCCAATGAGACTGTGGATCTCTGCAGTGAGTTAACCATGTGTGGACATGCATTTTTATGTAATGTATACTGTGCAGACCATCTGAGTTTGTGTAGCCTACCGCTTTGAAATTGTCACATTGACCGTAGACATTTCCAGTTGTTGTCTGCTCTAGCAGTGACTTGGAAAGATAGCTTTCCAAAGTATTCAGGTGTTTTCAGTAGATCCTACTCTATTCTCCATGGTCTCTTGGCAAACTTCTGACCATATTGGTCAGTGTGCAATTTTTGATGTTTGGATTCTTCAGAATACTGACTCTAGTGGCAATCATATTATACAAGTTCTCTGTTTCCCCCGCAAGCACTCTTGTCCCATTTTAAATGTGAGCAGTTTTACATGATGAGGGACACTATACACCTATTGTTAAGCAAGCATAATAAAATAACTTGTTTTTGAAAACTTGTTTCTGCCTATAAAAAGTCCATATTTTTTAAATGTTTTGTTTTTACAATGCATTAATTGGAAATGCAAGTATTCATCTTTATATCTGTACAAACCCTGTTTACTGAAACATTCAACAAGGGGCTATACAACTGCTTTACCATTTTGTTATTTAAAATCGCCATTAAATGTTTTGTTTTGTCTTTACAAAGCACTAATGCGAAGTGCAAGTATACCTTTATTGCATGTTTAGTTTAAAAGTGAAAGTGGATATTTCAAAGGTACTGTGTTGGTGTGCTTTCTGTATGAACATCATACCAACACCATACCCATACCATACCTTTTTTACACTGAATAAGGCTTTCATACCAGCACAGAGCCATACTATGCAGATTGCAAGCTGCTTTTAAGCCAAGCCTTACACGTTTTGATGATGAAGCAATTTATCATTAATATGTCAGCATCTGTACACAGTGCTATATCTTGAGGCACATTATGTATTACATGCCTGGTACTTAATGGGCTTTTAAACTAGACCTCTACTTAAATGCTTAAAACTGTCTCCAGGCAATTGGGTAGCCAGTAGGGATGTGCAGGCCAGGCTGAATCCAGTGGGTCGGATGGGTTCAGGTTGACCTTATGCCCTATTCCATGACCTCACAGCGGGGTGGGAATGGCTAGATAAAAGAAAGCATGGTGGTTAGGTCGTAGCCATGGGTGCATCCATTCAAAGCTGAAAAAAAGAGAAATGGCACAGGATAACACAGCAGGTAACTGATAAGCTCTGTAGTATACAATGGGAGTCTTCAAATGTAAGTTATCGATGGAGTGCCCTATGCTTCAATGGCTCCCCTATGTTTACATAAACTCTAGTTGTGTTTCTGAAGCAAACACACGTATTTTACCAGTGCAGGGCAACAGTACATATTAATAGTATATTTTTATTACTTTGAGGCACTTTCAAGTTTTTGTGTTGCTGTTTAATCCTGCAATTATTTTCTCATGTCAGGAGTACCAACCGAGACGTAAACTGCGCAGCACGGCACCATCCTACGATTTGCAGTCCTGGAAGAAGCAATGTCAGGAGCTGTTAAACCTCATTTTCCAGTGTGAAGATTCAGAACCTTTTCGTCAGCCAGTTGACCTACTGGAATATTCTGTAAGATTTTGTTTTTAGTATAAAATAAGTATCTTATTTTACTGAACTGTAGATCATATTGTGAAAATAGATAATTTACAAACTCAGGAAGCCACAATTACAGCTTGCAGTCGTAGGTTTTGCCTTGTTCAATGTTCTGTTCTTTAGGACGAGTGCTGGCAATATTATATTTAAATCTCTTGGAACTTATGACATGCCTCAATTATCTTTCTTCAGCTGCATACCAAAATAAACTGTAACATGGCTTACTCAAATGAGATAATGTTGTTACCCTACGAAAAACATACTTGTATTGCACCAATAGTGTATTTGTATAGATTTGTACATTCTCAAGGATGCACCAAATCCAGGATTTGGCCTTTTTCAGCAGAATTCGTCCGAATCCTTCTGCCGAACCAAATCCAACCCCTAATTTGCATATGCAAATTAGGGGAGGGGAATTGCATGACTTTTTGTTACAAAATAAATGTTTTCCCCGGTCAGATTCTGTTCGGTATTCGGACGAATCTTTCTCGAAGGCTTCGGGGGTTCGGCCAAATCCAAAATAGTGGATTTGGTGCATCCCTATTCTATTTATATTACAAATAAAATTTTGTGTGATATTTTTACTCAGGATTACAGAGAGATCATTGACACGCCAATGGACTTTGGTACAGTACGTGAAACCTTACAGGCTGGAAACTATGAAACTCCTTTGGAGCTTAGCAAGGATGTGAGATTGATTTTCAGCAATTCAAAATCTTACACTCCAAGCAAAAGATCAAAGGTGTGAATTTTACAAAGAAAAACATTTTTCTTTTGAGATGTCATTTATCATATTTAGCAGATGTTAAATGTTACATTAATATGTATTATATTACCTGTAAATCCTTCAATATTCATCCACCTCCACATTTCATGAAAGGTACTTCAATATTATGACAATAGAAAATAAACTTCTTTCACTATATATGAGAGTTTATCTTGTATTATCTGTGCGTGTGTAAATAATTTGGTTTTTTTTTCTGCCAGATCTACAGTATGAGTTTAAGACTTTCTGCTTTCTTTGAAGAAAGAATGAGCAACATTTTAGCTGATTATAGGTCTGCTTTGCGATTTCACAAAAGAAACACTAAAACTAAAAGCAGAAGGAAAAGGAACAGAAGCAGTTCATCCAGCAGCAGTGTTGCATCCAGGTATTTTGGTTCTTGAAACATTAATAAAATCATTTAAAATCTGTATCTCCACCCAAAAATTTTTTTTTTCTTTGCAATGTAAAAAAACTGTCTGGTAAAACACAAGCCTTGGAAATGAGAAATGTAACCAGATATTATGTACACATTTATCACCTTTATCCATTTGCAAGTTCAAGTGATATACCAGTTATTTCTGTGTGCAAACTTACAGTAGGAGAGGGTTTTTTTTTTTTGCAGCAGTGTCCCAAATATTGCTCCTGAAGTACAACCCCAGTCCCATGCCACACTTGGTTTGTGCCCTTGGATGTCTGTATAGAAAATATGGCTGTGACCATGTTTCATATATATAGTGTAAATATTCTATAGCCTTATTCAACAATAATATAATTATGTCTTTACCACGCAATTACTTTTAGAGATCTGTTTTAGCCAGTTGTCTGCCATGATGTATGTTCAGCCAAAAAAGGTCACTAGGAACTACATATGTAGGCTAATGTACATAAAGTTCAGTGAAAGTAAGATTTATTTGAATCAGTCAAACTTGAGGTCAGTGACATACAAGTGACCCAATATATAAGCTATATCTAGTCGCATATGTTGTATTCAGGAAATCTATCTGCACAAATACATTTTCTTATTTCACAATGTCCTGGTTTATTTAGAACAGTGGATTTATAAAGGTTATTTCTTGTTTTCTGGTTATAGTCCTGAAAGAAAAAGACGATATGTGAAACAGCAACCAAACCCAGAAAACACTATCTCCCCTGCATCAGTGCACCAACGCACAGTAGCACACAAGGTGCCAAACACACTAGTAAATGGCAAGACGCCAGAATCAAGTGGTTTGTCCCGGACAAGGAGTTACAGACGTCACCTAGAGCCTACTGTTCCTGAGCAACCAACCACATCTGGAACACCTAAACAACTGACTACAAAACCTAATCATTCAACAGTGGCTGGGAAGTCAGGTATGGCTTTCAGAAGATGTTAATACAGTTGCATAACAATGTTTAATTCTTGGATTTTTACTACTTTAGCAGAAAATATGAACTAACACATCATATTTTGCTAATCCCGTTATGATTTAAGTTGTAGACCATCCTATCAAAAGTTCTCTATATCCACACAGTATCAAAGGAGAGTTAGAGTTGCAATGTGGATAGGCTAAAGCATGCAGTCTGCAGGGCTAACAGGACACATTTTAAAAACTTTACAATAAAAATTGCTGTCAGAATATTTTTTTTCATGAAACAGTGGTGAACTATTGTGTAAAGTAGTGTAGTTGACATATTGGCAAAATTGCTGGTATAGTATCGTTATTTCTATTTTCTTGTTAGCATAAAACTGCTATCCAGATATATTTGTAGAATCAGATGTACTCTTAAGGCCCCCATACACTGGTCGATAAAAGCTGCGGACAGACCGAGCCAGCAGCTTATTGGCCTGTGTGTGGGGCCATCTGACGGGCTTCCCTGATCGATATCTGAAATCCGATTTCTGAAAAAATCCCGGTGGCCACATCTGTGTGTTGATGCGGTTCCACGATCCGACCGTCTGTATTGGATGCATTATGATCCGATCGTTGGGCCCTAGGGCCCATGGTCGGATCAGCCTGATACCAACTACCTCAAAGTTGAGATATCTGGGAGAGATCCGGAGAGACATTGCCAAACAAGGCAAGATCAGATACCAATATCTGAAGGGCTCCTTAATATTTATTACACTGCTAATTGATGTGCCTGATTTAACATTAAGGGGGTAAGGTAGTAAAATACATAATGAGAACAAATATGCTAATATATTTGCATTTCGCAATATAATATGCTTCATTAGGCTTTTATTGCATTGCAAATTTTAATTTACACATTGCAAACCTTTAAGACCAGCTTGAAGTTGGCGTAAACTTTTGGAGCTAACAGAACCGCTTTTTTCAATAAGAATTTTTATAACATACACTGCACACTATTGGAAATTAACAGATTAACTATTGTACTTTCTTGTGAAGGGCAAAGTGTTTGCAAAGGCAAAATTGTTTACTTTTTTTTGCATTTAAGACCAAAGTTACATTCCCCCATACAAGTAAAAGAAATAATTAAGGTGACCGAAAGAAAAGCACTAACCTATTCTATATAGATGTACAATTTGAACATCTCAACCTGATGGTGTACAGGACATCTCAGGTCGTCTCTGGGGGACATAGGGACCTTAGGGGTTAAGCTCCATCCTCCAGGAAGTCAGGACACTTATTAAATATTCAAAAGGGGGGTGTGACTATATTCCATCTTAACCCCACATACTTCTTATTCAATTCAGTTTGTGTCCTGCTACCGGTAAGGATGGACAATCCCTGAGGAAAAGATTGTCTACTACAAATAAAGATTTCGAAATACAGGGAAAACCCCAGGAGCAGGAGAAACCCTTGCATCCCAGGGAGTTGATCCCCTATGAGGGAGTTCTTTCACCGGGTCACTCAGCCCAAAACAGGCTGAACCGAGCTATCCGACATCCCTGCTCTCAATAGCTCTCAATAGCAACAGAAGGCCTGACCGGTGAATGGGGAGAGGGAACAGAAAGGGCCTGACGTCACTCTATCAGGTAAGTAGGAGTGTTACTACCCCCTACCTCGGACTCCCTTCAGTACAGCGGTTACCACCCCAAGTGGTGCTGCTTACCCTTCAACCTCCCATTTTTTCCTCACAGCAGGAAGCGCATCTCAATCCCCCTACCCCCCCTTTGGCTACAAGCGAGAATAGTATCTCACCGGGGTTCCAGGCCCAGTCGGCTCCGGCCTGTTTTGGCGCGACATCGCGGGAGGTGAGCGGAAGCGTGCGCCGCCATGTTAGTTATGGGCAAAGCACTTTCGTGCAAGCGCAACTTTGGATCAGCGCATTCACGCAGGTGCCATTATGGAGATCTGGCGCGAAAGCTTCCACAGTCAGCTCTGTCTTCTGACTTGTACCGGAGCTCACACGCATACAAAACCCGCAACTACTCGGAGTGTAGCAGCCAACCAGCAGAGGGAAGCTTACTCTCCCCCATAATTGTCCCACAGTAACCACTGCACAATGTCAGAAGGTAGGACAGGGGGTTTATTCTCTAGGGCGTGGGGAAGGCCCCACCTACGGCGCAGGTCTCCTATTTAGCCTGCACTAAATGCCAGACAAAATTTGCGGCCAGCCAACAGCAGCCACTATGCAGAGTCCCCAGTCCTAAAACTAGTCTGCCTCAAGATACTTCAGACACACAGGGTACCTCCCTAGACACAGAGGCTAATACCTCACTGGATATTCCAGCTCCTCAGTGGGCGATTCAGCTATAACAATCGCTAGCGTCCCTACAGGGACTCCCAGCCATCGTGGATAATTTGGGCAAGGTTCTCTCCAAGAGAGCAGAAAGCCCAAAGACTGATGCCATTTTACACAACCTTTCTGACACATCTTCTGTAGAACAGGAAGGCGAACTTCCCCCATCTGAGGCCTCCTCAGAGGATGAAGAAACAGAGGCTTAACAAAGATACCGATTCGCAACATGACGTTGACGACATCATAAAGGGAGTGCTTGATATACTTAATATCTCAGACACACGGCGAAAAGAACGTAGCTACGCGCTTATTCAAAAGACAACACAAATCTGCAATCTGCTTTCCGAATCATGACCAATTAACTAACTTGATCCAGTAGGAATGGAATGTCCCAGAACGAAAGTTTCAAGCCACTAAAAATTTTTCGAAGTCTTATCCATTCCCAAAGGAGTCAGTGGATAAATGGTCCAATCCTCCGACAGTAGACACTCCGGTGTCTCGACTTTCTAAATCTACTACCTTGCCGGTAACTGACGCAGCAGCTTTCAAAGATCCGGCCGACAGACGGATGGAAAGTACCCTGAGAGCGATCTACACAGCATCAGGTTCAGCGCTACATCCACTACTGGCTTCGGCGTGGGTATCCAAAGCCATACAAGCCTGGGCAGAGGCCCTAATCAAAGAAGTACAAGAGGGAGTTCCAAGATCCGAGCTTGTCACATCCAT
>CM044439.1:95965309-95980028 GCA_024363595.1 Xenopus borealis
CCTTTAATTTGTCTTTGAAGCATGTGGTAGCACCAGGTCTAGATTAAAAGAACTCTCTTAAACCTTTAGATAGAAGGCAAATGAAAGTCTGGTAAAGGATTTAAAAAGATTGCTAAACAATTGTACATCAATCATTCTCAGGGGCAATTCTAAGGCAGAAACTGCCTGACTCGGCTCCTGCAATGCTGCCCTGCAAGCTTAGCTTTCATGCCTGGGTGGGGAGATTGCATTACTAGTGCAGAGAGCATAATTGCTAGAAATTCAGCATCCACCAGAGGCTGCTTGAGGTGACTGTAGCGCAACAACAATCACAAACACCACAATAACCCTAAACTTTCCAAAAAACCCCACCAAGTATTGAGTGAAAAATAAGAAACGGATGGTTCTGGAATGTCCAATCCTGATGTAAATTCTATGGAGATGCTGTCAGGGGATTTCAGGGTGCATACAAGAAACCCCTAAAATACTGCACAGCTGAAATATTTCAGTAGTGGGGTGAAATCCAGAGACTGTTATAAAAAACAAACAAACACCTACATGAGGTTGTTCTGCTACAGAGGCAGTACCATATATTTCCACAGAACAAACTGACACATCTGTAAATGCTTTGTTGAATAAATTACTGCAATGTTAGATTTTCAGATTTTTTTGTTCAATTGCCTTTTTCTTTGGAAACTACAAAAAGGACAAAGTATGTTCTTTTCACAAAGCTGTATATAATCAACATCCTATCCAATATGAAAACATCTGTGAGAAATCCAGTGGTAGTAGTATTGTTAGTCCAATAAAAACCTACGATTGCTGCCACAGAAAAACATTCAAGCAGCACTTATCTTGCTCTTATGATAGAAACTGTTTGCACACTTCAGTAGAGTATCTCAGTTTGGTAATTGCCTACTCTAGCTTGGTCCGAACTCCAGGCTGTAGTACTGATTGGTGTAGGCCTGCTTTCATTTTCTTACAGTTTTCATTTTTGTTCCTCGCAGCTGGTAGCGGTTTTACTGCTACTGTCTGCATGTTAACTGGGATGCCACAACATGCCACTATGACATCTGTGCCTTAATAAAGTCCCCCCCTGAGTCTAATTATATTAGATATATGCTCCAAAGGGTTTAGAGCATCACTGACAAAATTGCTGTATTTTGCCATATTGATGGCTTTATAAACCAGAACAATCTTGTAGTTCTGAGATTCATGTTTCACTCAAAGACATGCTTGGCATAGTTACTAATGTGCTTTGTTACTCTTGCTCTGCTATAATTTATAGAAAATGTATATTAAATATTTTTTGCAACATAGATCAAGTCAGTTTTGGACACATTTAGGGCATTATTTACTAAAACTTAAATTCATCTCAGTGTTTTTCTGAAAACAAAGTCAACCAAACTCCCGTCCATGTACTGAACTTAAAATTATCAATCATTTTTCTTGAAAAAAATGGTTGGTGGTCAGTTTCCCTTGTAAGATCCTGTTGTATGCAGAACGTTTTACAACTAAATGGATAACCAAATAAAAATGTCAGTTTTAATAGCACGAAAAGCGCTTTCAGTATGTTTGACTATACACTATGCTGTTTTTTTCCTCTGTTTTTGTGCAATCCCCATTATCTGTCTCACATGTCTTATTTTTTGCATTGCCATGCACTTCAGTATCCCTTACTGAATTCACTATCACTCATGATCACAGTTGAAGTGCACTGCAATTTTCCATAACCGTAGGCGTTCTTCATGGACCTTTCTTTCAGGAAAACGGGGCTCAGATCTATAGTTAGTCGGCAGAATTGGTCCTACAAGAATGCAAGGTGAAATATGCAGTCAAATATTGAATTATTTTCCATATGTCTGTCCCTCACATTACATTTTGGTTTTTTGTGCAGTTTGTGTTTTATCTATTTAATTCCAATAAATTGCTACAAGGTATCCAAACTACTAACGTTATTTTTTGTTGTAAAGAGACCTTGTCCTTTTTATTTTTGTTTAAAGAAGTTTATGTAAACTGTTTTGTGTTGCTCCAGGGTGATTCTATCAAAATAGCATTTGCAGTACTGAATTTGTTTTCAATACTCAACATTTCCTCTCTCTGTCACATTGAAAATGAACAATGGCAGGCACACTGTGTACGTTCTTTTTCTTGTGGAATACAATCTGGATTGATTATTTCTGTTGTTAGATTGACATTAAAACACCATGAAAGTAATACAGAAATCCATAAACTAATGTATTAGTTCAAGAAAATAATTATATCATTTCACAATTAAAATGATTTTCATTTCAGAGTGAAAATTATTACAATGGAGCAGGCCATAAGCTATACATAGTTTTACATCTAAATGGGCAAAAAGTTGTGGCTGTGTGTGACAAATACATCAATTAAGACTTCATCATCTGTAAATTTCTTTACAAAGCATTTTGTTTGCATATTAAAAGAAAAACAAAATGCTATACAATATCAGGTCATGGTACAGTTGGGAATACTAGATAAGCTCTTATGGCTTATTCAAATTACTTACCCAACTGGAATATCAGTAAATATTGCCCTTTTACATCTCTTGCCTTGAACCACTATTTTGTGATGGTCTGTGTGCTGCCTCAGAGATCACCTGACCAGAAATATTTCAACTCTAACTGTAACAGGAAGAAGTGTGAAAGCAAAACACCGAACTCTGTCTTTTAATTGGCTCATGTGACCTACCATTTATGGTTTGTTTGTGTGCACCGAGAATTGTAGGATCCCGGGGGTGGCGATAAGATCTTACAATGGCACTTTTATATGTAAGATCACCCAATCACAGATAATACTAAAAAGTATATTATGAAAATGGTTTATTTACATAAAGCAAGGTTTTACTTATGAGCTGTTTTATTTTTATAGAGATCTACAATGTTTGGGGGTATAGCTTTTCCTTTAAAGGCTTAAAGACCTTCAGAAAGTTTAATGAGACCAGAAAAGAGTGTCAGAGATGGAATTGGGGGTGAACTGTGTGAAAACCAGAAATATGTTTACTACTAGAAAAAGATAGACTGTGTAAAGTAAAATGGTGATCAAGGAAGTCAAGTATGAACCTTTTCAGAGCACCAATGTTGTTATTTAGTATAAGGTTAAGAAAGTCCTAGCACATTATGTTATCACAGGAATTACCAACATTAGGAACTACAGCTCACAGTAAATTATAAACGTATTTCTACACATGCAGAAATCTTAGTCTAACTCTTATCTTGGCTATCCATCAAGAAGTGAATATAAATGCACCTATTATACTGAATACTTTCTATTCTGCAGAATACACAGAGCTAGATCAGTCCTGAAATAGGCTTCCAGATAAATACATCATAAGAAAGTGCAAACATATACCATTAAAATTGCATAATGTATAGTATAATTCAATGAGAATGCAGTTATTCTTGCATGCATTACTTTACAGAAGAATAAAATCTGCTGACCTTGCTTTAGTATTCAGTTTAAGAAATCAGCAGTTTAACAGAACACTATGCTAGAGGAGAATACTTGGTTGCATTTATAAATGAATGGAGCTGATTTTATCTGTTGCCCTGTATAGGTTTTTTTTTTCATGAAAAATAAGAGCTGATAAGAATCACTGATGGAAAGAAGGTGACTTTATTTAAGAACAAATAGCAATTGAATATTGACATTAGAATTTAACTGTACCTTACAGTGCCAACAAAAATTTTGTGTTGCTAGAATACACACAAAGGTGGAAAGGCTGTAGTAGAGGGGTTGGATTTACCAATGCTTTTTATGTAACATTATAAAACAGGTCATTTTAAGTAATCACCCTTTTGTTATTTGTTTTTATATGTTTCGCAAGCTTCAGTATTGTCAGGTGAGTGGTGTTTGCCACATGTATAACACTTTAAATATGGCATTCTGGCTGAATCCCAGCAAAAATGTGGAAGAAAGCATTTTACATATGGAGCAGAATGTTTTCAGACACCTTGATATTGTAGAAGTGACACATTGGTCTAAATATACTACTGTGTGAAATATATATATATATACTACCTGTGGGACAGTGTACAGAATCAGAACGGTGACCCGCGAGCATGTGTCTAAACTGTGGATAACAAACCTACTGTATGCTATTACAGACAATGGGCCATGTATTGACGCATGCACACAGTATAATAGGGTACAACAACATTAACCATCAGGCCCCAACAATTCATCAATTCCTGGGCTAGACAGACTCTGTTTCTGGAGAGAGGGGCATCTGCACCATAAGAGACATGGGGGAGGGAGATGCTCTTCTGAAAGAAAGGTGGCACTTACTACAAACACAATGGCTTACTTACCACAGTCTGAGAGCCGCATTGAATATTGGGAATAAAAAAGGGTAAACTGATGGTGTCTCCCTCAACGGTTTGCACTATTCTTAATGATCCCTGCACTAAAAGTCTCTAATTACGTAACTGTAAATAGCTAATGAAGGTATTCTGCCTGGCCAGTCCTATTGGTGCTAGGGAGGGTTCGGAAAAAGATCTTGGTGTGATCATAGATGACCAGTGGCAGGAGGTACTTGATACTCCTTCCAATAGCTCAATAAATTATAGGCATAGACTGCTTCAACTATTCTTAGTGCACTAAGAATGTTATATTACCATTACGCTTGAGGCGCTCTAATGACCCTAGTACCCTTCTCCTGTCCAGCATACAAACATACTGGTGAGGTGTACTGAGCCATTTATTTGTGGTAATGTGCTGTCAAGTCCCAGACAACCCACTCGTCTGCCTGCAAAGAGTAGGGGTGCAACACGTAGGGGCAGATTTACTAAGGGTCCTGAATATTGACTATTTGAATTAAAAAAAAAAAAATTTTTAGTAATTTTGGGCTACTTTGAATAGAATTCGATTCGAATTGAAAAAATTCTAATATTTGACAAGTTGAATTTTCGAAATAATGACCCTTTATAATCCTTCGACTTCGCCACTTCGCCACTGTAAAGCTGCCGAATTGCCATTTTAGCCTCTGGGGGACCTCCTAGAAAAGTTCCAAGAATTCAAAGGATTTTGCACAAAATCCTTCAATTGACCAATGCAATCGAACAATTCTAATGATTTTTATTCGATTGAAAATGGACATATTTGATCAAAATAGGTTAATTTTCGATCGAAAAAGGCCTTAAAAAAACTTTGAGGGTGGAATTCCGGCCCTTAGTAAATATGCCCCTAGTGTTGAAAACAGCAATCCCTCTCACTACTAAGGTGTTATTCCATGCTAGACTGCTCATCACACTCCAATGGAAAGACACTAATCCCCCCAATTCTCTCCTACTGAAAAAAAGATGTCACTAAGATGTGCTCCATTGAAAGGGTAGCCCTCATGACAAATGGTTATAAACCCACACAACTGGCATACTGGTAGGCATGGACAAACTCCACCCCAGAAGTGTGAATTATGTGTTGTACATTGTGAGGATAGAATTGTTGTTGATGTAAAGTGTATATGCAAGAGCTTGTAAACCATGTAAGAACCTGTAAGCCCCATTGTATTTCATTTAGATGTTAACTCTACTACCTGGTTGTTCCACTATGAATCTTTGCTCTTTCTGTTTTGTTAATAAAACTTACCTGAGCAAAATAATGCTCTAGTAACCTTATAGTATTTGATACCCTACCAAACAGAGAAATCATTAGGAACTTTGCTGCCTGGACAAGTCATCCATCTAGCCCCCCCCATTTTTGCCCCCGCAATTGTTGGATATGCCCCTTTGTACACACTACCAATGAGATAGCAGCAGGTAGGTAGGTTTTTCTGGAACAAAAGGTTAAACTTGATGGTTGTTTCCTTTTTCTTTTAACCACAGCTCCTATGATACCAACCAACAAACCATTTTTAATCAATAGAATAGAAGACTGATATTCCCAGCAGAACATAATGTAAAGCTACTGGCATTTTCATGTTAGGATAATTAGCATTTTCTAATGTTGATTACATTCAATATTCACACTGGGCTATTGGCAACACAATCCTTTTATAGACTGAGCAATATGTATTAAATAGTTCTCCAGCCTTTTGAAGGATCCAACCGGTTCAGCATGAGTGACAGAACCTGCTCTCCACACTCACATAATGTAAGTCTGATCAAAGTGTATAAGAACCGGCGAGTTACTCTGGTGTAGTAGGGATCAACAAATATTTCAGTCCTCTTTTACTAGTGTTATTTGTTCTTATTATTACTAGAAACTTGTCATTGTAATTGTAAGCGATTAAACCAGTTTATGGGTAATGGAATTTATACTTTTTTCATTTATACTACTGGAATCATACTGCCCCAAAATAGCACAGATTTGTAGTACTGTGGGAATAAATAGATACTTTTTCTGTTGAAAATGTAATTTATGCTTGTGCAGGAGAAAAATAAGCTATACTTTAAATACCTCAATGCCCACCGATGCTCTTCACTTACTGAATTTTACAACTGCATAGGCTGCAAGTTGCATGTTTTCTATTGTATGGCAATACATATGTCCTGATAATGCTAATGCTTGATGCAGAAAAATCTTCATTATTGTACAAAATGACCACCGTATTTCTTTTATCATACTGTTGCATGGTGAACTGGAAATTTTGTGCTAAAAAATTTTGAACCAAATACCCTGTTTTTGTAGTTATAAATACTAAATCACTAATAAAACATGAGGTAAGGGAATGTACAATGATCAAACTTCTCTATTTTGTGGGACTTATGTGAATATTTAAGCGCCCTCTTGTATACCACTTCCTGCAAACATACATCCTCAGTTTTACTCAACTAGACCTATATAGAAGGAATGCTCTTTTATGTACAGTATATTGAACACAATGCATAAAGCATCAGCACCTACATCTCTGAACTCATCTCTATATACTCACCCAACCGCTTACTACACTCCTCTACTGACCTGCTACTCAATTTTTCTCTCATTACCTCCTCAAATGCTCAGATTCAAGACTTTGCAAGAGCTGCTCCCCTCCTCTGGAATTCTCTCCCACGGTCTGTCCAACTTTTTCCCAACTTTTCTGCTTTCAAGAAATCTCTTAAAACGCACTTCTTTCGAGAAGCCTACCCTCACTCTTAACTACCAAATGCACCACTACATACAATACCATATTTCTCACCCACTTAATTCGATCTTGCCCATTCCCACACCTTATGTATAACTCCCTTACCCTTAGATTGTAAGCTCTTTCTGTATAGGGCCTTCCTCACCTTTTTATCTGCATTAATTGTGATTGTATGTAACTCCATATGTATGTAATTCATGTGATTTAGTTGTATAAACAAATTTACTTTAAAGCACTACGCAATATGTTGGTGCTCTAGAAATACAAGTTATTAACAATAATAATAATAACAATAATCAGCTCAGATTGGTGAAAGGCCAAGCTATTCTGGTCAATTTTTTTTATTTTTCATTTTAACATATGCTGCAGTGTGGTATGCAGCTGACCTAATCACCATTTAGCCATGTAGTAGGTATACAAGTGGACTTTGCAGTTGAGCCCCTTGAAAACTGAACATCTATACACGCTACAGTTTACTTGTATAAGCATTTGTTTCCATGTGCATTGCACAATGCAAACAGGTAAAGCCTACACTATAATTCAAAGTTCATTAGTAATCATATGGGTTTTAAAATGTTTTTTTTTCAGGATCTATAGGCTATTTTGTGTTTTACAACAATCCCTTAAGCATTTCAGTTTCCAGAGAACATTGAGCATGTGCTTTTCTAATGTAAATACAGTTTCCAATGCATTATTCATTCCTTTAACTGGCGACTATACTTATGGTTTGGTTTGCACAGCAACTCCAGTGAATAAGACTGATTTATCTTTTTGCCTTTATTTCTTCTTGAATCAAATTATATACCGGTATGTTAAACATACAGAAAACAATAAATATACCATTCATGGGGATTTTAGGGCTACCTTGCATAGAATCTATGGCGCCAGCATAATATACCATAGAGTCAATCGTGTAGATGTTATGGTTCCAGGTTTCCATTTGTTCTATCTCATGCCATATGTTTACTGCCAGTGCAGCACAGTACGATCAAAGGCAATCAGCACTTAAACATGTAAGTGAAATGTAGTGTGTAAATTAATGAGTTGTGTTTGATTTTCAGTTTTAACAAGCCAGCTGCTGGAAACCAGCCCTGCACTGTGTCAAAAATGTAGCCTCTGTTTACACTGTAAAAAGACCAAGATCTGTACACTAAGAGCAAACCAAACATCATTTTTCAGCTTTATGGATTTCTGACAAGTGCACAGGATCTTATGAACTGAAAGCATTATATGTAAAGTAAATCTGTGATCTCTATTGCCATGCCTCTGACCTAAGAGACCAATTATTAGGATTACAGTTGCTACACAGATACAGGTTCAAACTATTAATCATGTATCTCTGCTCTGTGCTTTGTACTGTGAAATTGTTTATTCATGAATTGCAGAATGCTGACTTATGGTTTTGCAATACTGTCATGCACTGGCCAATACACAGAATTCTGCATGCTGTGAAAATCAAAGAATATCACAGAGAAAGCATGGATTAACAATAATAATGTCAGAAGCGTGTATTATTAGGACAAAGAGATACCACGACAACCGTTTACTTAATTAGAACTATAAATAAGTTATTTCTTTTTAGTGAATGTGTATTTCATGATTTTTTTTATTATTCTGAAACATTAATTATGCATAGTCTTTAGATAATGCTTGGTATAATGGAAAAATTATACACTATTAAGAACCAACGGAAGGCAGACACACCATTAAGGTGCTTGGATGATAGTGGATAATCACTGTAGAAGAAACACTCATCACTCATGATAAAATAGTTTATTGAAGCCTAAATAAACAATTTTTTCACTTTTTAAAGACCCAATGAGTGCTATGCTCTGTAATTTATCCAACAAAACATACACTAATGTTGCATATTCTCTTTCTACTGATTACAATCATATTAATATTTAACTGTACCTTCTAAAGCTTTCTTGGACTTTCCTGGCTCTGTTCTATTTGCACCAGCTATAAACCATTTACCTTGAGGATACAGCTGCATATATTTTTGGTAAACTTTATTCTTAGCTTTCTTCAGTGGTGTCCATATTGGTATGATTTTTGGCTGATTAACACATATGTTTATTTAATGCTTAATAGTCTCAACTGTATTTCTCACTTATTTTGTAATATTTGTCTGTTTCTGCTTACCAAACTACATTGCATTACATATGTTCCTTACTTTTACTGCTAGCTGCTTGTAAAACTAGAAAATTACATAAATAGTAGGGTCACCAGATCATTTAAAAATCCAGGGATAATTCTAATAAATGCAGGCTGGGCTGCCCTTAATTGCATTTAAATACAAAAAAAATCCAGCCCTTCCAGCAGAACTTCCACAATTTGTCTCCAGTTTTTACATGATCTGGTAACATAATGTAACACTTTTTTTGGCTATACAGCACAAAATAGTTAGGGTGTCCAGCTAGTGGAGGAACATGGGTTACATTGAACACTTCAGGATCAGGGCCTTCGCTAAGTTCAAGATTCCAATCAGATGAGGTAGTTTAACTACAACTCACAGGCTATGTTGCTATAAAAGTAGTAAACGATGGACACCATCAGATTCTTATAATGAAACCAAAAGAACAATTTATTTGTACAAGACAAATAACCCCAGGTTACTCCCATATGAGGATAGTATAGCAAGTCACAAATGAGGGTAGATAGATGAAGATGACACAGCATATCATAGACATGGCATAGTAGTCAATTGTACATCAATTCCCTCAGGCAATATGTCTTTAAATGGTCCAGATCCCTTTCAGTGGAATGGTCAGGGAAACAAAGTCTAAAGCCTAAGACCTTATCCGCTGAGGTCCCTTCACTAAAGGCATACGGGGAAGCCTTGTGGGAAGCTACTCCCTGCTATCATCCTTGATTGTCGCACACAGCTGCTCTTTCTAAGTAAAGCTGTCTATCCTACTCTCCTAGAGAGTCTATTACATGAAACTACTTTGTGCTTGCTAACCTCATTCACGGGGTTCCCTGGTCCCCGACTCGATCTCTAAAGGTACAGGTCCCTTTAGGGCATATGGACTTACTGGGATTTGGTGATCCCAGGCTCAATGGAGCACATCCAGATGGTAAGGATCCCAGCAGCCAAAGAGGAAGTGGCCACTCCTTCCCAGCACTATAAAGCTGTGTGGCAGTAAGTGGTCATTACACTCTGAGCTATAGCTATTGGGTAATAATACAAATTGTAACATAAGCTTTTGTCTAGTGACAAGAGATCAGGGACTTAACTCCATAGGTGCCAATTAGAAACCTATGGGTCCCTACAATTAAAACAGAGAATATGTAATATACACTCCTACAATCTGTTTGTTTGTTACTCAACGCTCCAATGAGACTGCACTGATTAAGGTTGCCAATGATCTTCTCTTTGCAATATCAAACTACCTTTCTCCAACCCTTTTTCTTCTTGCTATTTCCGCTAGCTCTGGTTCCACTAACAATTCTCCTCTTTGGCACACTCTTTTGGTTACAATGTGCTTTCATGGTTCTCTCCTTACAATTCAAACTGCCCAATCTGTGTCACCTGTTGTGTGCTCTCTCCATCCTGCTAGCAGTACCAGACTATTAAGGAATTTCAAGGTTGCCCACTTTTGCCCATTTCCATATTCATCCTTTGGGTTTTATTTGGTTTCTTGTTTTAGATGATACATGACTATCTGCTTTTCTGATATATTTCTATGATTGTCACATTACTGTCTTAAAAATATCAATAATATAATATCCAAAAACTAAAAGTTGGATATCCCCGTGCTATAGTAAGAATTATCAAAGTACTTTGTTTGGTAACAAATCTAACAGTTTAGTAAAATAAGTATGTTTAAAAAAGTTTTCTGAAGTTCACTTTTAATAACTTTGGTAACAGCAATTATGCAATGCTATAAGCACTGTTATCCAGTAAAAAATGTCGATTACAATAATTTCTCAGGACTCATTTAATTTAAACAGCGAAAATCTCCACTTTGCACCTGAGCATTATGCATTATGAATCTCAGATTCTCTAATTAGTTTTCCAAAGCATGCTTTGCAAATTGATTATTGTAATTACTTATTGGTTGTTCTTCTGAAATATGCTCAGTCAGGACTCCAGCTGGTAAAGAGAGCTGCTTTGGGGTTAATCATAGCAACAAAATCCTATATTTCCAAATGTTCTATTGTTGCACTGGCCCATGAGTGGACGGGGAGTTGATTGCAATTGCTTTGTATCATTTAAACACATACAGTATTTTTTTTTAAATATAGCTTCTATATAAACTTTTGTTTTGCAATCAGGAAAATGATACAGTGTACTTTAGTTAAATTACTTTTTGTTCAGTATATTTTCTTAAAAGTAATCTTTAAAAAAAATACAGAAATGTTATCAAGTTGTATTTTTATGGTATTGAGAACATTGGAGTTCAAAGTATTTTGTATATTGTTCTTTTTCCCATATCTTTGATTGTAACACAGTAACCAGTTATTGGAAAGGTCCTAGTACTATTTTTTTTTTAGTATATTCTGTGTTTTAGAGTTTCTCAGAACAGTATAACTAAAGGATAAATAAAATAAAGGGTCGGGTAGGAGGGTTGTATTGGGGCAGTAAACATGTGGGCAGGTTAATGGGGAAAGATTTAAGATAAGCCCATAATAGGACTGACTACCTAAACATGATAATCTTGAATCTGTGACTATAGCTTATGAATCTGAAGGGTAGGATATTGGGTTCCCAATGGAGGGAAACTGTAAAAGTAAAGGGCAAGGTTGTTTGAATAGCTATGGGATAACCATATTTGCCATTATTAAAAATGATCAATAAAAGAAATGATTCAGAATAAATATAAAAACTGAGAAAATAGATAGGCTGTAAATAACAATTTCAATATAGTTAGTCAAAAATGTAATGTATAAAGGTTGGAGTGACTGGATGTCTAAAGTAATAGCCAGAACACTACTTCTTGCTTTTCAGCACTGATTGGTTACCAGGCCCTACCCAATAAGTTAATTAATGGGGGGCATAACTGTAAGGATCAATTGCAAACTAAATGAACAGTTATGTTTCGTTATGTTAGACATCCAGCATAGATGACAATTTTGCCTGAGTATATTAGAAACATTTTTAATTTTACACAGCTTATGTATTTACCCAGTTTTTATTTTTATACCAATCTGTTCCTTTAAGTTGTTCCTCTAAGTTCTTCTAAAGGATACATTAAGGAATTAAGTTGTCAATGGCTTTAATCAGTACTTACTGTAAATAGTTGTTGGTCCCAGATATTTTACCAGTAGATTAACAGAGACATGCACACGTATATAGTGCAGTATCAGTATCCCGTGTCTTATTCCAACTGTCTTAGTAATGGCCTCCTAAAATGAAATACCAAATATTTCAGTGAATACACAGTAAAGGACTGTTTCTGTTTTCCTGCATCAATAAGATTCTTATAAAACCTCATATCAGTTTTCAATTAAAGCAAAATGTAAAAAAAAACTGCATTCCAATGACATTTTGACCATGCACCTGAAACATTGAAAGTTTGGTCTTAAAAGGGGTAGTTTTTTTCACTATGATGCAGATATTTTTTTACAATTGGTTTTTATTTTTAAAAATGTTTTTTTGAATTAGTCCCCTTTCACTGGGCAGTGGAACCAGCGGTACTCAGCACACTGCATTGTAGGACATTAGGACAGGAACCAAGCTAGAGAGACTTGGCAGGGAAGTGAAGCCAGGATTTGCTTGTGTAATGCAGGGTTTCGATTGGCTATACTCCTTCTGGCAGGGAATGTTAGAACAAGTCCACCCCTCAGAGACAGGGACAGGGATTTATAATAAATGGGTAATTTTAAAAAATAATGATAATTTTTTTTGCCCAGAATATCATTGCCTCTGGAATACATATTCTCAGGTGTGCCAGAGATATTGTGGTTATTTTTCCTTACATCTGTATATGACTTTTCTTGCAGAGACAATCCCCTGAGCCAAGACCTTATCTAAGAAGTATTTGGCATTCTTTGCATTAATAAAAAGGGACCTCTAAAGGAAGCAAACCCCTATTTTGGAGGTATTAATAGCAAAAGTGAAATTGACAGGATTCTGTAAAACTGATAAGGTAAAGACAAGCAGGCAGTTTTATGTAAAACAACTTTAGCAACAGATTTCTTTTTAGCATTTTTGCATTTTACATAATACTCAATGGGAGGCATTCAAGTGGAAAACTAAAGCTGATGGATGTCTTTTGTTCAACCAACTGATGGCAATGCATTTTGTTATGATGCGTAATAATCCATATATAGTAAAAAAAAAAATGTGGTGATGGTTTCCCTTAAATAGGTTTAGCTTTGAAAAGGCCATAGGGACTGTATCAACATTTTTCACTTTTACAACAATTTCTGTTTTGTGAAGCATAACCATAACTTATTTCGGACCATGTGTTCAAGCAGTTAGTGTCCATATTTATCAAAAAGATAGAACTGAGGGAATCGGATCCGGTAATTAATCTCACTCCTTAGCATCTCCTTTATACAATGCAGCCATCTTTCATCTGTTCTCTAATATGCAAATATGAGGGACACTGTGACAAATAGCATCTATTCCAACCATACTTTTCACAGCCTGAACCTGTCTTCTTTTCTAAAATGCCATCCAGGGGAAATAAGTCAACTGAATGCTTCTTCCATGGATGAAAAAAGCCAGCAGCCTATTAAATTATTTTTCTAATTTAATAGATAATAGTTTCTCTACATTTGCTGTCAGAGAATATTGAATACATCGAATTCTACTTTTAATTGGGGGAAAATCCGTCTTTCTTGTGAAATGTAATCCTACACAAAAAAGAAATTAGATTTAGTTATCGTTCTGTTGTCATTACTCAGAATCATAGCAAACTTTCTTTCATTTTGTCGACACGTTAGCAAATAATGTCTAGAATGTGCTATTTCACTCGGAAAGTTTGCAAATTATATTAGTAGGGAAGAGGGTGATTTGCTCCAAGAATGGATAACTATGTATTGCTCTCCTGAGTAGGAAGATAGCTCAAACACTAATCTCCTTGACATCTTTATTCAGTAAAAAAAAGATTTAATTATAACTGTTTCATACTAACCCAGCACAGGAATTGGAATATCTTCCAAGGCAAGACGAAAAAAATTATGCCAGATTTATTTTAAACGTTAAGATTTTTTCCAGTATCATTTACCATGGAATGTCTGTTATTACATCTGATTTCTGAATGATGCATTCTCTGTTTGAAGAGGAAGATAAAACACAATGAAGGAGCTTTTGACAGCTAAAACCGCTGTCCAGAATGAGTACTGGAAAGTCCCTATTTCTCTGCACAGCCAAAAGAGATACAATGTTTCTAACTTAAATGGCTCTTGGCAACGAGCCCAGAATAGATACCCAGAATTGATACATTCATAACAGTTTTGTCCCTTGGGAGAAGAAGAGTCACAGCTTAAAGTGATACTGACACTAAAAAATGAAATTTAACATATGAATGTACATTAATTGTTACCTATAGGTCATGTTGATCATTTTTTGCTGAGAGGTTTGTTTTTGTATATAATTGTTAGCTGAAATTTCTAAGCCTGACTATCTGACTATCTGACACCCTGGCACTCTGACTTTGCCAACCTAACAGTCCCATCTCAGTCTGTTAGTTACAGTTTCTA
>CM044439.1:96014374-96034409 GCA_024363595.1 Xenopus borealis
ACCTCTCCCTGGAAGTTTTAATAACACATCAAAGCTCCAATCTTGCTAATACAATCAACAGCTAATTTAATGACATCATTGTGGATTATGATAAACAGATTGTGTTTTGATTGGAGAAACATTCCAGAGGCTATATAGTGAAGCAATTCTATTTATTCTGAATTGATTAATCCAGTTGGATGACTGGTGAAACATCTTCAAGGAAAAAAAAACACAGCAAGTCCAGTTGATTTGACTTATTTCTACAGATATGCCATGACCTGGATGAATGAGAATCTTCACAAACTACGCTATTTTTTTTCTTCCTCTTTTCAGGAGTTCTTGTGAATGAATTTTGTTTCTAGCAGCTGACCATCAGAAAAATATCGATTAGACAGTTTGCTTGGAATTCCTTTTTCCAGTTTGTTTTTAAACTGTTGCCAGATATTTTCTAGCTGCCTTTCAACCTATGGTATGACATAAATGGAAGTATTTCTTTCAGATGGTGTGCAGCTCAGATAAGAACTCCCTGCCCTGATTTCACCTTTATTATGCTGTGTTTGTTCTTCTGGGGGGGAGTAAATTGAACTTCACATTAGCGCACAAATTGGTGAAACTATAGTGTAGGTCTCGTGTCATGGTAATTGCCAAAGTAACAGAAACACATGGGTCTGAGAGAGTATATATTTATGTTACTATGAACTGTAATAGAAAAATAGAAACAAAACAATTTTTTAACCAACCGAATATTTTTCAGTATTTTTTTTTTTTTTTTTGCAATGACTTTTCAGGAGATCCTTGGTTGACTATCGTAGTCCTGCTAACAACCATTGTCATATTAGTCACTCTACTATTGTTTTAGGCCAAATCTCAACCTCAGTGAAGTCCATGCTGTAGTGGTTTACCTGTGCACTGCTTGGATTTGATACTTTAAAAGAACCAGGAAGTTAGAAACATTTACTAGCTTTTTTTGTTTTGCCCTGTTTAACTCAAGAAATAAGATTTTTCTGAATTAAAGCAACAGACAAAATTATGGAGGTATGTTATGCACTTAAAGAATTAAAAAAATGACAGCAGGATTGTGTTTATACTCATTTAATGACCATTAGAGAGTGTTCATCCAAACAC
The DNA here is from genome assembly GCA_024363595.1 of Xenopus borealis. Classification (NCBI taxonomy): domain Eukaryota; kingdom Metazoa; phylum Chordata; class Amphibia; order Anura; family Pipidae; genus Xenopus; species Xenopus borealis. The sequence continues at coordinate 96,015,482 of CM044439.1, forward strand.
AAAAAGGAAACCCAAACTCACTCAAGACCTGAAGGTTCAATCAGCAATGATTTTAATGGCAGTATTCCCTGAAAAGCACAGTTCTCACAATTACTTTTCATCAGCCAGCCTCCATTAGTGCCATGCACTGTTCTCTCAAATCCAGTACAGTATTAATGTATGAGCATTTTCTGCTTCAACCAGTCACTCTTACCTTGTGCTGCTGGACATCATTAAGGTTATATAATATAGAAGCGGCCTAATTATTTTGCTATTCAATTAAAACTTTATTCCTTTATTCTGCTGAGTGTAATTTCTTCTGAGCGGTCCAAAAGATTCATTTACAAAACAACAGCAGGAAAGGCTATTGAAAACATGGTAATTGAGAAGAAGGTGAATCAGTAGAAATCTGATGAAGCATTTTTCTGATATATTTGTTTCAGCAAAATAAACTATGAGCAGTTTTTTTTTAAGAACCATTGATGACAAAACACTTTATTAACACAAATAGGAATTGAATATATTTTGCAGACTAGGTCTTTCTATTTAGCAACTATTTTGGTAATGCCATAACAGGTGCAACATTTGCACCAGTTCTAATAATCCACAGCATCAGAATGCTCAATTATCAATGCAGGGCATGGTGCGAAGTGCACTATTCAGATGCAAATTGCTGCCATGATTTTGTCCCAGAATTCCAGTGCGGCCATGTGCAAAGTGGCATCTGGCAAAATGATGTACAATGTGCCATAACAGGCCTTGTGCTTTTCTGTGAAATGTGTGCGAGTTGTGGGCAAAACTGGCAAAACTCAGATTCTCAACTTATAGGGCATTCCAAGTACATTAGACGGATATTTTAGGACTGATACTGTTTTCATTATCAGTATTCTGTCGCGTAGCTGTTTTTAAGTTTTAAGCAAACCAGCCAGAAAGTTCAGAATTTAAGGAATCTCCTACAGAGTCCATTTTTTAAACATTGCTCTTTATGTAAAGTGTACAGAATTTATGGGCACATTGGTACAGGGGTCATCCTTTTTGTCATCCTTTAATACTTAAATTATGTTTAGTGGTCTTAAGGTATGGAATTCCAAATTACAGAAAGATTCCTTGTCTGGAAAACCCCAGATTCTGGATAACAGGTCATATATGTGTATATGTTTTTGTGTGTACAGATCCTTTGAGTGCACTACTTTTTGTTCACTTAAAGGGGAATTCAAACCTTCCAGAGCTAAAAAGCTCCCCCCACCCCCGTAGGTCCCCTCCCTCCTCCCCCATGCCTACTTCAACCCACGGGCAAATGCTACTTACCCCTCCATGCAGGACCCCTCCGTGCAGGTACCCTCCAGCCAGGTTCTTCTTCCTGGATTTGCTTGGTGGCGCATGCGCAGTAGGACACATTTGCCGGTCGGTACTACTGCGCATGCGCCCAAACTTCACAAAGTTCATCGATTGAACTTTGTGATCTTTGGGCGCATGGCAGTAGTATCAACCTGCAAATGTGTCCTATTGTGCATGCGCCGCCAAGCACCGACTGATCCAGGAAGAAGATGTTGCTGGAGAAGAGGGTACCCATGAACCTGGCTAAAGGAGACCTGCATGGAGGGGTAAGTAGCGACTTAGGGGCATTTGCCTGGGGGGAGAGGTAGGCCAGGGGGGAGAAGGGAGGGGGGCCTACAGGGGGAGGGGTTGAATTCCCCATTAACAGTATTTGGATATGGGATCCAATACCTGTATACACCTGTACATACAGGTAGCATGAAGAAGGGCTAGACTGTGCATTATGCATACAGAAACAATGTTCGTCATTGAGTATGAAAGTTGCTGAACAGATACACAGGTCAGGACACATTTCATTTGGAGGGGGTCAGACAGGCCTTCCCCTTGTTCTGTCTGTGACATCACTGAGCCCGGTTACAAACAGAGAAGTGTCCAATTGGCTGGAAACCCCAGAGGATGTCTACAAAAAAGAGGAGGATTTGGGAAACCTGGGTTTGGAGCCAAATCCATGGGTGGGCAAAGAAAGTTTACAGAGCTAGAGAGAGACAGAAAGAGGCAACAGAGAGGGTCTCAGCGTTGTTTGAAAGACTGACTAGTAGTGATGTGCGGGTCCAGTTTTCCTCAACCCTCACCTGCCCTATCCCAACCTGGCCCAGCCTGCTCTGTCCCAGCTATGTATAGACCTGTACCCATCCCACCCAGTGGTGATATAATGAAAGGGGTGGTGCAGACCCGCAGGTCCCGCAGCTTTCTGGCCGGCATGCACATAACTACTGACCAGGGAGAGCTTGGAGAGAGCTGCAGTGTACTCTGCTTTGAGTAAGCATTTGAGCTTCAGACATTAAGAGAGCCCAGTTTCTGTGTGACTCCCCAGGGTGAGGACAGGTTTTGTTCATGTACCTGCCCCATGGGAGCAGCTACTAAGTCCAAAGGGAAAGGTACTTTTGGGGCAGGTAGCACTACCTGGGGACAAAAGAGCTTGTGGGTAAGGGGACAAGTTGCCAAGAACTGAACTGTGCTAATTGGCATTTTCCACCCAGAGTGTGGGACTGTGGCATTGAAAGACTGTAACAAGGGATTCTACACAGGTTCCCAAGTGCAGTATTATAATGCTGAATTGCTTTACAGTACTGCTAAATATGTTGTCGCTATATAAATAAATGTTAATAATAATTATAATAATAATAATAATTACTGTTTATCTCTTTATTATTATATAAAGTTATATTTGGTTTACTTAAAACTGTGTGGTTTATTTTCCTAATGGAATTCCCCTGAGGTGAAATTCCTCAGTGGAGACACTGCACTGTAAATCTCAGGTCCCAGTATCTATCAGGGCCCTGGATTGCAGAGGGTTAATTGTGTAAGAGTAGTGATGGGCGAATTTATTCGCCAGGGGCGAATTCGCGGCGAATTCCCGCGATTCGCCGCTGTCGAATAAATTCGCGAAACGGCCAAAAAAATTCGGCATCAAAAATTCGCCGCGCGAAAACGAGTCGCACGTCGTTTTTGACGCGACGCTCCGAAAACGACGCGACGCACGTCAAAAACGACGCGCGTCAAAAATGACGCGCGACTCGTTTCGCGAATCGCCGAAAAATTAGCGAATTTCTCTGGAAATTCGCGAATTTTTCGGCGAAGCGAAACGCGGCCGTTTCGCCCATCACTATGTAAGAGTGTACTAGCAAAGGGTTACACATTCACCTTGAGATGAAAAATAATTAGTTACCCCTTAAAACAAATCCATTGTCATTCTTGTCTAATTATGGGATCCTCCTCACCTCTAATATTTACTTACACTCCATTTGTACTTTGCATACTGCACACTTAACTGGCTTTATTCCTGCATAATGGATCTGTGACATTTGAATAGTTTTCAGAGCTAATATGTGTCTCTTACGGATGCAAGGCAGGTTATAGCATCTTAATTTGCAAATGTGCCCATCATAGATGAGCCAATTACCACAAACAGTGTCTAAGCTGTCAAAGCAGTTTTCTTATATAATAACAGGCCTTAAATTAAAACTGTATGTCCTTTGTCTGATGACAATTACATTTTGGCACAAAATTTTCCACATGAACCCCTATGAATATATATTTTTTTCCTCTTCTGAACATCATTGTGATAAAATAGCAGGTGTTGAAGCCTCAGTTAGTTAGTTATGAAGCTATGATTGATCATAATGGTATCATGCTTAGGGAGCTTGTAATGAAGCATTTATTACTACAGAATTCCGAAGACCCATATTGTCGTTTTCCATCTGAAGTAAAGAATCTATTCACAAAATCTTTTTGTATACTTGCACAGTTGTTTAGTGTCACATACATGGAGTTACAGAATCAACCTACTATAATTCAGATTAATTAAAATTGTTACATAATAATAGAAAACCCCTCACAATGCCTTGTTGATGTTTAAAATAATAAAGTAAATCCACATTTATTTATCAATTAAGTAGGGAATTAACATGAGAAATTAAATCATTTGAACATTTATAACTGGGCAAAGTCCTACTACAGGTCTGGCACTCGTTATCTGGAAACCCGATAGCAAGAAAGGCCATCTCCCATACATTCAATTTTATTCTGGATTATCAAAATTTTTTAAAATTATTTCCTTTTTCAATGTAATAAAAAAAGTTGTGTCTTATACTTGATCCACTAAGATATACTGTAATTAATCCTTGTCAGAAGGGAAACCAGCCTATTTGGTTTATTACTTAATTTTCTAGTAGACTCAGGGTCTGACTAGGCTGGCTGGCCCCCAGCCCTCATGGGCCCTGCTGGCTCAGATCCACTCCCGCATGGCTGGCATAGCCTCTTCCTTCCTGGCCTCCCCCCACCTCAACACAGCAAAAAGAAGGTACACTATGGGGGCAAGGGGGAACAGAGTGTGCTTTGCTCCGGGGTCAGGGCCCCTGGGGTAGTGGAGGGAGGGCAGGGGCCCTTTTGAGGGGATAGTAGGCCCATGGTGTGGCAGCTTTGATGGGCACAAACCCCTCCAGTCCAACACTGAGTAGATAAAGTATGAAGATCCAGAACTGTATATTCCAAGGAGATAGAGCTCAGCATTTTGCTTGTATTTTTTTCTTAGAGGTAAATCCTGCTGACTGCTGATAGTAAAGCCATGGTGGTTTAAAGACTATAAAATATTCAAGATATATTAGAAATTTAAACCCTGAATACATCTCAGAATTGGACTTCCAGTAGCTCATCAAGGGTTGTTGGAGGTTTCAGTTACTGTTAGATCTTTAATGTTTGGTATTTATGAATCCCTTGTTAAACGGCCTGACAAGTGTAAGTACCTTGTAATGACGAACCTCTGGTTTCTAGGTGTTCACACGATAAGAGAATCATCTTTAGGATATCTGAAGAAAAAAGTGGAACACCTAGGAAAGTATACCTGTAGGAGGGCAAAATCTTCAGTAGAGATTCATGATCTTAATGATAACTTCTTTCTGCAGGTAATTGATGCAGAGCTCCCTTTCAGAGGTAAGTATACACAGAATGAGGATTAGAGGATGACCAACCAATCTAGCTGGTAATGGCTATCCAGACCAAGGTAGGTGAGGAGTTACCACTGGGGGGCACACAGAGTAGGTCTACCAGCTTCCATGTCTGTTAATAAGAAAAAGGAATACCCTGGAGTTGATATTGATCTGCTGTTTTAAAATCAGGAATCTTGTAAGTTGCCAATCCCACCAGAGAATGGAGACGCCACATGCTGACTTTTACTGATTGAAGAAAACACCATTGCACTTACAGTATTTTAATAAATTTTACAGTTTGAAACAAACACTAAAAGCACTTTATTTGACTTAATGATAAATTTATTTTGGAGCACCTTGTAGAAATCACTATAGTACTTTAAAACACACAAAAAATCTGTGCATAGGCTTTCTACGGTTCAAAACACACAAAGATTACTGTTGTAACACTTTGGTGATTGCCTTGAATATTAACAATCTTGCACTAGGTTCTGATATTTTTTTTCGCCATAGCTGATCTTTTATTGTATCTTGATTTGATAATCCAGTGGAGGAACTGTGAAAAAGAAAAATTCTGAGTGTTTAATTTTAACTCTGTTATAAGATCTGGTAGGGAGACTGGTGTAGCCAAGTCTGCAGAAGTAACAACTCCGTACCTTGCAGAGGATTCAGCATGGCATACAGTACCGCAAGGGTTAATGACACAAACTGTTAGCAGGAGGAGTCTTGCAATACACATGGTTCAGCAAGGATTCTAGCACATTCATTTAGCAGGAATAACACCAGTGCTTAATAGTGAACTAGGCAGCAACAACAACCAATCAAGAGAACTTACAATGAACAGGGGAAAGACAATTTGTTAAAAAGGAAGTCTCTCCAAGCAACTGAGCCAACAGGGAATATAAGGAACTGAAGTAAAAGCCGAGTCAAGCCTTGAAATATGTCCAGTCGAGAAAGGTACCGAAGGGGAAAGATCGTTCTTCCAAGTCCAAAACCAAAAATCAGAGCCTAAAATAAGTTGAGTTAGAGAGGGTCCAGAGAAGGGCAACTAAGCTTGTAAAAGGTACTGTAGGGAAAATCTTAGCTATGAGGAAATACAGGTCAAGTTGGGGTTGCTCATACTGGAGAAGATGCGCTTGGGGGTATGATAACTATGTATAAATATATAAGGGGATCTCTCTATGTATATATATAAAATTGGATTATATAATAATATCTCTATTCCAAAAGAAACAAGATGTGGAAACATGTGTGGAAAAATTATCAGAGGTTTCTAATGTTTTTCCTAACCAGAAGAACATCAGACCAGCCCTCTTTGTTTCTTTCTCTTCCACTACTTCATAGATGGAAAATGACCAGCAGGTGGCCCTGTTGTAACAAAAGTCACTCATAATAACAGTATATATATTCCTCAATATCCTGGAATTTAAAAAATGACTGTAAATTGCAAAAAGTGCTGTTTTACATTCACAGGTTTACTTATAGTTATATTGTATCTTCCCAAGTGTCAATCAGTGCACACATAAAGATACAGGAGCCAATGAAGGACAATCCTATAATTATAGCTCAAATTGGTATTTTCTTTAGTAATAACAAGTTGATACCTCCAGGCAATTAAGTTAAACAGCTGCTATGCAAGATATTTGATATAGCAGGCCACCTATCTGAGAGCACCAGTCCATGTGGCTTCACTGGTTACAACAGGGGCGCAAATACAGAGGAAGCAGACCTGCAGCTGCAGGGGGCCCACTCCTGTCCTTCCCTATCCCTCTCCTTAAAGGCACTGGACTTTACGCTGCATCATAAAGTATGAAGATTTCCTTAGTGGGGAGGGATGGATTTCTACCAACTGGGTTTCTTTGACATAATATAAGTTCTGATATCATCTATGTATCAGACATTAATTATGAGGCCACACATCACCTCATATTGGTTATTTATTATTATTATTATTATTATTATTGGTGATTGGATTGGCTTTCTATAAATTTTGAAATGAATCACACTTGTGGGTGGAATGCAAAGCTGGAAAAGGTGAAGTAGGGAGACATTGTGAATCCATCTCTATATCATATGGAAGCAAATCCATCATCAATATTTTTTGTAAACAAGTCAATCTGCAGGGGCTTCTGGTGAAGGTCAAATGCTGCTTCTTCTAGAAAATACGTCAAAAGAAATATTACAGTGCATCAATAGTGGAAATGGGTTAAGTAAATGGTATTTTTACTGTGGCATTACAATTCTCTTTTTTAATGCAAAGAGACACTGTGGTACTAATAATCATTTCTTGTTTCAGTCAATTCTAAGACTTAGCCAGAATGTTGTGTTTTTGCACTGGAGATAAATCACTAGTTGTTGGTAAGAATAAACAAATTGGTTTGTGGTGAGTCAAATTGGTTTTGTAGCGAAATTCCAGAAAACTCAATTTCAAATGATGGGCATAAATGAATATATCCTCTAATGGAAAATAAGCACATGTTGTAAAAGAATTAATCAGGAGGCAATATGATCTTATACAATCCTTTCAGTAATACATCAGTTTTGAAAAATAGTTACTGTGTTTCCATAATAGTTTTCTCCTTACTGTAATGGTTTTGATCAATATATATTGATCCTTTCTGTCAAATAAAATCCCATTTCAGGTTGCCTAAATGCTCTCTGTCTCATTCAGCACTGTGCCTCTGAGGGCAAACATGTTCCTATGAAACGAAACCAAATGGCATCCGTAAATGATAAACTGCTGCCACAAGTAAGTACAGTTATTTTAACGACCACTCTTTAGAAATCCTAAATAACATAGGTGTTGAAGGCAAAATCACCAGTTTGTCTATGGACATTATTTACTTTTCTTCCATCTCACAAGAAGAAGTTCTTTTTAAAAGAAAAATCTAATAAAGGAAAAATATAGTTCTGGTAGAATGTCCAATACTGTAAAAGAAAAGGAGCAGGAGTCGAACACATTTGGTCCATAGAGAGACACATTGCCATCAAACCTAATATAAGGATTCACTTCAAAATACCACAGGGAACTTCAGGATCTGAAATGATATAATATCTTGTATGGCATAGTTTACTAAAAGATATGTCTTATTTGGAAGAATTTAAATCATTTGTATTAATTAGGATAGTGAGGATTTCTCCATGCAGCTAGTTAGACATCAAGAGCTGACAGAATTTGCCATGTCATCTACTTCCAGGTGGAGTTTCACTGGGCCACTGTACTGAGATGACCGTATACATTAGTTACCCTAAATACTGTACAGCAAAGGGTTTAATGGACATAAAATCATAAAAGTCTCATATGCCTTAACCTTACAATGCATATTTTAAGTGTTTTGTAAAAATAGAGGTGCAACATTTAAAATTTTCATTACTATTTTTTTTACAAAATGGAGTGTAAAACATCTGAACAGGGGCTATTTACAGTGTTGGACTGGGACACCAGGGGCCCACCCAAAAACCTTAGACCAGGGGCCCACCATAAAACCTTTGACCAGGGGCCCACTCTCAGTACTAATATTCTTCATCTCCTCAATCAACCTCTATTCTCCTAGTTTGTTTACTTTACTTTATTCCATCTATTTAGCCTCTTTGTTCTCATAGAAATAGGGAATGGCCGTGAAATAGGCCAAAAGTTTAGCAGCATGAGGGCCCACTGACACGTTGGCCCACCGGGAGTTTTCCTGGTATTCTGGTGAGCCAGTCCGACACTGTGTATTTACCATATAGGAACTTGAGGGCCTGTGCCTAGGATGGTAGCTTTAAGGGGGCGGCCCTTGAAATCCTTTATGGTAAATCTTTGCAGGAAAAGAAAAACTACTTCCCCTGCTGCTGGATGCTCTCATACTAAATCCGGGCACAGAGGTTGCTGGTCCATCTAATGTGACATGTGGAAGTGATACACACATGGAAGCAACCTGTGAGCCTGATGCACCAAACTTGGTAAAAAAGGAACCAGAAGGAAGACACCAGGTGGGAGAAGCTGTCAGGGTAGCTAGGACAGGAAAAAAATAGTTATTTTTTAGGGATGAGAGACAGATAGGGAACAGCTAGCAAAGTCAGTCTGTGCCCCATCCAGTATTGAGAAGGGGTTAGTACCTTGGCAGGTACTCTGCAAGTTAGGGTCCAAGTAGAGAGATTACGGTATAAGAAGGGTCCTGGTGTGTTTAAAGATAATGTCCAAGAAGTTGTTCAGAGGAACCCTGGCAAAGCTGGTCCCATTGTGAAAGGGGTTGTGTGAGTCTGGAAATGTACTGGAGGCTGAAGGTGGAAGACGTGAATGAACAGAAGGAAGGGCAGTATATGTAAAAACTTGGGACTAACTAATTCTTCAAGTAGAATTCAGTTTGGATGATGTATACCAACTGTGAATATTAATGCTTAATTAATGCACAATTAATTAATTGTGTTTTTTGCAACTCCCAGAATTCCAGAGTTCCTTGGTCTGATGGGCAACTGCTGCATCTAAGCGGAATCTAAGTGCTTACAAATATGCTAGAGCATGTATATAAAAAAAAAACTATAGAACAGGCAATGTTTGAAAATAAAAAAAACAGTGCTGTACAATGCTTTTTACACACTTGCTGCTTTCTATAACCATAGGCTCATCAATGCATACTTCCATAAAAATAAATATTAATGTATTTAATGCTACTATTTATAAGACAGACACTTTGCAGTGCAGGGTGATTTAAAAGACAGTTTTAATAAGTGGAGAGGTCCAGTGACTGTGTCCAGTGCACCTTCTTCCACATCAGAACATAATGTAGGACTGAGATATATTTTTCTCATTTTCAGGCATCTTTGCAGGGGCTGCTGGACAGTTGTGCGTATATTCACTGTGTATTGTGTGTGCAGTCCACCATCTTCTTTAAATCCAAGATATCTGTAATATAGTTCCAATTCAAATTGTCGTAATTTCATCAATAAAGGAAGGGAGTGCAGCTATTAAATGACATAATTTTTCCAACTAGGGATAGTATTTTAAAGTGGGAAGAATTTAGTACTTCAATCATTCCAATGGTTTAAAGATCTTATTTTGAGAGAGACTCTAACATTGTATGACTTCTATTTGGTTTCTTTTTTTAACAAATTCATTATTTCTAATTTGGATTTAAGAATTAGATCCATTCAGATTAATCTGTGGAATAATATGGATTTCAAACCCCATCCAATGGAATCCAGAGCAGCAAAGTGGTCCAAAAATCTTCAAAAAGAAATTACCGCAGAGTATTTGATTAGAGCTATTAATAGTTTTGATAAATTAATTTCATCTGAAATATGGAGAGAACAAAACTATAAATTGGCTCATCTTTCCTATAAAGGTTTCAATTATTACTCGAAGAATATCAACTTTCTTAATAAATGTCCTAAATGTGATTTTACTTCTCCGGACTCCTTTCATTTACGTTGGGAATGTCCTATGATTAAAGGATTTTGGAAGGATATTGAACATTTTCTAAATTCAGACCTGTATTTACATATGTCTTTGTATATATATATATGTCTATATGAAACTTAAACTATACAGTGGGCACATGTGTAGGACAATATAACAATTCTATTTTCTTTCAAGGTTTCCCAGGCAACATATTGAACTTCCATTGATCTTTAAATTCCTGCCGTATGCATATTTGGCAATACTAGCGCAACCTGCTTTGCTTGACGAAGTATCGTTAGTGCAACTTCACCAGCATTTGCCGCCATGGACACAACTTCGCATTTTAGTGAATTAGCGTTGTCTTGGCAAAGTTGCACTCTTTAGTAATTTTGCCCCCATGTCTGGTGATTCAAATATAATTTTGATTCTAATCCTGTTTCTCTATCTACAGCACTATATTCCACACACACTTTTATTTATAATTTTCTATTGTACAATACAACAAAGCATATCACAATTAAGTAACATATTTTAGAAAAATATTACAAATATTTAAAAATATAAAAAAGCTACTTTGTTTGAAATGAAACCCTTGTAAACCCCCAACTCCATGCTCAGTTAGAGGTGTTTGGAGGAAGTAACACAGACTATAGTCCGTTTCTATGTCTTCCATGTACAGCGCGCATCCCGCATAATCAAATAAAACCCCGAAAAGATCATACAGTTAAACCTGAAACTGATACACAGTATGTCATTATGAGACACTGATAGTCTCTTAAACACCGTTTATAGGGAAATGTAGATTTGGGTATATGCAATGTCTACTATATTTTACATTGAAAAGATTGACTGCATTTTTTCCCCATTTGAACTGCAGAAAGTCTTTTTAACATCATACAATCCGCAATTTCAATTGTACCAAAACCAAGATGACAGTCCTTTTTCCTTCGTATATTCATATTTAAGAGAGACAATTAATAGGAGAAAAAAAAAATAGTTTAATCTTACTCCTCTCTGGGGTTTGATTCAAAATGTGAAGTTTTGCTCTCAATCTCTTTTTCTAATATGCATCGATAATTGCCCATTGCCTTCTGTTGCTCTGAGCTAGGGGATTAGGCAGATAAGATTCTCAGCACCTTCCCTTATTCTGTTTGCCAGGGAATAACACATGTAAGACTTACCATCTATAACTCTATTACAAAAACACTAAAGCATAGCATTTCCCATTTCCATGTGCTGAGTTATTTAAATCTAAAGCCGACCGTTGGTTTATTCTGTATCCTGCAGCTCACAAATGTAATAGTTTTGTCTTTCTTTTGTTCTTTATTAGGGGATTACAAATGTAATGCTTAGTATGTTGTTTTTCTACTGTATATTAGAGATGTTTGTGACTGTTATGATGGTAGATTGCAGATTTAATACTCAGTACCTTCACCTCAAATTGTTGCATAGAAGACCTATTGGCATTTATTAACACTGGTTGCATCTAGGAGACAGATAAACTGTAAAAGAAATATCCTTTCAAGTTCAAATATGAAGGTTTTACTCAGGGGGAAACATTATGAAAGGCAAAAGACACACAGATGAAAACCAGCTGGGAATGAAATTTAAGCTTTGCAAGAAAGATTTCAATGCTTTGTTCTGCTAAGACAATAAAATTGTATTGTTATGGCTACCAGACTGTAAAACTAGTAACTATTTTGCCCCAAGCTCTTTGCCGCACAGGATAAATTTACCACCATGGTCATCTCTTATGAATATAAAAACATGAGACAGATGGAAGACAGTGGTGCTGTTAGCTGGGGGTTGCTCAGTAATGCATTGCTCCTCATAGTGCTAGTGTTTGCCATTGATAGCACACATTCCTTATCTGCATGAATGTAGCTGCCAGATGGCTCATAGGGCTTAAAGAGAAGTGGCAGTTGTAAATCATAGTGTCACTGAGTGTCACAAAATAATTTAATGAGAAATAGCCAGAACAAGGCTTTGATTCAATGTTGAATTGGATTGGGCAAAATAGCTGAATTATATTATCCATGTATATTATCCATTTTCTGTTATTAACCAGCCCAAGTGGAGTTTAGACCCAGCCTTGTTACCAGCAGAGTTACAATTCAAGAGGTAAAATAAAAAACTTATTGTTCTTATTATTCTTTATATTGCACCTAAATAAGGATGAAAGGAATACAGGTATGGGACCTGCCATCCAGAATGCTGGGGTCCTGCGGTTTTTCACATAATGTATCTTTCTGTAATTTGGATCTTCGTACCTAAACTGGACTATTTGGCCGAAAACCAAACTGAAACCCTTGATGATCATGAAGGCAAGAAACATCTTCAAATTGTATAGGGGACATCTGACATAAAATTTTACATGAGTTCAACAGGTTTTAGCTGCAGTATTTTTGGATTCAGATTTTAAGCAGCTTTGGAGCACAATAAATTAAACAAATCATTTTTTTCCCAAACAAATTTAGTTGTCCCCATAAAAGACTTCATGAATAGACCCCTATGTCTACTAGAAAATCATGTAAACATTACATAAACCCAATAGGCTGGTTTTACAAGTTTTACAAGTACAAGCTACTGTTTTATTATTACAGAGAAAAAAAGAAAACTTTTTTTAAAAAATTCGGATTATTTTGATAAAATGGAGTCTGTGGGAGATGGCCTTCCTGTAAATCGGAGCTTTCTGGATAACAGGTTTCCAGATAACAGATACATGGTAATCAAGCACAGGAAGGGACAAGATAAAATCGCAACCATGAAACCTCTTTTTAGTCATAATAGAATATACCCCAGTATGTTTACATTACATTCATATAGTTCTATTATTCAGCATTGATTCCAGACATTAGAAACTTCTAGGACACCCTAATTGAAGGAAAGCTGGGTTATTGACAGTGATATTACTGATATATACTGTTGCTGGTTTAATCCATTTGGCAGTTGCTGTTGCTCATCTTTGACTTGTGCCATATTCATTTTTCTGCTCTTACAGGTTGCAGGTTTGCTCTATCATCCCACGCTCTAGTGCTGCTTCTGCACAGATGAAAAGCTAAGAAAATATGCCTATGCCGCAGTAAAACACATCTAAGAACAATGTATATATAAAGAGCCCAGGAGAGGCAGTGCACATCTGCATTATTAGAATATCTAGAGCAGTTTGTAAGAAAAGAAAGCAGATTTGCAGTCTTTAGCATTAGATTTCTAGGAAGGATTTCAGTTAGGTTTCCTCGAAAACATAAAGAAGAAAAGAAAGTCAAATGAATAACAGCATGCTAATTAAATATCCTGCTGTTGTGGAGTAATTATGCACATTCAAATCTTCTAATTGGACCTGTTTTTCTCGAGCTCTCTAGTCAACTCCTTGGCTTTTAAGGAATGCAGAAAGTTGAAAAGCAATCAGGTTCAGCCCTTTAGCATGGTTGTGTGTGTGTGTGCTTGTGTGTGAAGCATTACAGGGGTTGTTCACCTTCCACAACTTTTTTAGTTCTGTTGGTTTCAGATAGTTCACCAGAAATAAAGACTTTTTCCAATCACTTTCTATTTGTGACTGTTTTTCCAATATTGAAGTGGAACGTTTTGTATGTCTTTCTAAAGCAGCTCTGGGAGTGTTGGGGGTGGAGGTCGCCGACTCTGTCTTTGTTATAAATTGATACATTTGATGTTGATGTACTGTATTTCTTATCTTGTGTATGTATGTGTATCAATTAAATGTATCAATGAATGTGGAAAATTGTATCAGTTGAGAATCTTTACCTGGATCACTGAGCTGCTATCCTAAACTAACAGAGAGCTTCTAGAGCAGGGGTATTCAACTTGCGGCCCAGGATGGAAATTAATACAGCCCAGCTTGAAATCCTTGGTGCCCGAGGAAATTTCATGTTAGTGTAGTTTCATAGGTGTAGTGCCCATTGCCCAGTTAGTAGTAACAATAATAATATGTCTATTTAATATCCAGGTGTCATATATTCCAGTGCATAGCTCCATCTGATTATCCAACTGGTATTGTAGTTCTTTACTGTGCATTTTCTTTACTTTTACAAATAAAATTTTTTGTGTATTTTATGTGTGGCCCCAGACTATTTTTCTTTTTCCAGTGTGGCCCAGGGAAGCCAAAAGGTTGGACACCCCGTTCCAGAACTTTTTACTCAGGTATGGTAAAACATTCTACAGAATAAATATAGCAGCATTCTAGCATGCACTATTGCAGCTAATGTATTGGCAATAAAATGCCTCCTTTGCTTTCCTTCTCCTTTAACAAAATAGTCAGATGCACCCTGAATAAAACAAATTCTGTCGGACATTAAGTTGCTTTGTTTTATACATTTGTTGTCACTATATCGTTTTCTAATGGGCCACTTCATGTCACAAATGGCTGTAGACAGAAATACACTTCGAATGTGGATCCCTGGTCCAACTCTGGAAATGGTTGGCCTTGGCCATAACCTATACATAAACTGAAAAGTAGTGTACATCATTTTCAGGAGTTTTTTTTCTAATAGTGTAACTATAGGGAGTGCAGAGGATGTGATCACAACATTGGACTGAGGTCTGGTAGCAACCAATAGATTTCACACTGCATTACTAAGTATCTTACTTCCATACGGATAGAATTGGGGTTATGGGGGGATGGTAATCTAATACGCTGCTTCTGTGTTGAGTAATAAAATGTTCTACTGGACTAGTGGAGTGGAGTGGTCATAGAGAAATGACATATGTAAAGGAGAACAAAAACCTAGCCTATCCATAGCCCCCTCCACTTGTAAGGGGATGGACAGTGAAAAGAGTGCTTGTAAAACCCCTGTGTGACCAATTGCATGTATGTATGTGAAATGTATACATGTTTGTGTGTTAGTTGTAATTTCTGTGAATCACCAGTTGAGGGCAGTTCTTTATTATAATTTTTAAGTGTAGTTTTTACCCCAACCACTAATGGGTGCTGTATGATAGAGGGGTATAAAAGGAGGTGCACTTGTTAAGGCACTTGACAGGAGGGTGTGGCCAGAATAACATCAACTGGCATGGGTAAGTGAAGACACGACGGCTTAGCATAGGAAAGAAGTCAGGCCAAGAAAGATCCTACATTAGTGAGCACTAGGTGTGCGAGTTAGTGATGGTATTTAGTAAGGGCAGTCGCGGCCCCAACGATGAGTAAGAAGAATTAGTTTTCAAAGGACACTGTTAGTTAGGAAACCAGTGAAAGCAGGAGGCTAGGTTGGAAGGATTCTAGAGCTTCTGGCCGGTTTGGATAAGAAGGCGTAACTAGGAAGATTGTAAGGGTATCACCCTAAGAGTAAGGCCAGACGGGAAGATTTGGGGGGATTTTTTGCCTGGCGACTAATCTTCTTTGGGGTGACAAATATCCCCGAACCGCTTCCCCCTGCCTTCCAGTGGCTTAAATGTATAATTGCCTGCGCCTATTCACACGCATCGCTGGCTTTTCCGAAGTCGCTTGAAGTTGCCTCCTTAGGCAATTTCGAGTGATTTGAGGAAAACGCAGCGGCGCAGGCGATTATTCATTAAAGCTGCTGGAAGGTAGGGGGAAGCGGTTCGGGGAGATTAGTCGCCAGGCGATTAGCCTGGGAAAAGGGTGCCTTTTGAAGAAAAAAATTATGGAACGTGTGCCTGAATGGAAAAACTCTGGTGTGTTTGGAATAAAACTTAAAGGGATCCTGTCATGGGAAAAAAAAATTCAAATTGAATCAGTTAATAGTGCTGTTCCAAAAGAATTCTGCACTGAAATCCATTTTGCAAAAGACCAAACAGATTTTTTTATATTTCATTTTGAAATCTGACACAGGCCTAGACATTTTATCAATTTCTCAGCTGCCCCAAGTCATGTGACTTGTGCTCTTATAAACTTCAATCACTCTATACTGCTGTACTGCAAGTTGGAGTGATATCACCCCTCCCTTTCCCCCACCCAGCAGCCTAACAACAGAACAATGGGAAGGTAACCAGATAACAGCTCCCTAACACAAGATAACAGCGGCCTGGTAGATCTAAGAACAGCACTCAATAGTAAAACCCATGTCCAACTGCGTACTATTCAGTTACATTGAGAAGGAAAAGCAACAGCCTGCCAGAAAGCAGTTCCCTCCTAAAGTGCTGGCACAAGTCACATGACCAGGGGCTGCTGGGAAATTGACAAAATGGCTAGCCCCATGTCAGATTTAAAAATTGAATATAAAAAAATCTGTTTGCTCTTTTGAGAAATGGATTTTAGTGCAGACGTCTACTGGAGCAGCACTATTAACTGATGCATTTTTAAAAAAAAACATGTTTTCTCATGACAGTTTCCCTTTAAGATTAAAACTTGTCACAGATTTTGTGTGGTAAATACAAGTGTGTGGCCTTCTGTTGGTATTGAATAGGTTGTTGCCTGTGGATACTTTTCCCATTAAAAAATGGGAAGCCCTCCTACACACTGCCTCCTCCAAGCTCCCTCCCCGCAGCATCTATAATGTTCCAAAGTTCCCCTTTGTGTTAACCTGCCTTAAATCTGCAGAGTTGTGTAGCCAAGTACAAGACGCACCATCTTTCCCTGTGTTCCTACCCTCTTCTGATAGTTTGCACACATGAATGTACACCCTGATTAAAGGAAAAGGAAACCCTAAAAATTAATAGGACTAAACATGCCATATTTTATATACTGAACTTATTGCACCAGCCTAAAGTTTCAGCTTCTCAATAGCAGTAATGATCCAGCACTTGAAAAGTGTCTGTGACACTCACATGTTCAGTGGGCTCTGAGCAGCTGTCACAAATTATCCAGCAGAAAATGAGGTTGACCTGTCATATAAGCTGATGCTACAGGCAGGGCTGTTCCTGCCATGAGGCAAGGTGAGCACCTTGCCTCAGGCGGCATTGAATGGCCAGTTACAAGGGGTGGCAAAAAGCCGCCTCCTGTAACTTTAAGAGCCGAATTTCCAGTTTTTAAACCGGAAATTCGGCTCTGCTAGTGCAGAAAGCGCCTTACAAGCTAGCTGCACTAGCGATGCAGCCCCATTTGACCTGCTCTGGCACTAAGCTTTTAAGCACGGAGCGGCAGAGGGGGGCAGCATCGGGGATGCTGCCTCAGGCGGATTATTAAAGGGACACTGTCATGGGAAAACATGTTTTTTTCAAAACGCATCAGTCAATAGTGTTACTTCAGCAGACTTCTGCACTGAAATCCATTTCTCAAAAGAGCAAATAGATTTTTTTATATTCAATTTTGAAATCTGACATGGAGGTAGACATTTTCCCAGCTGCCCCATGTCATGTGACTTGCGCGAGCACATTTGGAGGGAGCTTTCTGGCAGGCTGTTGTTTTTCCGTCTCAATGTAACTGAATAGTACGCAGTGGGACATTGGTTTTTACTACTGAGTGCTGTTCTTAGATCTACCAAGCAGCTGTTATCTTGTGTTAGGGTTCGGTTATCTGGTTACCTTCCCATTGTTCTGTTGTTAGGCTGCTGGGGGGGAAAGAGAGGGTGTGATATCACTCCAACTTGCAATACAGCAGTAAAGAGTGATTAAGAGTGAAGAAGTTTATTAGAGCAAAAGTCACATGACTTGGGGCAGCTGGGAAATTGACAATATGTCTAGCCCCATGTCAGATTTCAAAAAGAAATATAAAAAAATCTGTTTGCTCTTTTGAAAAATGGATTACAGTGCAAAATTCTGATGGAGCAGCACTATTAACTGACATGACACTATCCCTTTAAATTCTGATGTGAATTATACTAGTTTCTGTGCTGAATTAGCCTTATACTGTGCCATGTGTATTCTATGTGTACTGTATATTGTGAGTAGGTCCCTAAGTAAGTGACAGCAGCACAGAGCATATGAATCAGTGAATCAGCAGAAAAGAAGATGGGGAGCTACTGGGGCATCTTTGGAGACACAGATCTTTACTGCTAAAGGGCTATGGTTGTATGTGGTTGGTACAAAAGCCCAAAACATAATGTACAACATTTTTACCTGCTTCTTTAGTTTAACTTTCCTTGTCCTTTAAGCCTTGACTTTGCATGATCCTGCAAGATCTTTGTCAGCAAAAGAATAGAAGAAGATCCAATGACAGGGAAAGATGGTGCTTTGGAACTCTACAGCACAGCTCTGCAGATTTATGGCAGGTTGGCACACAGGGGAACTTTTGAGCAGAATAGATGTTGCAGGGAGGAAGCTTGGAGGAGGGAGAGCAATGGCTGGAATGTGGATGGAACGTGGCACACAGGACTGCAAAAAAAAACCTCAAGTGTTTATTTCAGCGGAATGCAGTGCAACCCCATTGTCAAGCATCATGATTGACAAAGGGTTTTTGGCCCTGAAATGTTTCTGATGAAATTCCTCTCAGTGGAAATTTGTTCTCACACTCTTGATATACAGGCAAATTTGAAGAAGAATGAATGTGCTCTAAAACATTTTACTAAATTGTAATTGTTACGAATTCTAATTGGGGAAAATACATCAAATTGTTACATTCCTCCATTTTGTAAATATGCCCCTAAACGAGAATCTCTTAAAATGCACTTCAGAAATACACTACACAATGCAATTTTTTTGGTGGAATTGGCAGTGTGCAAGCTGTGGGGGG
>CM044439.1:96047732-96062454 GCA_024363595.1 Xenopus borealis
AATCTGATTTACATAACAAATCAGTTACATCAAACTTTTGACGAACGGCAGTTCCTTTTCTTTTCCCATTTGCTGACTTGTTTCTGTGCTAGAACTGGATGTTATATAATCCGTTATGTCTGGCAGAAATATAAATGCACTTCTTCCATCTTTTGGGACATCTGTTACTGCAATGCAGTGGTTTTGGTCACATTTATAGCATTCTAAGACCTGAGTGTGCAATAAGTAGTTGAACAGCATTTGTGCTTGAAATTGGGAGCAATTATATATACATTAGTGGCTCATTAAGGACAATTAAGACAACAATGCTGAGTTGCTGGAAAGTGCACATAAATAATGATGCTGTAACATGGAACCACTTCCGATTGAAGTGTAGTAATACAGTTTCAAGAGCTTCCTGCTTACGTTCATCATATCAGAAAAGAGACTCCCCAGTCATTTACCTTTAAAAGGATCCACAATTTGCTGCACAGGTTACATTATCCTAATTACTGTATCTCAAATGGAATCTAGAAAATGGCTACAGAATAAAATGTTGGGGAATGTGAAACAGTTAACCTCCCCTACCGTGTTATGCGTAATATACAGATGCAGCCATTTGGATTTGTGTGTTAAATGCGTCGCGACTCAGGGTTAATTGAAGAAACTGTGTTATCTAACGTTATCTTAACTCATTTAATGCATTTAACCTTTTCATTAGCATACCAAAGCACCATTGTTTTCAATGGTGAACTCTTTAATTGGATGGGATGCTCTGACACAATATTCTGTGTCAAGTGAATTAAATGGGATAGATGAGTTAAGTTATTCTGTGTCAAATGCACAATCCAAAGTGGCTTCATCTGTATGCCCAGTGGTGTCATGTAAATTCTATAGTCTATAAAAGCTAGGGGATCCCATCATTTTTCCACTCTGGAATCAGGTGGCAGAAAAGCTTTCAGCAGTTCCCATTGACTTCAACGAGCGCTTTATTACCTGATAACATTCACCAGTGTACTTTTAGGCAAAAAAGATGACACCTGCAAATCCAATGGGGCCAGTCTGTTGGATTAAAAAAAACCCTGGCACAAAATCCATTTTAGTCTAAACCAGGGGATGATGTACCAGAAGGCAAATGGAAAAACAAATATGGGCTTAAAATTGCATCAAAATTCTACACATGGTAAGGAATGCACATCTCATTGATTAAAACTTAATTTATATTAAATATGTCAATAGCTGTTAAACATAGCTTGAGATTTGGAACTGCTGTCACATGTCAATCTTTACAGCCAGAAGGCCTACTCAGTATTAACGTCTACCTTCAGGGTAAAAAAGTTGCTCCTTAGGCTGGTGGTGCCAAATTAGTTACCCATCTCATGTTATTAAGTGGAGCTCTTTGTACCTAACGTCTCTGTCTTCTACTCTTACTCAAGTACCCAGCAATGCCTTGTTTATAAGGTCTAATTTACTGAGGCTTTACTCTTTAAGATCTGTAACTATCTTTGTCTTCCCCATTTGAGCAGGAATCCCCAAGAAATACACTGGGACTCCATTCCTTCTATATGTACAGTAATGGGGGTGTCAATCATAAGTTCTCAATTATTCTAACTTAGGAAAACAAGGTAGGCTCCATCTTATTTCTGATATGGGAAACTAAAAAACACAATAGGCAGATATGGCTTCCACTATATCCCGATGATAACACACTTTATAATTCTGTATCAAAAATATTGCCTTTAGTGGTTTTTCCCCCAAAACATTTATATGAAGCTATTAAACTGAAAATCACCACTTAATGTATGAAAAGACATAATATTTTATATTCAGTGACATGTCTATGTTATGAAACAGTTAAATGAGAATGTAAAAATGTATTTTTCAATTTGTGTACATGTATAATAAATAAGAATATGTGAAATTATTGTAGAAACAGATAACTGTTGCCATGACTTGTATGGAAACCATTTTCCATTATAGATGCCCGAGATGCACTCATTCTGGTTTGGGTAGAAAAGGTCTGGGAGAAGAGATTGAGCGCTGATATTCTCTCTTTTTGCACAGTTGGATGTCAACTTGATTTGTCTCGAAAGAAAACATATAAATATGTTTGCTTGATTAATTATAGATGTGGCTGCTAACACAATAACACACTGTAGCATAAACAGAATAAAACATATGCAGGATGTGTGTATGTGTACACATCCATGTTTCCTAATGAAACTTGACAATGTACAAGGCTAGGCATCTTTCATATTTAATCTCACAGTTGTATATTATCCAAATTACTTTCCATAGTGCTTTGGTAACTGGTTAAAACTGACTATTTCCAGTCACACCACACATGCACCAGTTGAGATTCATTCTGTAATGCAATCGCTTTGGGGTTGACCCTAATAGCACAGCAGTCGTGGGCCCTTTATCTCCTGTGATTCTTTCTGCAGACTTGACCACTTCTGCTGCTCTTTGCTGGTTGCTCAGTATCCAGGGAGATTTGCAAGCTGATTGAGGATAGGAGATGAACATTTTACTCAAAGCACTTCAGGAAAGTAGGCCAGCAGGAGGTAAACCATGTTTTCACATCTGGTGTATTATTGTAAGCTTATTGGATCCATCTGACCATGTATAAAAATGCCATCCTAGTCTACATGTATATAGTAAATGCAACAGTGCAAAGATCACAACAAATATATGTGTGAAGGGTGTACTGGGTTATATCTGGAAAAAGCATGACTTTCATGGTGCCATCTATAACCTTACAGATTTGGTCTGATAAGTAGTTTTGGTGTGCCCTATATGATGACCTAGGAGAATCTTGAAATTCTGCCACTTGTTCCCTTTATACCTACTTAGCATCCAAATATGAAACAGATTTTACATATCTTTAATAAACATCAGAATATTGTATCACTTGCCTATCCACAAGTGGCAGAATTTCAACAGCCTCCTATGCCATCATAAAGGAGACCCAGAAATTTCAAATTAGTGGGGTTATAACCCCACCAGTGTTAATGTGATACTGATACTAAAAATGTTCTTTTCAAAATATTAATCTACATTAAAAGTTACCTATAGCTCATGTTGATCGTTTTGCCAGTCTGACTGTCCCATCTTAACCTGTCAGATTTTATAATGCTAATGAACTACTGCTGCACAAATATGGCAGCCACCTTATAGAGGAACATGGGGGTAAGAAAAGTAATGTAAAAGTTTCCCGCAAATAATTTTATGGCAAAATTATAAATGCCATTCAAAGACAATGTTATGCTAGATGTTATTTTCTCATGTCAGTATCTCTTTAATAAACTGGTAACTCATGGTAGTATCAGGTAGTATGAGTGATTGACCGGTAAGGATCTACTGCGCATGTGCCTGAAAGTCACGAGTCAGTAGATCCTTACCGTCAATCGCTCTACAGCACATGCTCCACCAAGCGCCAGCGAAAACAGGAAGAAGAGTGCACGGGCGAACATGGCTGCCTTGAACTCAACAGGAGAGGAACTGCATGGAGGGGTCAGTAACAAGTTAGGGGAATTTGCCCAGGAGGGGAGGGAGGCCAACACAGTGGAGGGGGGTTTTAAAATAAACAATATACATTTTCTCATAAATTAATATGTAAGTATTATTTTCCTTGAAACAGAATGCTAACAATGCTTTTATGGATATAGATCATAATGGGACAACATCACTAAAAGTAGACCTTAAATTAGTAAAGTATAGTAACTCCTGGGATACAGGCTTCCTACCTCAGGGAAAGTTGCAGAGGAGTATTAGTATATGAGTATAATTCTTAAGCCTTTCACAAAATGTTGTGTCAAACAAAATACTGAGCAATCTGCTTAATATCAACATGCTTAATAATATACAGAAATTGTGCCTCCACACTGTCCACAAATCCAGGCCTGAGTTATTTATGCTGCCAGTTTCCAATAGCTTTTAAACTAAAACTGCCATTTCCAGGAAGCAATTTTTTGCAGCCAGCTTTTCTTCTTTTAATTTGCAGGGGCAGGATCATGAGTGTGTTAAAGTGATGCCAACAAGGCCATTTTTAAATTTTTCAATATATATATACAAATAATATATAAATACAATATTTTCATCTAGCCATAACATGTTACATTGTGTATTTCCCAAGCAAATGCTTTACTCTATCCCCCACCAACCCCTTCCCTCTGATGAATGCACATATTAGTAAAAAAAAGAGAATGAAGCAGCAGGAAATATATATATTTGTGAAGGCAGATCAATTTTTCTGTATTCAGTGTTCTGTATTCAGCTTGAGGTAAGAGGGTTTGGGACACAAAAAAGTAGATTTGATCCAGATGACCACATTTCACCAAAATGACCAAGTAGTATCAAATGTAGCCTGTTAACTGCTCACATGGGTATTTTAAACATCTGTTCAAAAGGTCCATCAATGCATTACGCTGTTAATTTAGTTTTGACTTAGATGTGTTTGTAAAGAATGCTTCACACTATGGGGCAGATTTATCATTGGTCGAAATTCTAAATTCGACCCTGTGAATAGAAGGGAAGTAAAATCCTTCAGATTCGAATATGAAATTCGAAGGATTTTACCGCAATTTGATTGGTCGAACGATCGAATAGTAAAAATTTGATCGATCGATTAAATCGTTTGAATTCGAATTCTACTATTCGATCTAAATTCACCAAAATCACTTTGCCAGGTTAAACCTGGCAAAGTAGCCAATCGAATAAAAATTTTAAAAGGAAGTAATTCGAAATTCGACTAGTCGAATAGATTTTTATTCAATCTATTCGATTTGATTGAATTTACATATTTGATGGTCAAATTTACCTCATTTGCATATTCTTAAATTCGACCAATCGAATTTTGTAAATTCGATCGAATTTCTAATTATTCCCACGAATTTAATAAATCTGCCTCTTATACTTGTATTAGTATTTGCACATCTCGTAGTCTCTTTTTCCACTTATTTTGTCAGAAAATCACAAAAACAGCAACATAAATTCCTGAGCAGTAGACACCTTTGTTTAGTCTCCTAAAAGATACAAGGGATAAAATAATGAACACCCACTTTTTCAACAGTATGTATCACACTTAACCCAGAGCTCAACAGCTGACCCACTCTGTGCAGAGATCACTCTTGTCAAAGAGACTCCCACTCAGGCCACACACATGGTTTCCAGTTTTGCTTGTCCATAATTTTTTCTTCTTCTGTTGTGATCTTACATAACAGTGGTCTGCTTGCTTTATAGTTCCCTTTATTCCACCCAGCCAATACAATTCCATTTAATGTATGTTACATTAATGTTCGTGTAACACAAATACATATCAGTGTTGAACATCTTATTTTCTACAATTGCGATAGAGAGACTGAAAGGTTAACTGGTCAAGAACCTCAAAATCATACCTGAATCCTCCTCAGTAAAACCAGTGAATGGGCTACGGGGCTTCCAAATGTAAGTCTTTGGGGCAGATTTACTAAATCCACATGAAGAATTCGAAGTTCAATCGAATTTCAAAAAGATTTGAATTCGAATCTTCGAACATTCAAATTAGGCAAATTCGACGATCGAATATTTGAATTCAAATATTCAAATTGAATTTTATTCGAATGTTTGACTATTCGATGGTCGAAGTACTTCCCCTTTAAATTTTTATTCAACCACCTAATTTGCCAGATCAAAGCTACCAAATTGGGTATCATTATTTTTGATCGAATAAAAAAATCGATTCGACCGATTAATCGATCAATCGAATTTTTCATATTCGATCGTTCGACCAATCGAATTGCAGTAAAATCCTTAGAATTCGATATTCGAATTAGAAGGATTTTACTTCACATACTATTCCCATGGTCGAATTTTTTCAATTCAAAATTCGACCAATGATAAATCTGCCCCTTACAGTCTTCCAGAACAGAGTTTGCAGGAATAGGGCAAGATCTGTACCTTGTTAAGAAAGGCATGCCAGGAAATAGATTTAGAATCATGGAGACATCCCATGGACATCATCATTTATTAGACATGTACTGTATTACTCACACAGGAAGAAAGATTTACATACATTTATGAAAGCACATGCATTAACCTCCTAGTGATTCAAGGATTTTTTTTTTAAGCAATCAAAAATACTTTTTCTGGAATATATATTCTATAGTTATGAAGGGAATCCTATTCCTTGCACTGATTTACTGGGCAGCAGTCTTTCTTAGTGATTCATTATGTGCCGAACAGATATTTTGATTTGTAATTGAACTACAGTATAAATGACTGAACCCCCACTGCTTCCATTAAGGACTTGCTGCACATCTTGCAGAATACGCTGCACAGCAATCTATTTTTCAGCATTGTATCATGACCTCTGATCCATTACCTATAATTTGGGAAATAATGCGTTCTCAATCACACAACTGATATCCAGTATTGCGATGCCAAAATATATCGCCATACCAGAGGTTCTGTATCTCAAAAGCAGTAGCAAGCAGAGGTGAATATTGTGGTGAAGGCTCATTTCTGAATACAACAGAAAATCTGTACTATTTAACAATAGCTAAATAAATATAAACTTTTTTAAAAAAATATAAATAAATATAAAAAATCTATAAATAAATATTGCTGTCATGAAGAAATTTAATTTGTCAAGTGAATGGATATTTGTGCAGTATTTTTAGAATCTATTGTCACTATTGATTCAATACTGTTATGCACTTTTATTTTTGCTAAATACATACAGGTATAAGAGCCTTTATCTGGAAACCTGTTGTCCAGAAAGATCCCAATTCCAGAAAGGCCATCTCCCATAGACTCAATTATTAAAATTTTCAAGAATTATTTCTTTTTTCTCTGTAATAATAACACAATACCTTGTACTTGATCCCAAGCAAGTTATAATTAATCCTTATTAGAAGCAGAACCAAACTATTGGGTTTATTTAACATGTACATGATTTCTAGTAGACTTAAGGTATGAAGATCCATTACGGAAAGATCCGTTATCCAGAAAACCCCAGGTCCCAAGCATTTTGGATGACAGGCCCCATGCCTCTACATATTTGCTTTAAAAATAGTTCCACTGTAATCAGTATTGGGTAACAGTCACTTGCTGTTTGGGAAACTAAGTAGCCTGTCAATGCCATAGATATTTGTGAGCCTCTATTTGGAACAGAGGTACAGAAGAAATACTGTAAATATTTTAGTATTGAATAGACATCTAGTTATACCCAAAATCAAGTTGTTGCTATATTAAACAGCTGTATGAACAGTTACGGATTTTCAAAATTCAGCAAGTGCTACCGTGTTATAATTGCTCCACTCAATCTGGCTGCTGCCTGAAATCCCAGTAAATAATAAATCATCCCTTGGCGGAGATATGTGCTTGCAGACCCAAGATTTCAGGGCGAGCTTGTGATGGTTACTGAAGCTTTCCTGCTTTTATCCCATTGCATAATGAAACAGACTGCAAATATTACAGGAGGTATTTAATGATAGCAAGCTGTCCCTTCTTAGTCTCCTTAACAAGTAATGAAACTTTGAACCACTGAAACAAGAACAAAAGCAACATTTTCATCAATCATTCAACTTTCTGCCAATTGTAAATAACTCTGCATAAATGCTGAAGCTGAGAGTGAAAAAGGAATGTTCTGCAACAGAAGACTAACATATTTAAAGGCACCATTATTATGAATTGCCTTTCTATAATCCATTATCCAAAAAATATAGTACAACGTGTATAAGTCAAATTTCCCTTAAGGTGGCGAATATTCTAATTAGATTCCGGCAATTAATATTCTAATTAGGAATGTTTCCATGGTCAAAATGTTATAAATATCACATTCAATTTTATAGTCTAATTGGGGGATTAAAATTCTAATGTGTGAATTTTGATATTCAAAAAACTCAAATGTTTAGAGTTTTAGAGTAATTTTTTAAAATTGTTACATAGTTACATTGGGTTGAAAAATGACAAAGTCCATCAAGTTCAACCCCTCTAAATTAAAACCCAGCAGACACACACTCCAACCGTATATGCCAATAGCTATACTAACTGTAGAGTTTAGTATCAAAATAGCCTTTGATATTATGTCTGTCCAAAAAATCATCCAAATCCCTCTTAAAAGCATCAACAGAATGAGCCATCACAACATCACCTGGCAGTGCATTCCACAACCTCACCGTCCTCACTGTGAAGAACCACCTACGCTGCTTCAAATGAAAGTCCTTTTCTTCTAGTCTGAAGGGGTGGCCTCTGGTGCGGTGATCCTCTTTATGGGTAAAAAAGTCCCCTGATATTTGTCTATAATATCCTCTAATGTATTTGTAAAGTGGAATCGTCCCCTCACAATCGCCTTTTTTCCAGAGAAAACAGCCCCAACCTGGACAGTCTACCCTCATAATTTAAGTCTTCCATCCCTCTAATCCAGTGGTCCCCAACCAGTAGCTCGCGAGCAACATGTTACTCACCAACCCCTTGGATGTTGCTCTTGGTGGCCTCAAAGCAGGAGCTTATTTTTGAATTCCAGGCTTGGAGGCAAGATTTAGTTGCATAAAAATCATGTGTACTGCCAAACAGAGCCTCTTATAGGCTGACAGTCCACATAGGGGCTATCAAATAGCCAATCAGAGCCCTTATTTTTGCATGCATGTGTTGCTCCCCAACTCTTTTTAATGTTGACTCACAGTGACTCATAGTGACTCACAGGTAAAAAAGGTTGGGGACCCCTGCTCTAACCAGTTTAGTTGCACATCTCTGCACTCTCTCCAGCTCATTTACATCCCTCCTAAGGACTGGAGTCCAAAACTGCACTGCATATTCCAGATGAGGTCTTACTAGGGATCTATAAAGAGGAATAATTATGTTTTCATCCCTTGAGTTTATGCCCTTTACAGAACTTTATTTGCTTTAGTAGCTACAGAATGACACTGCCCAGAATTATATAGTGGATCAATACGGGCTCCCACACACTTTCCTTTAAATAGTACAAATAGTACCTGGTGCTCGAAAGGCAGAGATTCGGCAACCTCAAATAAAGTCCAGCAAAGAAATCCAATGGCACACAGGATCATGCAAACAAGTGCTTTTGCGTGTTTATTGCTGATGCAACATTTCGGGGTCACGCCCCTTTCTCAAGCATGCTTGAGAAAGGGGCGTGACCCCGAAACGTTGCATCAGCAATAAACACGCAAAAGCACTTGTTTGCATGATCCTGTGTGCCATTGGATTTCTTTACTGCCCAGAATTAGACAGCTTGTTATTTATAAAAACCCAGAGATCCTTCTCATTTAAGAAAACTCCCAACTATTGATGGGCGAAACGGCCGCGTTTCGCTTCGCCGAAAAATTTGCGAATTTCCAGAGAAATTAGCGAATTTTTAGCCGATTCGCGAAACAAGTCGCGCGTCATTTTCGGCGCGCGTCGTTTTCGGCGTGTCACGTCAAAAACGACGCGCGACTCGTTTTTGCGCGGCGAATTTTTTTTGGCGAATTTTTTGGCCAGTTTCGCGAATTTTTTGGCCAGTTTCGCGAATCGCGGGAATTCGCCGCGAATTCGCCCCTGGCGAATAAATTCGCCCATCACTACTCCCAACACACTGCCATTTAGTGTATAACTTGCATGTTATTTTTGCCATAGTGCATAACCTTGCATTTATCAACATTGAACCTCATTTTCTAGTTTGCTGCCCAGTTTCCCAACTCGACTTTTTAGAAATTGGATTAGTGATTTTAGAGAAATACAGTTCAATTGGGGTTTCAGAAAGCTAACGCCACTTATATTTGCCCTATAATAAATGGGCTTCCCTGCTATATAAGGACTCATACATTTTTCTTGAAATGTTTCAAACAAAGCATATTCAAAATCCAATTTTATCACATTAGTGAAGCAAAATGAACTTTATTTACACTATATAAATTATTTGATTCTTGTTTCCTTCAGTCTGGGAATTCAAACAACAAGCAGGCAGGAGCCATTTTGTTATTAAGGCAAGCCTTGCATCATCTCAAACTCTTGTTTGTGCACCAGAATGGGGGAACCAATGTCCATCCCCATGCCCTGGCTACACAATTAAACAGTGTAGAGCATAGATCCCCAACCTTTTGAGGCCTTGAGCAACATTCAGAAGAAAAAGGAGTTGGAGAGCAACACTAGCATGAAAAATGTTCTTGGGGTGCCAAATAAGTGCTGTAATTGGCCCTTTGGTAGCCCCCATGTGGATTGACAACCTGTATTAAGGCTCTGTTTAACAGCAGCCCTGGTTCTTATGCAACCAAAACTTTCCTCCAAGCCTGGAAATCAAAAATAAACTCCTGCATTTAGGCCACTGGGAGCAACATCCAAGTGGTTGGAGACATGTTGCTCACGAGCTACTGGTTGGGGATTACTGGTGTAGAGAATGGGGGAAAGTGTGGAGAGCAGTGACATCTAGGAAGTGCTGAATGGAAAGAGAAAATAATTGTCTGCCCTGCATATTGACAGCTGATATTTTTAAATGAGCTTACAACAGCTATGAATGCTTTATTAAAAAATAGAAATTGGATTTCATGTTTAATTTGAAAAGGACTTTTATTATACAGATTTTTGTGTCTGGGTGACAGGTCCACTTTAAATGACCTTTTCTGGGTTCTCTTAATTTAAGACATTTTCCTACTGTCTTTGTCATCTTCCACTTTATTGCTCATCTTCCTGTACCCTGCTCCCTCTGTGCTGATTTATTAAATAAATCCTAGATGATGCCAGAACAAATAGGCACCTATTGAGTGCTATCAACACTATTTCTGTAGGTGGGAAGAAAAGCAAAGCAGGCACAGTGACCTGTTTAACTCTTGCCACTTCTCTCTCACCTTCATTTGCCCAGTGTTTCACCTTAAAATGTTTTCTCCCAGGCATCAGCACCTTTACTTGTCATCCAGCATTGTATGTTCGTAAAAAGCAATAATGGAATATAGCAAAAACATAGCACTTCGATACACCCTTGTAATTGTGAAAAATACAGCTGCAGAATATGCAGGAAGACAGAGCAGCTTCAAATAACATATATTTCTATAAAATACATTACATACAGAAATTGAAAAAGGCAGCTGATTCTTTGGGCGACTCGAAGCATCAGCGTAAGAGTTCTAGCTCACAAAGTGCTTTATCAAGATAAGTGTCAGACTAACATAAAAATTGCATGAATTATATAATATCACAGGGTATACAGCAAATGGATGTAGCAAGATTGGTTGCTATATATTAATCCAGAGTTATACTGCACAAGCATTTTCTGGGCTTTCCGTGATACAGAATAGTGACACTTACTGCAATACCTGTTACAATAAACTGCTATTCCACCTACACATGCACTTTTAAATGAAATTCTGTTTAGAAAAGACAGAATTACCGGGGTTGTATAATACATTTGCTGGCAGGTTATTACACCCCCCTAGTTTGATTGCTATATTAATTTGGATAATTACCATAGATGTATTTGATGAATTTAAGATCAATATTTTTCACTGGAATCATCAGACGGCTCAATTTTGTCTAAAAATAAATAAGCAAGGTGTTGGAGGAATCATTTGCTGCAGATGAACTGTAACGCAGAATATACTACAGCTAAAATCTGTTGAGGTCATGTAAAAGCCAGAATGCTAGAGGTCCCTTTAACCATTTGAAGATGGTTTTGCCTTCATCGTTTTCTTGTTTTTTTTGTGATTTTCGCTCAAAAAACTCGATAAACTCTATGTATTGAGGGTTTTTTTTTAGCCTCCAACAAATAAATTTGAGGTAATCAAGTTCTTTTCCCTGATTGCATTTAATTGGGGTTTTTACATTTGTTTTTTTTTTTTTATAAATCAGCAAAGATTAGAGCTGTGAGTTTATTCGAGGTAGAAAAAATTTCACAGACCTCACAAACAGAGCATTTGTTTTTTTCACTGGGGCTAGTGACTCCCATTTCAAAGCTGGAAAAAAATCGAGCAAATGTAAATATGCTTACAATTTGCCATTCCTATTGCTTGTATTGTTACAAATAATTTTAAGAAATAAAGTCTACCTAAAAAAAGTAGCCATTTCATAACGTACTAAAAGTTAATTTAAGGTGAACTGCCCCTTTAAGCTCTAGTTTGTGGTGGAGCAAAAGAGGATGAGCCATGTGATCCTTCTAGTAGTGCTTATTATTATTAATAATAGTAATAATAATAATAATTATAATAATGTGGGTTTTTGCTATCTGCTGGTGAGAACTATGCAAAGTTAAAAAAATGCTTAAATGCTCAAAATTAGAAACATCTACAATAAATCACTTTAAACATTTATTTGTGCAAATTCACCAAAGACAATTAAATCAGCATACTCCAATTTACACAATCCATATATGTGTTCATCCATATCAAACCACATGGCAGTGTCTCCCCCCGTCTGCATACCTCATATCAGCCACTCCCTCCTGATGCGTTTCGCACTATTGACCTCTTGCTTTGAATAAGTAACAGCTTTCTGACTAAATAGTAGGGGAAATCAACCCACCTTGGGGCAGATTTAATAAAGGGTGAAGTGACTAGCACTGTTGATGATTTGCCAGCGTTACCGCTTTCAGTCGTTCGCCAATTTACTAATGGGCGCAGGAGACACAGGAGGCTAGTGAAGGAGACAGACGCTAGTGGTGATCTGCACTCTATCGCCAGAGAATTTTCGCTCCAGCAAATGGACTTTACGCCGCAAATTCACTAAGATGTGGAGTTTACTGAACATCTTTCACAAGACTTGCCTGCGCCAGCTCAGACCTGGCAAAGTGCATTGGATTTTCCTCAACCTTCAGTTACTTACTTCATATTCTGACTGTAAATTTTTTCTAAGTTCAAAAAACACTGGTGACTTTTCATATTTTCAGGTTTGATCAGGGCACACACAGGCTGAGCAGAACATACAGGGAGCATAGGGAAGGCAGAATAGAGCAGGAGACAGAGATGCAGTGAGCACCAACCATTTGGTCTTGTGGTTTAAAGTGGGTGTGGTTTAAAAACAGGGAATGGCGAACACTATCTTCCATTATCGGCCCTCCACTATGTAGGCCAGAAACATTATGTTTTTCGGTAACACAGAAGTTGGACGGCACTGTCCTAACATATTGCACATTATTTTACAGTGGGCTTATATGTAGGGCATTACATGTCTAGTTATCAGTGTAAATGTAATGTATTAGATGCACCATGTCACATAAAAATGCTAATTAACCTGAGCACAAGACCTCTAGTGAAGTTTTGCTGGGCAGAATTGAACACTAGCGCATCTTCACTTTGG
Organism: Xenopus borealis; assembly: GCA_024363595.1. Classification (NCBI taxonomy): domain Eukaryota; kingdom Metazoa; phylum Chordata; class Amphibia; order Anura; family Pipidae; genus Xenopus; species Xenopus borealis. The sequence goes on from CM044439.1 coordinate 96,060,975, forward strand.
GGCAAATTCACTAAAGGGCGAAGTGGCTAATGCTAGCGAGAATTCACCAGCGTGACGTCATTTCGTAACTTCGCAAATCCACTGACTGGCGAATTTTCGCTAGCGAAGTAGATAGACTAGCGCAACTTCGCACCCTAACGCCAGGCGAAGTTGTGCACTGACGAAGGATCGTAATTATGCTAATTCACTAAGATGACCATTTTACTGAACGTTACCACTTACGCTAGACGTTACTTCGCCAGGTCAGACTAGTGCTTTTTCGCCACTTAGTGAATTTGCCCCTTTTATTTGCTCGCTCTGCCAAAGTAATGCTAGCGAAAATTAGCGTTCGGCGCCAGGGAGGAAACTTCACAAGTTAGTAAATTTGCATTGTCTGAGCACATTTTCGCCTGGCGAAGTGTTGCGATGGCTGCAGCAAAGCCGCCGCTGGCGAAGTTTCACTCTTTAGTGAATTTGCCCCTATGTCTCTTACCACATAGCACTTGTCCTACAGTATATGATTCTATATATATTTATTATGTGATTTGTCTTCCCCATGTATACTTTAACATACTGTATATATATCTTGTACTTTGATGCACTGTACAGCACTTTACAAATAAAGTCATACAGTACATACATAAATATCCTTTGTAACCCCTACATTAACATCAACAGTAAACTGGTTTTAGTACAGTGTAACACATTAAGCAGATATTCCACCAAAACATCAACCCAACCCTCCCTCTAGAGCAGTTGCTCACCCAGAGCAGCTACTGTTGGTTAGAGTTAGAGAAATCAGCAGAGGCACATGCCCAGCGCCAACTGGGGGGCCTTATGAGCCCAATCATTGCAGTAGGTCCAGTGGTGTAGTCTGTGTAAGTCTTCAATTGGGACTGTAATCAAATATTCTGTGCATATTTATTACAGGGGCTACTGCACTGAAAATGTGATAATCCATTGCAGAAGCTGTTGGGGAAAAAGTTATTATTATTCAATGCAGAGGCTTCTGCAGGAGTATTGAAATGAGTATCAAAACTCTACACAATATTAAACATTGTTTGCAGGAAGAGGTTGACAAGATCTATTGTGATTACAGTATCCCAATAAATATAGTGTGAAACGTCAGTGTTGATGAGTCCCTGGGTGCAGATGTAGAACATTTTTTTAGGCTATTGATATTGGCATGGATAATGTGGTTCAGACTAGCCAATGTGTCAAATTAGAAGCCAATTACTAGCTAAAATGTTTACAGAGATCCAATAACTTGCAAATCCATTAAAACAGGATAACATAGCCTAATAAAATAAGCTGGCTAATCACTGAATTGTACAACAAGCCAATATGCCATTTCCATCTCCGAGCACCCCATCCATTTCCTGCCACAAAGTGATACATTTATTGCACAGTACTTCATGACGGGTGCATAGTCGAGTCTGCACCAACCCTTCTGACCCAACCGCATGCCGCCAGCCCAATGATCACACACACCACTGGTTTG
>CM044439.1:96073665-96088345 GCA_024363595.1 Xenopus borealis
TTTGCCCCTAAGTATATAAAACCATAATCACACTACTATATGCTTTTCACAGGAAAAATAAACTCACACTGTGTTTTCCATGTAGCTACCAAGTGAAAAAGTCAGTCTACATGCCAGTCTAAACCATACAAAATAAAACTTACTGGAACCACAAATGGGGAGTTTTTTCTCATCTAATCCCATTGCAAGCATTTGGCTCAAACTTAATTTCCAACATATTAAGCAGACTATGTGGAGTCATGTAACCTGCAAAACCTGCTCTGATCTACAATATGTAGAAATATAAAGCTTACAACAATTGTATTCATTAAATAGGAATGCACTGCTAAAGAGCTTTACAGAGATGATTTAAAATTCCCCCAGGCAGAAGAGAGAAAGCACATCACTTAGTGATAATTTATGCAGAATGTCTTCCTGAGGGAAATGCTGCACTGTGCAAGCCACTCCCTTACTTTTGTGTCTGATTGACCCCCCCACTTGGCTATCCTGAATCCAATACTGCTGAATGCACCAGTACTGTATTCAAAGGGGTAGCCTCAGGTCTCTGAGACCCAAAATGCAAAATAGACTTTTTTTGCGCTTTATGAATTGCCCAGGAACTCGTAAACAACATCTTGTGTGTGTTTATCTTTCATTGATCTTATACCAACACTATTATAGATAATCTATCATGTGAAGTAATTATTTTCTGATTTCCCACCTAATGAGATGTGTAATGTTTATTAGTAACTACGCTTGCTAAGAGATAACACTTAAGTCCCTTGTCTTTATGATGGATTGTTGGGCTGTCTTGAGGCAATAATAGTCTCAGTGACCCAAGTGAGTGAAGGTGTATTTTATCTATAACTAAACACAAGACAGCCAAACGTTTTTACCTATTAAATGATTAGTCTAATTTTCAATATCGCAGCAGAATAGTATATATTTATTTTATAATACAGTAGTTAAGGCTACATATAACATGAATTTTAATGGCTTTCTATGAAACCAGAATACTGACAAGATAAACAAACACATTCTAAAATATTCAAGAACACACAAAGTAATACACAATTTCATAAAACTAAGCAAACCATTTCTTATATCCTTTTTTACAGCCGGATATGACCATGGGCTAAGGGAGGTAGATGGAGTATAATGTAAATCATATAGCTTTCAATACTTCACTCAGCCCATTTTGTTTTGAAAATTCATATACCTACTTAGCTGCTGGACAGATTTATATCAAACATTTTTATGGAACTTGGTAAGTCAGGAGCTGAATATATTCATGATCCATAAACCTTTGCATTTCCAACTATTCAGTCACTTCTCTTTCCTAAGCATCCACAGATGTTTCTAAAGCAATGTAATTTCAGTGCTGTTAGATTTAGAAAAACAAACACAGCTGCTGTTTTCCTCAACGTAACTTGTTTGTACCCATGAACCGTTAATGACACATTAGAGTAATCGGAATATGTCTTAAATGAACTTCATTTGTTGAACATTTGTGAGTTTTCAAACAGGAGATAAGGTTAAAAAATCTAATGAAGACAGGCATCAGAGCAGACATAAAAATTCAGCCAGGAGAAAGCCAATTAAAGTACAATTTCTTGCCCCTCTAGCTTGTACATTAAAACTGCATCTTATGCTTTCTTCTGCTTTCCTTCATGACCAAAACTGAATGAGGTATAAGGAATTTTAAAAGATGTTTTGCAATTTTATTTTCTGAGAGTTGATGAGATATGCGGAATTACATCTTTATTTCTATTTATGAGACGCTTTTTGGTACACTGTGATTTTTATGCCCATGTGAAAGTATAAACCATGCAAGATCATTTTCAAGATGGAAAGTTACTAAACAAAGTTGGAAAAGAAGACTTTCCATTTTGAAAATGATCTTGCATGGTTTATACTTTCACATGGGCATAAAAAAATACTTTTATAATATAACTATAATACCTATAACTATATAATACACAGAAGCCATGAATCAATTATATAGTGGATAATGTACCCCCTACTGTAATTTATAAAGATATTATAAGTCACCCCATAACTCCGAGGTGACTTCTGATATCTTTATAATTTAAGTAGGGGGTACATTATGTATTGTTGTGTGAAATGTTGGAGGGAGGTTGTGTGTTCGGGAGGGGAGGTCTTAGGGGTTAGCATCCAATTCTGGTCGCCGGGGTCCAATTCTGGTTGTCAGCATCCAATTCAGACTCTGGGGACCCCTGTTATAAACGGCGCATTCTGACGTCAGAATGTGCCATTTAAAAGGATATAATTTACAGTCTGGTCCCACAGGAAAAAGACCAGACTGTAGATTATATCCTTATAAATGGTGAGTACTGATGTCATCAGTTATAAACGTTGAGTAGTGATATCATTTCTGTTAGATGACTCACTGAAACTTGTGTATTATAATAAATAAAGTACTCCCTGTTGCAAAATATGAGGATGTTAGACGTTACCTTGAAGTTACCTCAGAGTTCCATGACCTTCGGCCTCATGTTTTTATATGGTCATGAAACTCCTCGGTAACTTATAATATCCTTATAATTTAAAAGAGGGGGTACTTTATTCACTATATAACCAACATTTAGTTTGTACAGTACAAACAGATGTACTGAATTCATTCATTCATTCATTCATTTTAAATGTAAATGATCTTAAATTAAGCGAATAATATCCTTATGACATAACTGTTATTTGAAAGATACATCAGATTTTTATTTTCTGATACATCAGGTATAAGTCTAAAACATGCATAGTTCTCTTTAAATAACATTCAACAATTTTTGTTTTCACTTCTTTTTTACTGCTAAAAATTTCACTGCTCAAATGTGCAGTTTTCACATTTAAAAATTTCCCTCGATTGAATGATGATGTACTGGTTGCCTCATGAAGCAAACATCATCAAATACAAAATAATTGAGTTTAATTGTTATTTTTTTTTAAATAAAAATTTTACAAACTTCAAAAAAATTCAAACATTCAAAAAAATTTATAAATTGTCTCAGTCTGTCTTTAGCATCCTCTAATGTATTCTTACAGCGTTATTCTGTCTTCTTGCAATGGCTTTTTCTGTAGAGCATACAATTCAATCTTTGGTAGTCTATCCTGATAGTTTAATCGTTACATTTTCTTCACAGCTGAGTTCACCTTTAAATCGAGTGTGTTATAGATGCACTTTTTCTAAGGAACTTCTTAACTGGTCAAATTATTTATTGTATTTTATTCATAATTTATTATTTTTCTTGTATGGTTTTGAAACTAGTAGCATTTCTATTCTACCTATTTCTAGCATGAAAGTAAAGATGGTATCTGGTTATTGGAGCCACTGACCCTGGCACCTAAAAAAATATTAACATTGAGGATTTAGCTTTATTGCTATTTTATATTGGCTATCTTTCTATCCATGCCTTCTATTCATATGGATTCTGACTTCTTAACTGCTTGATGCTAATTAAGCCCTAGCAACTAGAAATTAAAATTCTACCTGAGAGCTTCAGAACATAGCAAGCAATTAATTAAAATCCACAAATAAATAAAAATGAAGACCAACTGAGAAATGCCTTAGAATATTACTAGATATATCATACTAAAGTTAACCATTCCTTTACTTTTCTTCCTAAGGATTTGAGCCCAACACTGTCCTTCATAGTTGAGTTTATATTAGTTATCTATGAAGAGGCAAAATTATGATTTAATTCCTTCCGTTAATGCCCTTTTTTTTACATAAATCAGTAATTAGATGTATTTAGCAACTCCCAAATCCTTATTAAGAAGGAGTCCAACCCAGTTTCATTCAGTGTATAACTAACATTCATATTATTGTCCAATTGTATAACCTTGTATATATCATTGTCCAGTATTTGTTTTACTGAAATCACTCTCCAAAGTGGAAACATTTTACATGAATTCAATATTATTAGCAAAACTCTATATTATTAGCAAAAACTAAGAGAGTGTTTTTAATGTCAATCTAAAAAAAATGATAAACAAATAAAATGCAAAGGGCCAAGTACAGATTCATGAGGCACTCCACTAACAATACTGGTCCAACTAGAAAATGTTCCATTCATCAACACTTTGTAATTTATTCATCAGCCAGTTCTCAATTGTACAAAATAATACAAATAGCATGTTTAAGACCAACATTTCTTTTTGTAATCAGCTACCTTGGGTGGTACTGTATCAAATGCTTTAGCATCTTTAGATCTAAGTATATCACATCCTCTGCAATACTAATGTCTGTTTCTATATCTATTTCTATTTGTATAGTTTTCTAGCAAAATCAATTGTGTATAAAACCAATAGTGGTTAGTGGTGACGGGCAAATACATTTGCCAGGCATGTGCGTTTCCCCACATGCAAATGCTTTTGTGAAAATTAGCCCGTGAAAATTTGGCTGCGACAAAAAAATTGTCTTGTGTCAAAAATACTTGGACACCCTTCGACTTTAATGCATTTGGACAAAATAGTTGCATGCATAAAAATTGTTGCTTGCATCAAAATTGCGTTTAATGCGTTTCTCCAATTTTTTGGCGTTTTGCTAATTTTTTCTCCATTTTGTGAAGTGAAACAGGAAAGATTCGTCCAAAATTAGTAGTTAGAGCTTAGTAAAAAAAATGTACATTTCGTATTTAACAATTTCATTCTAGGACTGAAATTTTTTTTGCAGCACAAAAAGTTCTCAGAAACGTTCTGTCAAAAGGGAAAACAGCTGGGAGTCCTTCAGGATTCTGCAATTTAATAATTTATAAATCTGCCCCATAGTATTGTGATGTGAAATCTATTCCAATATAATGTAAATTTTTTATGCCCTCCAAAAGCTTTCACAGCATAGATTTCAAACTATCAGTGCTATAGCTATCCAGGTTGATAACACAATATATGTTTGAATAATATCACTGCATCAGCAATGTATTAAATGTTAACAATTGGAAACATTTAAATGTAAAACTTCAGCATCTAAGAGCTGCCAAGTTTATGTATCAGTCAATGGGAGCATCTATGGTACATTCCAGAGATTTTTCATTTTTTTGACCCATTGAAAATAAAATCTAAAATATTCAAATTTTTTCACAATTTTATTCAAACGAAATGTTTATATTAGGACATTTAATAAATAAGTAAATAATTTTAATAAAGATTCAAGTTTATTCAAAGTAAAAGTAAAATAATCTAATATAACACAATTTGGATTTTGATTCGTAGGCCTGTAAAGTGATGTGGCAACCACAGAGATAAACTCTTTCAATACCCTAGTGTGACTAGCACTTGAATAGAAAGTCCTGGACCACAGTTTATTTTCATCTTCTAGTCTTTTTGAAGTTCCTCCTAAGTTAGCCAGTCACTTATGCTTAAATTTATTGATTTGGCTTAAAAGGTTTTGCTGTGGAAATGAAAACACTTTAGATTTTTCTCTGTTGTAATCAACAACTCTCTCTGATACCATGGGTTTCACTCCCTCCATCTTAAGTATTTATCATTTATATGTTTAAAAATAATGTTAGATGTGTCTTACTATTCTCAACAATGTTTGATCTTAAGGAAAATTAATATATACTTTTCTTTTACTGTGTTTGGGTTAAAATTTTCTTTCTTTACCTTGCCTTTTTCTGTTAACAAATTTATATGCTGATACCTAAATGTAGCTTCATTAACAGTACTCTAGTATTTAACTATTGAATCTTACTTGTTGCTGTACATCTAGTGCACAAAGTACGACACATCTAGTCTTTAATTGCCCAGCTTCAGTTTTTCTATAAATCATTTTAAATATGAATACATTTTTTTCAGGTCAGTGTGCATATAGGGCCATCCATGAGAATAGGGGAGGTCAGGATCAATAGCTTTGCCTTTATACAAGTAATATAAAAATATAGCACAGGCCCTGTAGCTGTCAGTATCTAGATCTAACTAAATGTAAATATGGAGCTTTTACACTAACCAATCAAGATTTGTATCCCCTTTCAGGGGTTGATATCATACACCAGAGAATGGCCAAACTGACTGGGTGCCCTAGGTATCCTGCTGACAACCTCCCCCCCTCCCCAGTGTGTGCACTCATTCATATTGTAATGTCATGTTGCAACAGAGAGAGCAGATACAATCTTCATTGTGGAGAAGAAGAAGGCATGGACTAGGGGTAAGCAGAAGGATTAGGTACGTGCTGTGTGGCCCTTCACCTTTGTGCCATAGGCACATGCCTCTTCTGCATACCCATTGTTCAGGCCCTTACATACACCTGCTATCATGAGCTACTCAGATCTTGTATAGAAACATTCAGCTCTCAGATGGAAATCAGCTGTATCCAGTATGTTTTTCTAATAACCGTTCATATCTGATAATGTATGATGTCCCATTTGATGTCTATTACGTTAGATATCCATTCACTCCAGCCTTTATAGATTCCATTTTTGACTACTGAACTGTATTGAAAACATGTTTTATTTTACATACTATTTAACCAATTTTCAGACCAGTGAGACTTCTCCACAAATAGAAAGTGTAATGGCTCCAGTGTAGGATTGTTTCTTTTTTGCACGTGTTATTACCTCATAGGAACATGTCAAGAAAGGAGACAGTTTATATAACAGGGTCTTCTACATCTTCTTTTATTTTCCTTTTTAGACTCACTACTACTACTTGCATTCCTTGCTGTATTATTAATATTGGTTTATTCATTCTACTAATTTACAGTTAATTCATTTTAATAAATGAATTCAGTAACAGTTCATTATATTTTTCATTAAATTACTGTCTTGTATTCCATTAAATCACATTGATGGTAATATAAAACTGTCTAAATCTAATTAGGAATCCATTAATTAGTTTTGAATCAACACAGTTCTAATCAATTTTACCTTTTTGACTTGCCTATGCCCCACACAGTGCTGTTATATGGTTTTTTAAAACAAAATTGTACCTGTAACGTAATGCACCATAGAGTCTAATGTTCAAGGAGTTTTACGGTCTCGAAATCTGATATTGATCAGTTTTTCTCACATGATATTACCAGTAAAAATTTTTTTTACTACAGCATATGTTTCTCATATTTATTACTTATTGAAATAACTTTCTCTGGCATTCAGACACCATACAAAATTCCTTTGATCTATAAGAGTTTATATTGTAAGAAAAATATATTGATGATAAATTACCAACAAGGACCTGAGAAAATGTTATACTTGTAAAAAAAAGATTATATTCATCTAAAAAATCATATGTATATCTAGGATATACACCTCATTTTAAGTCAAGAGGGGGTAAACAATTAATAAATCGCTTGAACCCCAGTATTACAAATACAAATATACTGTATATCTCACACCATCACTGCATATACATACAGTATACTGTACATAACGTGACTGTAGATTGGAAACTTTTTGAACAAGGGCTTTCTCAGGCTGAAGGTCACCTTTCACTAGATGAAGAGTAAAATCAAATCAATAAACAATCCTCAGCTGCATATGCTAAAGTATTTCACATGAAATTCAGAATCTGTTGTTGTTCTGTAGTGATTACCATTTTAATGACAGTATCATCAAGGGATTTAATCTCTCTGCTTTAAAGTCAACGCTGCCAAATATGTTGGTGCTTTATAAATACCTATTAATAAATTCAAGAATTTTACAGTTAAAGATGTGTTCAGTACAAAATCAGATAATGGACATCTCATCACATTGTTTGATCATGCATCAAGACTAACCTAGTTAGCAAAAGAGCAGTGAAAGAATAGGAATACATTTGACAAATGATATTCACAATTTTAATATTAAAAATCATTATCTGTATTAGGAAGTGTTGTTCTTTTAAGGTAGGAGATCACACAGCCCATGTATTTTCCATTGCATTATTCATGTTGTGAAAGCATTTTAAACATTACTATTTATTTGGGTTACCCCTTTTCTAAAAAAAACTTTATAAAGGTTTACAAAGGTAGAAAGACCAACAGTAATGCAATAGAATTAAGTTGATTCTAGTGGCACAAAGCCACTGTCAGGATAACACAAAACAGACATCTTTTAGGAAAATAAATCAATCATGCCTCACCAGCAGATTATTAACACAGCATATTCGTAATCCCACCAAAGACAGTAAGAAGATATTAGGAGTAAAGGGTGATTAGTATGAATGCACAGTGAACGCTTGTGAGTATGAATGGGGGTAGCGTGTAAGGATTGACTTCACTAAGAGAGTGTGATCTGGACTCTCAGAAAAATTTAATTGGTGTGCACAAATGGAAGAATGCCTAACTCTGTTTTATCCTTGGCGTACTTTAAGGTATTTGTAGTCCACTTACAAGTGTATTCACAGACTGTACTGGCATTATATTTAACATACTTCTTAGTATACTTAGAACATATAGCCTACACTAGAGGAATATATAGATGTTTATATAGAATTTATAAAAGTGCCCAGATGAAGAAGCCTAGACATGCAAAAGACCATTGCTTCACTCCGTGGTTTTTTTTCAGTAGATATTGATATTTTACCAGATTTGCCATATCATATTAAGCGAAAAGCAATTCTTATTGTTTGAGCAGTATAGCTATATGATCCAACAGCTACTTAAAGTATGAAATGATACTGCTATTCAGTTCCTTTTACTGCATGTCCAGGATTTATACATTTACATAATTTCTGTAACATCCAAGTATATAATAAAAATAAATTATATTACGTTATAAGAATATAATTTTAAGACCTGAAAAATTACAAGGAAAATTCAGTTACATAAAGCATATAATCAGCCATGCTACTTCATATGCTTTCCTTTCACCTCGGTTAGAAAAGGTTACGGTGTCCTTTTGCTTTGAAGAGTCTAGATCACATACAAGCATACAGTAACTTCACTTTGTCAGCAATCATTGTTAATGAAATTCATACACTATTCATAACACACACAATACTCTGTATTTAATCTTGAATCTGAGAGCATATTAAACACAAGAACATTTTCCTTTTCCAAATTAAATACAAATTAAAAGTTTTTTTTAAATAAGTTACTTTTTTTATATGCAGGCCTGGACTGGCAATCTGTCTGCATGGGCAAATGCCCAAAGGGCCACTCCATTTTCCAGTGAAGTGGGCTGCTTTTTGTCCGCCGGAGCCGAGGTTAGGGTTCCCGACCCCACTTTCTGCGAATAAAAAGCTCCAAGTTGAGGGAGATGGGTGTGTATGTCTGTATGTGTGTGTATCCATCTGTGTTGTGTCTGTGTGTGTGTCTGTGAATGTCCGTGTGTATTTTTTTGTGCGTGCGTGCGCTTGCCTGGGTTGTTTTTTCCTCCCAGTTCGACTCTGCTTACATGTGTGTTGAAACCTACATGTGCTACCTCTTCCATACCATTTGTAACACGGGTATAGGATCTATAATGTTTGGCACCTGAGGTTTCCAGGCAAGGAATATTTTACAGTTTGGATCACCAAACTTATAGTCTACTATAAAATATTTAAACATGAAATGAATGGAGGGTGTGGCTATCAACCCCATGTGAAAGGTCGTGTTTTCTCTGCGCTCTGTACTGAGCCCTCAGTAATATCCTGATTACAGTCGGTAGACCCACCACACAAACAAAAGGTGGATAAATCCTGGGAGCAGTTGCCCCCTAGACTACTACTGGGGCAGAACTGCGCACAAAAATGAGCTTTGGAAGCGGCATCAAAGCTTGGGAAGTTTGCCAGGGAAGGCCATGAGCTGCAAAATGGCATCTTCACCTCAAGACCTAACTCCTCATCTCCTGATAGAGACCCAACCCCCCCAGAGGACGTGGAACCATCGTTAAGAGATTCCCCAAATAATGGGAAAGACAATTGAAACATGGACTGATATATTACTTTTACAGTCTACCGACCATGCACTACCAATCTTAGTGTTACACTGAGGGCAAGGTCAGAAGGGCGCGCACGGAGTCATAACCCTCACGGCTCAGAAAGAGCAGTTGCACTGTCACCCCCATAAATAGATTTGTTTGTTGGTTAAGGGTTTAATTCTATCCACTGTTGGGATCAAAGGTAGAAGGAGGGATTGGAATGGGAATGTTTAAACAGTTCAGTTTTATGCATTTATTATTAGTTTATATCAGGTTTATGGTTGTTGGTCTGATGAAAATAAAAGCACACATATGTCCCCTTAGTAACCTGTACACCCCATGACGCTCAAACTGTTAAGCTGGAATGTCTGTGGCCTCAACAACTTAATTAAATATAGATTAGCTCTTAACTATGTGAATACTACTCCAAGAAACCCACCTGGAAGGTAGCAGGATTCTAGCCCTTAAAAAGCCTTTGGTGGACTGGTGTTATCATGCTACATATAGGTCACACTCATCTGGGGTAACTATTTTAAACTCCAAACAGGTGCCATTCCAGCTATTTTCACTCAAATCGGACCCAAGGGGAAGGGTTCTCTTCGTGCATGCATCTATCTTCCACAAAGAATATGTATTAACAAATGTATATATTCATTCCCTCTTAGAACTAGCAAAAGAATAAGTTTAAATTTTAGGGGAGTATGCTATCATTCAGAGAGAACTGTGCAAAGGTCCAATATTCAACATAAATTAAATCACAAGCATACATTGGAGCAGCTTATTCCAATTGACAGTATCTCCCTCCTGACCTCCTCTGATGAAGCGCTGCTTATAACTAAAGCTGGCCATACATGGGCCAGATAAATCTGCCGATATCGGTTGTTTAGACCGATTTGAAAGCTTAACTCCCCGTGTATGGGGGCTTTTGACGGGCTGGATTATCTTCTGACCTACCCGTCGAAAGTCCATTGCGCTAGTCGTAATCCAATCGTTCGGCCATAGGGCCTTGATATAGCCTTGCCAGTTAATGGCATATCAGGCAAAGATTTGCTCGTTTGGCGATGTCGCCAAACTAGCGGATCTTTGCATCACAAAGGAACATCACAAAGGAACATCACAAAGGAACAGGCCAAACCAAGATGGTCATTACATCCGGTGTGGCTTTCTATATAATGATATTGAACATGAGGCCAAGATGATAGAATTTTTTCAGCATAACCAGGGCTCTGCAGATGCTACCATAATATGGGATGCCTTTAAGGTTAATGTTACATGAATAGGTTACATGAATAGTGAAATTATTTCACATTAAAGTCAATCTTGACAAATCCAACAGGTGCTGGAACAAGAATTTGCACAACAGAAAGCAACCTCATAAATGCTCCTACCCCAGAACTAATATCTCATCTAAAAGAGGTGCAGGGTAAATACGCTAAGGCTGTGTGGGAAAGATCTCAATACAAACATCTGTTTGCCAAGGCGAGAATCCTAGAACAAGGTGAGAGGGCAGGTAGAATGCTTGCCTTATTGAGTAGAGCACAAGTAACCCCCCATGATCACAACACTTAATAAATCAGAGTCAGAGGTAACTATGGACCCTAAGGAAATTAGGCAAATCACAGTCCTTTTACACAGAACTATATAGATCAAAATTAGAACATGGGGAGGGAGCACTAGATAGCTTTCTAGACTGTTTAAGGTTTCCTTCCCTGTCTGTTAAAATACTTGGGTGATACACAAAACTCCCTACTAGAGCTCCTAGCACTAGCGACTGAATTTGGTCAAATCTCAGGTCTAAAAATTAACCCCTCCAAATCAGCACTTCTAATACTGGACAACAAATTAGGTCAGAGGGTACCTACTGGTAGCAAACTACTGACAGTCGATAGACTTACATACTTGGGTGTTCAAGTAGCTGTAATTTTGTAGATATTGGGTTTGCACACTCAGAAAAAAACTGCACAAACACAGTGGTATGCAATATAAAAATAAGTTGGGGTTAATTCTCATTTTGTGGCAAGTATATCCGCTACTTGTAGGTTCTCTACCATCCTGAATTAACACTTTTTGTGGTATGTATTCTTGATTTACAATCCTGCACATACTTGTATATTGTCTGTATATATTGTTGACATTTTTTTGTACATACTGATTGAAAATGTATATAAAGTATTTTTATATTGCAAACCACTGTGTTTGTGCAGTTTTTTCTGAGTGTGCAAACCCAATATCTACAAAATTGTTGGATTTTGATGCTGTGTGGGATGCATTTTTCTTTGGGTTGTTTTTGCACCTCTACTACATTCTTTAAATTATAGGAGTGCCCTCCATTTATTGATATTTTTGTTCAAGTAGCTGTACCCATTTCCACCTATTACTCTCTTAACATAGCCCCCTTAACACAATGGGGGCAAAGCAAATTTCTATCAACAACTTCTATTGGGGCCTACTGGGCGCATTCAACTTATTAAAATGATAATTGCCCCAAAAATCTTATATGTCCTGTGGCATGCACCCACCACAGTACCGGCATAATTTTTTGGGAACATGGCATCCCTATTCCATCAATTCATTTGGGGGCAGGCCAGAAGCAGACTGTCCTTAAAACTCTACAGAGGTCTAAAAATGAAGGTGGCATGGCCCTTCCAGATATGCATATCTCTATTACATTGCAGCCCAACTCTCACATATGCGAACATTGAAAACTCCCATCCTGAAGAGGCAATTTACCAACGTTGGCAATGTATTCTTAAGACAGAGTTCCCTCCAATGTATGCCCCGTTGGCTATGAACTTGAATAAACACCAGGCCGGTAACTCCCTATTAGTGGCTTCATAAAAACACTGCTTCAAATGGGCTACTCGGAGGAATCGGCCAGCAATACTGGACTCACACTCCCCCCCATTGCATAATAATAAATTAGCTCCGCTAGATAAAATGATCTCTCCTAAAGAGTGGCAACAGGCCGGTGTGGGGATGGTGGGTCAGGTCTGGACAGAGCAAGGGTTAATACCGTTTAAAGATCTGAAACAAGCATGTACAATACCCACTTCACAGTGGCTAACATATCATAGACTGAGGGAGGCCTTGTATGGAGTAATAATTAAGGTTTAAACACTTGCATTTTTGCTCCTCCCCAATAATGGAAATAATGTATTCGGAAGGCACCAAACATTCTATATCTCTCTTTTTACGATGAGCTACGAGTACAAATGCTGCGGAAATCTGCGCTACAGGTCTGGTGTTGATGGGAGCATTCCATAGATATTATAACAGATGACCAGCGGTCCCAAGTGTTACAGACCCCACTTAAAATCTCCCCCATTTATAAGTACAGAATACTGCATTATATACTGTATGATACATAGGGTCTACTACACGAGATCAAGGGTGCACAAAATTAACCCTGAAATTACTGCTATAAGTCTGAGGCAGAAGGAACTTTAATGCATACATTCTGGTCCTGCCCAAACTCAAATTATAATGGATTTCAAACCAAGACCAAATTACCAAATTTATTGGTTTTGAACTGGAGCTAGACCCCAAATGGTATGTTTTGGGACTGGATCCACCGAATCAGCTGACTCACCCTGCCCAAAAAATACTTCATAAAATTTGACTATGAAGATTCTCATTCATCCAGGTCATGGTATATTTAATGCAAGTAACTCAAAACAACTGGACTTACTGAGAAATTTTTATTAAGAAGTTTCACTGCTCATCCAAGCAACTTCTTCAGTTCAACTAACTGGTGTAGGGGTTCTCGGCATATATACTCTTCCAACAATCCAATCAAAATGGCACATTGTAACTTTTCAGAGAGGTGAAGTCTGAAATTCACAGAGGTGTTAATTCTGTGCAGTTACTGTGATAGGATTACCAATTTCAGAACTCTTCACACATCCATTCATGCAACTCTCACAAGTAACACCTGTTTTCTAGGAGTTGCATGACACATTGGTAATCCTATCACAGTAACTACAACAGAATCAGCACCTCTGTGAATGTCAGATGTCACCTCTCTGAAAAGTTACAATGTGCCGTTTTGATTGGATTGTTGGAAGAGTCTATATGCTGAGAACTCCCCTACACCAGTCAGTTGAACTGAAGAAGCTGCTTGCATGAGCAGTGAAAGGTCTTCAATAAAATTTCTAAGCAAGACTAGTTGTTTTGAGTTACTTGTGTTAGATACTACATAAAATTACTTTTCAGGTGCATAGGCTCATAGCGCAAAATTGGAAATCCCCACTCCCGATTCTATTTGGTGACTGGGAGAAATCAGTACAAAATAGGCAGAATGTGGAACCACTAATTGCTAGAAAAAATGGTAACAATGAACAATGTATGAAAATATGGCAATTGTAAATTTTGGAAAATATAACTTAATGAAACAAAAAGAGTTAAAAGAAATCTTTATTGTATATGTGAAATTGGGCATGTATATTCTTGACAAAAGCTGGGTTGTAAAATCTTTGTGTGTGTTCTTTTTACAAATAAAACTTACTTGAGTTAAAAAAAACAACCATGAAATGAACCCAACAGGATTGTTTTGCCAACAATATGGATTTATGCAACTTAGTTTCACATGAAGTGCAAGGTACTGTTTTTTTATTACCGAGAAAAAAGGAAATAATTTTTAAAAATGGAGCTTTCTGAATGATAATGGGTTTCTGGATAAGGAATCCCTTAACTATATAATATATTTGTAAAGCAATTAATATCCATTATGACTTGGGCCTAGGGATGGAACCTTTTGGGGGTGCAACCTGATTTCACCTCAAAGCATTAATACAATTGCCCCATATATAATAAAAGGCACTAACTTTGACCTGGTGCAGTAACCAGTAAGATATTTACTTTAAAGGAGGAAA
>CM044439.1:96092145-96113457 GCA_024363595.1 Xenopus borealis
ACAGTATAAGTCTTAAGCACAGTGGCATCTACAGTCCATTTGTATAAACACTACACCAATGATCTGACATGGCTGCCTACACTGCCTAACAGCTACAGAAAACACTTGCTGGTTCAGGAATAACATTTTACATGGTAGAGTGAATTATGTGTAATGCAAACTGTGTAACTTAGAAATATAAACTATAAACACCATAAAAACAAGAATTTATTTATGAAGCTTTAGATATACACAGCTCTAAGTCTCAAGAGTATAAGTGAGGCTACAGCTACAGTATATAAGGCTATGGAATTAATTGAAACAATGTTTTACTGTGGTCAGTGGCGAAAAATATTAATTAATTTTCAGTTGGGTTTATAAGTAATCTCTATACAGTGCTGGGCAATGCTGGCTGCGCACCCTAGCCATCCTGGCCGGCCAAGTCACATCCCACCACCCCGAGGACATGCATGCACGGCGCAAACGGGGACACTTGTTCTGAGCCATAGGCACGTGCCTCTTCTGCCTACCCCTAGTCTCTATAAAACACACATATAATTGTATCAGTGTGTAACATGGCATATTTTTGTATATCCTTGCCCGAATACAATCAAATGAATTGCAATATATGAACGGAAATATGCAGTAGGAAAATAATGCAAGACTTATTATTGGAAAGCCTTCCGGTGTCATATAGCTTTCTTTACCAATGGGAGGCTATATAAAAATTATAATTATCACCAACTCCTTCAGTTATATGTTAGAACACCACATTAACTGTGACACTTGTAAAAACTAAAGTGATGTTTCAAAACCATTGCTGCCTTACAAGATGCCTTTTCCAGAAGTCTTAAAATGATCAACAGGACAGAACAATCTACAGTTTTAATACTTTGTTGCCTTCCCTGCCTTGGGCTATAATTACAGCTTCTTCTGCACTATAGACATGTAATAACAAATAGAGGTCATCAAGGTTGCAACAATGGTGTGATCTGATAGAACTTCATGTATACCTTTGGAGAGAAAGAAATCTCCCAGCTTTTATTGTTGAGAGAAACATTTTGCCAGCATTATCTGTCAATGTCTTCATTAATTTGTCTCTGATTCAGTTGTTGCTAACTTCAGGAACTCAATAAAGAACAGTTGAGCCAATTCTAAAATAAGCCATTGATAAGCATACTGTAATAGAATCTCCAGTGGTGCGGCAGGGATGCCCGCTGCGCAGCTCTTCTCTCTCTCTGCAGTTTTCCTTCCTAGTGCATGTGCAGTGCGCACTTCCGCTTTTTATATGACGTCAGCACGCAATGGCACCAAAATTCAAATATTTAAGGGCGACTTTGCAAGTTTCTCATTGCCCATGATAGGTTTCTTCCCGGTGCCTTGTACTTTGCGCTATTAGTTTATCAGTTTATCCTGTCTTCCTGTGTTTGACCCTGCCTGGCTTTTGATCACTCTGACCTCCATATCCTGACCCTTGCCTGAAACCGACTTTGATTCTGCTTAACCCTCCTATTGATTCCCTTGTTTGACTCCCGCCTGATATCTGACTCCGATTCTGTCTCATCCCATCTGATTGATTACCTGGTTTGACCCTTTGCCTGCCTGACGTTCCTTGCTATCTGCCTGCCTCGACCGAGCCTGTCTGTATACGTATCTGCTTACTCCTACTTGTACTGTGACCTTTGGCCTTATAGACTATAACTACAGTTGAGCCCCTCTGCCTATCCAGAACCCTTAAAGAGATGCTGACACCTGAAATTAAACTCTTTTTTTTACATCTATTATAATATTGGCTTTGAAAACTACTTCTAACTTTGCCATTAAGTATTTGCATGATGCTTTTACATTACCTGTCTGATCCCCCATGTTCCTGTATGAGGGGGCTGCCATATTTGTGCACCCGGCATCTGTTATCATTACAAACTGTAACTAACAGACAGAGATGGGACTGTTAGGTTGGCAAAGTAAGAGTGTCAGGGTGTCAGAGAGTCAGGCTTAGAAATTTCAGCTAACAGTTATATACAAAAACAAACCTCTCAGCAAAAAATGATCAACATGACCTATAGGTAACAATTAATGTACATTCATATGTTAAATTTCATTTTTTAGTGTTAGTATCACTTTAAAATAAATTTTTTAGTGTCAGTATTACTTTAAGTCCAGGTGGCATCCAAGTAAGCTGAGGGCTCCTCCCGAAGCCCAAAGGCAGTCACACTACTGGTGAAGCACGAGCTGAGACCAGGGAGCTTGGTGTTTGTTCTGGTGTTGGGTACCAACCGTGACACATACATTTTGCTTGGGTATATGTAGGGGGAACGTTCTGTTAGATGTAATACTACATTACTGTACTCAACTTGCTTTTTAGGGCTATATTTATGTTACAGTTATAATTTATATTTAATTACACATTTCGGGGGGTATTTACTAAAGTCCAGTCAGACTTTCTGGTGCAAAAAATTTTTTTAACTTACATTTTTCGGTATTTATTAAAGTCCAATTCTGCTGTCCAAATCCGAAAATCTGCCATCTCAGACCTGTATTTAAGTCAATGGGAGAGGTTCCTATCCAATTTGGAAGTTTCTGTGGTCTGCGGAGGAGTTAGCCTTAATAGCCGACTATTTCAAACCCCACAACCTTCCAGCTATTCACCTTTAGCTAGCCACAAAGTGTTATAAGTTGCATTGTGAATATCCCCAGAGCCTTGCTAATTACATTATTTGTGCAAATGGGTGAATTCCTGAAATAGCTTGCTAAGATTTAGCTGAAGCAGCCAAGCACAATCATGAATGCTGACTTTCATGATGTTTGCCTAATTTAATAATTTATCCTAGAAATATAACATTAACCATATAAAATAGCACCCCATTTGGTACATAATGCTAAAGGAAAACATGTCAAAAACACATAAAACAAATAAAATGTTCAAACTGAAGCAATAACACAGCGAATTCTAGAAGCAGCTGCTTGGCTAGTTTGCAAATAAATGTTGCTTAGACAGCATGAAAATGTGCCTTTGTATCTAGCAAGCAATTTACTGAATTACTGCAGTTGGCCCAATGAGGTCTGTTTGTTTTCATTGTGTTTTAAAAAGAAAAAAGCATAAAATAGTTTCCAATAATGGAAATAATTTTTACAGGGTAATCATTTGAAGCAGCTGACGTTTCTCTTAAAATACGACTGGGAGCTGCCATATTGTGTTTAGCACTGACCTGCACACCATCTATTGTTTTCAAAATCAATAGTTTGTCAGTACAGGTACAATGCACTAGTATTCCTCACTAGTTAAAGGACCAGTAATATCAAATTTGAAAAAAAAAAATTCATTAGTGAACTATAAAAAAAAAAGACAAATTAAACTTTAAAATCGCAGTCTTTATTAAGAAATAAGATACTGAAACTCAGTTTCAGTCTTCAGAAAAGGTGCTGCACTAGATTTCTACTCCCTGGATAGCTCATATAAGGAAGGCAGGGAGGAGAAATTGAGAGCCGCACAATGGATTGACGGATCACCTTTTGTGAATAGGAGCACAAGTGGAGTTTCGGTAAGTTATTTCTTAATAAAGGTTATGCGATTTTAAAGTTTAATTTGTCTCGGTTTTTTTATGTATACTACTGAATTTATTGAAAACATTTTTGATCTTACTGGTCTTTTAAATTTTATTTAAATCAAACATGTTTTTGGTAATGGACAGAGAGTTGTTAGAGATGAAGGGACTGTAGAGTAAAGTCAAAGAAAGTAGGTACAGAAAGTGCTAAAACACAATTATGACTTGCCAGAAAACTTCATAGGGCAATAATTAAACAGTACACTCAAAAGGGGGACTGGCCAATGAAAATCTATAGCGTGTGTGGGTGTGGTTGTTGAATACTTTATGTGTTATAGGTGCTAGTCTGTTTTGTGCTGTCTTTAAGGATCATTGTGGGAGTTTGCTAAGTAGCGTTCTCCACAACTTGTATAGCATGAGACTATCTGAGAAATAAGTGTGTAAAGTTACAGTACCCAGTTTCAGAGTTGGGATGAACATCACTACTGGGGCACCAATACTAACATGTTAATAAAGCTTTAGTGGCATATTTGCTTGGTAAAAGCCATTTTTTTCCATGGACAAACAATGGCAGTGCCACCATGGTTACCTAGCATTCATGCATAAAGTTGCATGCAATTTACAGGCTGAATGGGTACATAAAAGAACTACAAGAAAAAGATCCCTGAAATCAAGAAGAGTGCTTTTATGTCTCAAGTCCATTGTTTTTCGGTATGCAAACTGCTTTTATAAAATGCATATATGATAATATAAGGTTGTTTTTTTAAAGATTCTGTATTTAGCCAAAAGTATGGATTCTGCATGTCTCAAAAAATATTAAATTGAACATGTACCAGCAGTGAGCATTGCTGCTGGAGAATTATTTACTCTTACATAAATGTCACATAATATTAAATCTCCTGTATACTAATTACAAATTACCACAACAAGTAAATCTTTTAATATTTAAATCAAAACTCTGCATTTTATGCATGAATAACACTTCAAAGCATATCATTTTTTTCCACGTTGTCTACTTGTGCATCTAATTTGTAATGTATGCCTCCAATATGCCTTTCTTTGATGATGTATTTAAAATTAATTCTCCCCCTTTGGAGAGTGGCACTTTTCTCAATCCCAGTAGAATTCACTTAAATCATGCACCTATGTGCTTAAAT
The DNA here is from genome assembly GCA_024363595.1 of Xenopus borealis. Lineage (NCBI taxonomy): Eukaryota > Metazoa > Chordata > Amphibia > Anura > Pipidae > Xenopus > Xenopus borealis. The sequence continues at coordinate 96,096,827 of CM044439.1, forward strand.
AATAAATTCATGATGTATTTCATATGTTTTGCAATGCTTTAGATTTATGTTGTTTTAAACATACAGCATACATATAATTATCGAGATTACTATAACGGATACCCAGCTACTTACAGGGGGTCATACAACAGAGCAAATCAAATTCCAGTTAGATGCTCTATGCAATTTGAGTTTGTGAGATGTCATCAACTGCCCTTGCAAGCAATACAGACTGGAGTATAGTTTGCTGGCACAAATGACCTGTGGGTGTCACTGTACACAGGACTTGTACTGTACATACACAGGACTTTCTATACAGCTTGAAAGTGAAAGTAAGACGTTACTGTTGTTGTGTAAGGCCTATATGAGCCTGTTAATAAAACACTGTTATATTCTCCTCATCCTCAGCTACCAAACATAACAATTCTATTTTTGAGTAATTATCAATACAGGTATGGTACCTTTTATCCAGAATGCTCGGGACCTGGGGTTTTCCAGATAATAGATTTTTACAGATAATTTAGATCTTCCTGCCTTAAGTCTACTAGAAAATCATATAGACATTAAATACTAGAAGAGGCTGGTTTTGCTTGCAATAAGGATGAGTTATATCTAGGTTGTATAAAGTTCAAGGTACTGTTTTATTATATAAAAATGTGGATTATTTGGCTAAAATGCAGCTATGGGAGATGGCCATTCCATAATTCGGAGCTTTCTGGATAACGGGTTTCCAGATAATGGATCCCATAACTGTATTTGTATTCTTTTTATAATGTCATACATTGCATATGTTTTGAATGATTGTATGTGTTTTTTAATGTGGGTGGAAGCTACATTGTACTCACCCTGTAAAATACTTTACAAATTAATAAAAAAAAAGAACGTTCAAGATACACTTAACATTGACTTCTAAAGAAACTTGCTAGGCTTTAGATGGTGGATTCTGAATTCAAATTTGTTGTGCTGCAGCTTTGCAGTATACAGATTTGATCCTGTAAGCTTAAGGCAAAGACATAAAGGTGGAATTAACAGTGGGAATATTTCAAAGATCAATCAATACACGTACATATAAAAACCCCCAGGTAGCAGAAGAATACAGAAAGAGAGTGAATAACGTCATATACAATAAACGCAATCTCATGATGAAATGCGATTGCATTTATAATTAATAATATATTGTACTAATTTTATTTTTTTGAAAACATCACCATATATATTCTTTGTTATTTTTAGGTTACATTACAATTAATTAAAAAGGAACTAGGCAAAAAATAAGAAAATAAAAGATGTCCACAGAAAAACAATCATCTTTAAAAATTTGGGAGAATATACTTGCAGAATATGTTACTGAAGTAATAAATCAAGGATAGTCAGACCAATAAATCAAGAAGTCACATGCCATCAGCTGTTGAATGTAAATGACACAAAGAAAACAGAAACCAAAGGCTTATACATTTCAGTATTGTTTCCTCTATTTAGCCTTTGTTAAATGTGCTTTTAAATGGTATTGAAAATAAATTCAGCTTATCCTAAATCATGTGTTTAACAACCCAGTGACACCAGTGATTGTGAGTGCTTGTAGTGACAGGATTTGTTGGGGGCTTATCATATCAGAAACTGGCAATGTGGAACAGTCATTCTCACATGCAGCGCAGTAAAACAGCTTTACCTGGTGTGTTTAGTCGAGCAAAGGATTAACAAAAGCATGTGTGAATATAGTGGCTTGAAATAAACCAGATCCCTACTTTTATATACAACAAATCTGTTATAAGACCCACTGAAGGAAAATGATTCATATAACAGAATTTTGACCTGACAGAATAAATAATAAGGATGCACCAAATCTTTATTTTTTTCTACCATGCACACAACTGAGGGCAAACAAAACAGGGAGTGAACATTATTTTTATTGGGGATGCACAGATTCCTGAATGTGGTTTAGTATTTGGCCAAATCCAAGCCTTTTTCAGCAGGATTCGGCTGAATCCAAGAGTCTGGTCGAACCAAATCCAAACCCTTCAGTCACATGATTGTATGGGGTAGATTCATCAAAGAGTGAAGTTCCGCCACTAGAGGGAAATTCCACAGCTCTCAATTCATTTCTATGGGATTTTGCAAGGCGTATTCATCAATAAGTGGAGTGAAAGTTCACCCTTTGATGAATACGCCTTTAAAAATCCCATAGAAATTAATTGAGAGCTGTGGAATTTCCCTCTAGTGGCGGAACTTCACTCTTAACTTTACTCTTTGATGAATCTACCCCTAAGATTTTGGGTTTGGTTTGGCCAGTTGCTTGGATTCAATCAAACCTGAATAGTGCTGAAAAAGGTTCGGATTTGGCCAAATCTCGAAAATTCATTCAGGAATCCTTGAGGAATTATCATTTTCACTACATGTTATGTTTGCCAGCAGTTATCTTTTATAAAAAATCTTGACCAAGTTTGATTTGGATAGGAAATTGATGTCAGTCATATTTCACTTATAATTGCTTGTGACATTTTATATTTGGGTGCTTATCTGATTTGAGAAAGCTTTAAAGGTTAAGATATATAAACAATTAGCCAATTAAGTAATGTTCTAATTAATACCACTAATATTTTTTTATCCCTAATGAATAGTAATATTTTTCCTTACAATTTCTTTCATGCCATCTAATTAAATTCCCTGTGAGTAGCCTTGAAACAGTTTCTTATTTAGCCTGTCAAATTACCAATAGTCATGGTTCCTAAGAGATATGTTTACATGTCAAATGTAGAAGCATCCAAACCTTATTATTTTTTAATCATGAATAATACTGCATACAACTATATATAGTACATTTCCATTAATCATATTTATAATTTTAATGGCCTGACATACATAAACATGTTACATAGCTATGGCTATGGTCCCTCCGGATACATTCAAAATAATTTCCCTTGTAAGGTATAGAGCCTTGTTGGGTTTTGTGAAAATTAGTATGCTAATAACACATTAAAGGAAAAGGAAAGGTATAATTACATAACACCTCAGCAACAAGGTTGCATTAAAGGTTTGTTTAAATTCACAGTGTAGCTCTCTGCTGTCCCCAGACTCTCTATTCAAATCAGATCAGTTTGTAAGTTTCAGAATAGGGTGACATCAGTGCAATTCCTCTCATCTGTAAAAATCCCTAGCCCTGGGCAAGAGCACACTCTGTGTAATTATTTTAAGCTCTTTTCAAGATCAAGAGGCTGACATGCAGAACTGACATTACTAGGTGGACACATGGCAGCAATATACTACTAATGTGGTAAATTTGAGTGGTGATTTCTCATTTCGGAAGGAACAGTTGCAAAAAAATGTGGCATTTAGGAGTGCAACAACAATTTTTATGCAATTTTTTTTTTTAAATCAACAATACAGTGTTTTTTTCCCAATAATTCCAGTGTAACTGCAGCCAGAAGGTGCTGAAATGTACTTGAGATACACTGCAGATTGGATGCAATTACACTGAAATTTTCATACTTGAAATGTTACTTCATGACATAATTAACTCGTCACATTGTGCTAGTAATGCCTTTTTTTATTATATGCTTTTGAAGGGGTACTGATCACCATATAACAAGCACCAAGTTTTTTCTTATTTGGAGAGGCTTGAGGAACAAGGTACGGTATGGGATCTCCTATCCAGAATGCTAGGGACCTGGTGTTTTGGTAATTTGGTGCCAACATACGTACATTAAATAAGCCCAATATAATTGTTTTGTTTCTAATAAGGTTTAATTATAGTATAGTATAGTAGTGTAGTATAGTATAAGTATTAAGTACATAAGTAATAAGTAAATAAGTATGCATATAAGTATCCATCAGAAGTATACATCATAGCTAACAATTCCACTATCACCCCATCTCTGCGTTGTGTTCAGTCGGTGAGGAATTCATTTTCTTACAATATATTATTCGTATCTAATCTTGATCAATGTGTGTGTGTGAGTTTTATTTCTATCACTGTATGTGATAAGTCTGTTAAGGGAAGCTTGACGAGACATTTTTTGTGCGATAAGTCTGCCAAGGAAAGCTCGGCAAGACAATTTGGTACCAGGAGTGGGGCGAGGAAGTAAAACAATATGCTGAAGAGAATGAATAATAATGTTGTGGGGAAAGCTGTAAATTTTGTAGAAATCCCTGGTTGGGGTTCTTTATGTAAAATTATTGCCACTGAGTGGTCTAAAGTTGCAGGATTGTGTGAGGATTTGGTGCTTCATCTGAAAGATGCCAGTCCAATTGATGTGGTAGCATGCTTGGAGAAAAAGTGTTGTGTGCTTTAGGAAGAGAGGGGGGGATTTTGTTATCTGTATACTGTAAACAGTATAGTGATTGCCCAGAGCTAAAAGAGGGTATTTCCCAGTTAGAAAAACATACAATTGATTTACAGAGTTCGATGACAGTTTTGCAGTGCCAAAATAGACAAATTGCATCTGCTATAGTAGGATGTGCAAAATATAAATACAGGAAGTAGAAGGTGTTAAAGGTGGTTGATTGGGCTCCAAAGGATTATTTTTGGTTTCAAGCTCAGTGATTTAAATAGGGATCAGGTCAAAATTCAGTAATAGGCAAAAATAATGTGATTATATTTACCTGATGGTAGGTATCAGGTTGATTTTCATAGTTGTAAATATATAAATACTGTTGTAGTTGGATAGCTAAAATGCTTCTTGTGAAACTACCTCCAGTTATTATAATAATCCAGTGTGGCCAGCTGGAGAACTTGGAAGCTGGAGAAAATATACCATCCACAAGCTGCTGGACTATTAGAAAGAATGAATGGCTTGCTAAAAGAACAATTACAGAAACTAGGTCACGAGACTTTTAAAACTGGAGAGATAATGTGCACGGTTCTATAGAAATATTAAGTAACAGACCAATTGTAGAGAATAAACCTCCTCTAATGCATATGTAAATTACGTATGTGCAAATAAAGCCATTACAAGTTCAAGCTACTTTAAGTTAGAGGGAAATTAAAGAAGGGGCATTGGCATCTTACACAGCAAGTTGCAGAGAGGGCTGCAGTACCAAATTTAAGTACAAGAAATGGAAAGGGAAAATGAATTCAAGTTCCAAAAATTGTATAGCTTTTTAAAAGGAAGAAATATTCAGTATCAATTGTATAGTATAAACTGCAAATAAGTTAAAAACTGTAATATTTGGATAGTTAAACATGTCTCGTGAGTCAATGTATGTATTCGCTGTATTTTTGCGTTGACTTTGTCTTGTCTTCCGATGTCGATAGTGTGCAGTTTCCATTCTGTGTGCTGTATTTGTTTCGTGTCACACAATGATGTAGCGTCAAGTTTATAGCAGGAATAGGAATTCAGATTCCTCCAGAACATTTTGTGTTAGTTTGTAGAATTCCTATAATAGACATTCAAGTATTGGGAGGAGTTATTGATGCAGATTATCAAGGAGAGATCAAAGTAATTCTTTTGAACTCTGGAGAGCATGATTTAATTATATAGGCAAAATATCACATTGCTGAAATAATTAGTGATGGGCGAATTTATTTGCCAGGTGCAAATTCGCGGTGAAAAAAGTTGCGAGCCAAAAATGATGCGACGCGTCGAAAACAATGCAATGTGCGTTGAAATCAACGCAACGCGTCAAATTCTTCGCCAATTTGCGACTTTCGCTGGAAATGGAAAAGATTTGCCCATCACTAGAAATAATAATTATGCTAGTGTACTATGGGCAAGTAACTAAGGGAAATCATCTAACATTAGTAACTGTATGAGGAGATAAAGATTTTGAAGCAACAGGGATTCAAAGCAGAGCAAAAATTTAGATACATCATCCTAACAACCAGAAGCTGCTGAAGTAATTGCAGCAGGAAAAAATTATGTTGTGCTGGTAATGAGGCCAGGACAGGAAAAATGGGATTACATCCCACTAGAGAAATGTTATTTGGGAGAATAATGAAATTTGTTTCTTTATAGATCAACCCCACATGATATGCATTCCGATGATGTGGTTTGCCGATGTGATGATAATGAGCTCCTTTTGTATGCATCCAACAATACTTGTTAAAACCAAGCTAGGATCGGAAGTGCAATGAGGATGGAAGAGCAGTACAAATAATAAAACACAAGGCAGTTTTACTTGTGAATCAAATAAACAATGTATGCATACTAACATTACTATTATGGGAAGTCACGTGTGGAGACCTGTATGAAGATGCAGATACCCTCCATACTATGTATTAAAAACTGATAATGGAACTATTTTACTGCAGAATCAAATGGAAATTAAATGTTGTAATTTACCATTGAATTTAGTTCATCAAAGAGCCGAAGATTGCTGTGATGCATGTCTCAATGATACTAATGATATTTACTCAGCGACTAAGATTTTAACATATAATTTAACAGTATTTTGGTGTCAGAATAATACTGAAATAAGTGTAAGAGGTAAATGGGCTGAATATATAATATTTTTAGTAATAGGCCCAATAAATATTACTAGTAAAAAATTATTTAGTGAGAATTCCCTCCACACGTCAAAAAGTAGGAACTCAATTTAAAAGAATGGTGATATAATTTAAATTAAATTTCCGAGTACAAATAAAAATTGCAAGGCCAGAAAAAAAAAAAGTGTAGGCACTGATACTGGAATATTTAATTCCATATATTTAGAAGTTATGAAGAATAAATTAGGTTCAGTTGAAAAAGTTATGAATGATATAGAACATGTGCAGGGATGTATACTAAGTGCACTGTGTACTGATTAAATGGGCGTCAGTAGCACTTCCATTATACTTATATACTTTACTTAGCCCTAGGAGTGCATACACAACCTCCATTTTTGTATTTGAAATGTAGCCGGAAGCTGTGGCTGAGCTTCATGTGGAGCACCCTCATACCTCCCCCTTTTAACTAATGGTGGTCCTATGTTTTTAATTGCAACATCTGCAGGTAACACTTTTTACACCTATGTATATTTATAACACTTTCTGTTTTTAGTCTGTCTTTCATACTAATACTTTCTCATATTTACACTCTTATTTATATTCACATTTACACTTGTACATATTATACACATTGTTTTAAATGTGAACCTTTACACATAGCTTTACTTAGCCTTCACTTTTTTTATTATTACATTGTTTCTTTAAAAAATGGGTGTTGTGTTTTCACGATTGTATTCATTACAATTTTTTATTTTTAGAACTTTTAATGAATAAGGTAACATTAACTTTTGTTTATTTTAAATAGAAAATAAATTACTAAAACCCCGACTTTATTCAATAAAACATGAATTAGTGAGTATTGTGGAGTCAATAGATTAATTAAAGTAACTAATTTCTTAATTCTAGGACCCTTAATTACAGGACCCAGGTATAAAAAAAGTGAGCTTTAAAGTTTCTGTCAAAGAAACCTTCATTAAGTTGTTGCAGACATTCTTGGAGGCCTATTTTTATACTGTGTAAAATTAAATTCGCCAAAAAAGTGTATAATACTGTGAAAAATAAATGGATTTAGCAAGGTATGTTTTACATTACGCCATGCGAACGCCAGGTTTGCTGCTGTCATTTTACACGGCTTCAGAATTTTTTTTTTAAGTTTCCAGCTGAAGTTGCTCAAACAAATCTAGTATAAATAATTTATGCCAAAAACTCTGTTTTTACAGGATTGTGCCTGGCAATGTGTGGTGAATTATGCTGCCATTTGTTACATCACACAATAAATCTGCCACTAGAGAAACACTCGGAAAAAGGTTGATGCGATTTATGTTTCCCCCAGATTCTTATAATTTTTGTGGTAACTTCAGCAAATGTCAGTTTTGCAATGGGAAAAAAACAAGTTTTATTTTACTATTGTTCAATTTATGTAAATTCTGGTTTACGGAGTCCCTTGAGTAAATTCAGACTTATTTGAGCATTTACTTGTAAGGGATTGGGGCCCAATGCACCTGTCCTGAATTAGTAAGGGGAAACTAACTGTGTATTAGTTAGAGCCAGACAGGTTGAGGATTTTTGTGTTTTCTGTATTCTCTTTTTTCTCTTTGGAAAAGTCTCCAATAAACTTGCTAAAGACCAGTTATGCTCAGTTGAACTGTCTGTGCCTCTGTTTTGGAGTCTCTGGAAGTGTACGTAAAGGTCTATTCCCCAGTGAGACCACAGTCCAACTACCTGAAATCACTACTTCATTTACTTGAACACCAAGATAGAGATTAAAGCATGTGTTAAGTCTGGACCAAAAGGTAGTGTCTGACATTGGTCTCAAGCAGAAATATTGTTAACAATTGTGGGGGCTCTAAGAACTTAAAGTATCCCTACATTACAAAACAGCAACCTGAGCATGTGGGAGGAAAGTATTCTTATTGCCCCAGAGGGCAGTATGGGTAGTTATTGTTTCCCTGCTTTTCCCTTATTTTAATATTGCCACTGGCACATTGTCTTCGTTTCTTTAAAATGACTATTGTACTTTCAAAACTAACACATTAGCTTGATTCCCTCACTACTTTTTGCTATTGGTTTATGAGAGAGCTACAGTTGTGGGCCTCTTGCAAGTGTTTTTAGATAGGATTGATGGCTCCATTATGGGCAGTAATCATTGGCAATAGTTGCTAAATATGCTTCCATAGCTATGTAGATACAGATCAGTACTCTGATAACTCACAGCAGTATGACCTTTTGCCAATAACGAACGCATACAAATCCCCTTGCACAACATGCATTGCAAGGGAGAAAGTGCATCAGCTTCATTTATAACTACAAGTACAATAAAAATAGCAATAAATGTTACTCCTAGAACGATTTCTTGAAATGACTAAGGAATTTACATAAAAATAAGCTCCAAGGGTATAGCTTCATCCTTCTGATGTTTCTCCTTTAATGTAACAATAACCAGCTTCCAAAGGATGTTTGGAAGATACTTCAGAGTTAATAAAGATGTCATATTGGAGTCTGTTAAAGAATTTTGGGTCTATGTCTGAAGAATTTACCTCAACTTCAAGTACTACATTTTTGTACAACAGAAGTGAAAAGATAAACATGCATGGGCATACTTACCTTACTTACCCTCTAGCAAAAGGTAAATGGGAGACATTTCAAAAACTGGCACAGTAATTGTGTTGGTGCTGGAGATGCTACTGTAAATAACTCCCTGTTTCAGAACTTCTACATATGGTACTACATGCAATACGGAATGTGCTGCCCCAATAAGCTTGAATTAATAAATGGAGAGACTTGTATTAATACATGTGAAACACACTGAGAAATTAATAACCAGATATTTGTAAGATCAATAACTTAATGCTCTAAAATGTTGAATCAGGGGTTTACAATCACCAACTAGGTTGTACACATGTATATGCAGTTGATTGTGGTTCTCAGCCACTCTCACTTATGTACCTACAGTATTTACTAAACAACACCTGTCCTTTCATTTTCCCAGTCTTCAGTGTTATGTTTTTGAGGAGCTTGACAAAATACAAGCATAACTTGGGCTTAAACTGAAGTGGGCATTGTAAGGTATTGTGTATTTATCAAATGGGACATTTCCATTTTTTTGTGTTACCATCCACTTAGTAAACCACCCTTTACAAGAAAGAGATATCCTCATAAGTGCAACAGCCATATAGTAACTATGCCTCTTAACTTAGAAAAGGTTCCAAAATATGTGCTGAATATTTATATTTCATTAAAGAAGATTATTTCCTGGCTGTTAATAGCCTAAATATCTTTCAATCACCAGTCTCCAGATATTTTCTATTGTTGGCCATCTTACAGAATCAGATTATCCCCACCCAAGGGACAAGTAAAACTTAAATCAGACTAAATGGTCTGTCATGAGATAAAGTTCAAAGGAAAGAGCACATACTCACACCTGAAAACCTTAGGTGCTGACACGTTGATGAGCCTCCGGTCAGGGCTTAATCATGAAGAAATAATGAAGTAGGTTGAACGGAGCACTCCAAAGGTTTGGTAAAAATTCAAATTCTTCCTTTATTTAGAATCATTAAAATTCAAGGACATGAATGTGACAAAATAACCCCTCGCTTAACGCGTTTCGTGGCGTCTCGCCACTTCCTCAGAAGCAAATGGTAAATGGTCTGTCATGTCATATTAGTAATACCTATGTGAGAAAGAATAAAATTCTGTTTATACGGAGCCAACCTGACATAGATGCATCCTGTTCTCAAGCTAGCCTTGGTCATTGTTACCTTGACCTTGAGGAAGAACAATTTCATTGGTTATTTAGACAGTTGTTCATTTATCTGTGCTGTGAAGAGAAATCTCTATGCTGATGCAATGGTAATGCCCTTTTACGCCCACAATTTCTTATGTCATACATTCCCAAGTTAAAAAAAAATCTGTGATTTCTTTGTTCAGAGTTCTGCCTCTTTGTGAGTTCAGAATCCATGGAGCTTGTGTCAAATAAACTTCATTTTTTACTTCAATTGGTCTCCGGTTTGTAATACAACTATTCCAATAATACTTTGTATAAATGCTAGTTAGAGCATATGCCCCTCTAGATTCTGTAATTCACTCACGTCACACATTGGAATGAAAGGAATGATAGACTCTTCAACATATTTTAAACTTCTTTGATCAAAAAAAGTAAAAAGCAACAATTACTTGAACTGTTTATCTTTCATATATACTTGAACTGTTTATCCTTCATATGGTGCCAAAAGCTTAAGAGTTGGTGTCCAAAACCAGTTACCAAACTGCAGTCTGGACCTATAAGGTGGCCTACAATTGTGGATGGATAAAGGTCAGTTAGGTTAGCTTTGGAAAGAATATCTCTATACTCTTCTTCATATGCCTTGATGCCAACCTAAATTTGGGGTTAGTTTCAGAGTGAGCGGTGTACAGAATATTTTCACTGAGAAAGGGGATGAACAACAATACATGCAGTGATTTAAAGTGCCCCAATATATATATATATATATATATATATATATAAATCCAGTATATGAATGAATAAATATATCTTATAGCTTATATTTTTTAATTTAATTAAACTTTTAAAATTAAAATGGTAGTTACACAATAGACACAATAGATATTACTATTGGTACAAAGCAGTCAGGCCATGTTAGAAGCACATGAATAAAGCAGTTTATTCTTTGCAGCAATAAGGATCAGTTTACTCAGTGAACCCTTTACAGTTTACAGAGCAAGAATATAGCCCTGTAACTCCCTCCATGGCAGTGGCATTTCCCATATATCTGAGTATAATAACATAACATATATTTTAGGTTGTTGGCAGGGAAGAAGTTAAAGGCACACTTTTTTGTTTACTTTCGGAACTACTAGAAAATATATATATTAACATTTTAAATATACATTGAAAAACTATACTGTATATTACTATACCACTTACACGTCTGTCTTGCTTATTAATATACATTACGTTACTATTTCAGAATTAGTCATTGAAATAGCTAAACAGAAGAGAGAAATGTTAAAAGATGAATATATGCATTACTAATTTCTTTCCTTTCTGTTCAGCAATTTAAAGAGGCTTACATTTATAATTTTCTGTGTATGAACACAATGTTCCCATTCTCCACAGATACAAGGAAAATAAAGGAAAGTCATCAGAAATACTGAGTATAGTTTGGTCCAGATTGTGAAGAAACTCCTTTGTCTCATTGGTAAAGAGTTCACATTCTGATGATTCTGATTTCTCCTTTTCATAGTGTAGAAGTGCTTCCACTGCTGAGAGAATTGAAAACATATTCTCATATTCTGAAATGTCATATTTGCTCTGGTTCTACAGGAACAGAAAATACACAAAGGAAATATTATGCACAATTTGTTTACAAATACTATACTGTATAAATATGTAACTTAAATATATACAGTAATACTGTTTTTTTGTTTAACACTATAAATATGCAACTAGGTCATTTTGCAAGTGAATGCACAAAAATACAATTTTTTGCCATTATAACAATATGATGACTTTTCTAAATATAATATGTAAGTGTAAATAAATATCACAGGTTTTTTTTTTGTAAACCTTCACCTGCACCGAAGCAAAAATTAACAGTACATTTTTGTATTTTGTACCTTATGTACATATGCAGCATTTAACACAGGTGTTTTATAATAAAGGTCCAATGAGGTGCCAGCCAGAAATACAGCATTAAGCTAGAAGTAGGTTCTAATTTGATATGCAGATAAAAAACAACATAATTGAAAGTGCATTATTAAGCACCATGTTCTACCTAAAACTAGTGAAGCTTTTTTCCATCATCGCATTTATAAAATATTCAAAGGTCATAGGAATATTAAGCATTATTTTGAAAAGATTTCCTTAAGCCGCTTGGGTAATATCTCAATGTAGAAGCAAAAAGAGAAAATATTTTATTTACTAGCCAAATGGTATGTAGTGCTTATTCCAATGGTCTATCTTTAGCATGTAGTTTTTATTATAGAGCCAATACATTTTTCAAAAATTAGAGGCCAGTGAGGAGTTCCATTACCATTCAAAAACAAGAGGCTAGAGGCAAGTTTTCTGAACTTCAATTTCATTTCCAATATCCTTTTATTATACATTAGGGAATGTAACTATATATATAAGCAAGGAAATGTTGTGCTCACCACAATTTTAATACCATTAGGCGGAGGTGCAATGAGGCTGTGACCACAAAATACATATAGATAAATACAAGAGGTCCTCTGCACTCAACTCATTATCAATATATTTAAGACATTGAGAGATTTTGTGCATACAGCTACTAATAAATGCATTACCCTTTAAACAAAACAGGGATTGTTTGTCCATATACTGCAAGATATTTAAGCTGGCCAACTACGTCAAAGTCATCCCATATCTGGCCAGTCCTACGCTCAAGCAATATAATTCTTAATGAATCAGATGAAAATTGAGCGTAGGACTGGCCAGATATGGGATGACTTTAACGTAGTTGGCCAGCTTAAATAAATGCATATTGTTTAAAGGGTAAGGCATTTTTTTATAGCAGTATGCACAAACGGTCTCAATGTCTTAAGTATATTGATAATGGGTTGAGTGAAATATACAAGCAAGAATATGCATATTTCATAAAGCTGTATATATACTGCATTGTATTATCTTTCTGGTTTGGCCTAATCCAATGAACTCACATTAATTATATTATAAAATCCTACCACTGGAAAATGTCACCAGACAAAACTGCCATTAGCTCTAAAAAAAGTTTAAAAAAGGTCGGGCAGATCTGGGTATCTCAAACGCTCCCAATTGTCATTTATTTGTATGCTCATTTCCAGTTTCTAGCCATTATTATAAATATCACATATTCTATTCTAAACTTGTCCAAGTATTAGGCAAGAAAAATATTTATGAATGTGTGGAGTAGGGGTTTGGCAAAGAATACATTCATAAATATTTTTTTTAGCGACCCATAATAAAATAGTTTATTGCTAATCAGTTGGTATTTACCCAAATTTCTCCTGCTTCACAAAATCATGGATCACAGACTAATACTTGGACAAGTATAGAATAGAATATGTGATATTTATAATAATGGCTAAAAACAGGAAATGAGCGTACAAATAAATATATTCTATACAGTATAGAATACAGAAAACAGTGGCAATGTTAGGCAGAAAATGATAAAGAAAATGTGAACATACTGTAATTCTAGCTTTCATGATCAATACAGGATATACTGAGGTAGGATATGTTATAATTATCACATACGCACAGAGTGGTGATATTTTACACATAAATTTGCAAAAGAATGTTTAATCAGTCTTGTAACCATCAAGGCACTTCAACCTTACAACTCAATGTGAATATTCTTGTTTCAATTTGTTATTAATTTTTTTTCTGTTGTGTGGTTTATATTCACACCCAATCCCATGTACAGCATAGTAGACTATTTTGGAATGCTTTACTAATATAATAAAAAATGATCAATCCCTGTCCTTGAGTAGTTAACAATGACATTTTTATTTTAGTCACTCATACAAGTACACCCAGACACATACACAAGCACATACATACGTATCTTTTTGTGTGACATGTTGACAGGAAAGCATTTCAAAACACCTTTTAGCCATTAATCAACGCTTTCTTTCAAAGTGTTATTTTTTCTTGGCATGCACGCCTTTACACTAAACACAAAATACTGTTTCGCTGCTTTTACATTGCAATTGTAAATGTCAATAGGTTTAGACTAACAAATAATATTCTACATCCCCCATACATTTTATCTGTGATACACTTCAGTACAGGAATAGATGAATTGCTGCTATATAACTTTTGTTATTGCTCAACAACCCTATTACAGTACTTAGCATTGTATCTATAAAATGGATGAACAGTTATTCAGTAATATTGTGCTAGGGTTAACATAACATTTAGTAACAGTATGTATAAAAAGATAACATATAGGTTACAAGAATAAAAAAACATGCATTTCCCATGTTATTGAAGTATTTTAGTGAACCACTACATACCTACAGTCTTATACTAGCTCAGTTTGTTCTCTTTACCTCTGGTTGGAATGCCTGGAAGTGATTTTATCAGCTCCATATAAAAAGTGATTTTATCAGCTCCATATAAAAAGTAAATATATTTAAATAATATGCGAAATATAATACATTAAATAAAGCTGGGAAGGCTGAATGCAATGATGTTGTTTTTGTAAGTAATATAATGTAATAATGGCAGATATTGAGCAAAACTCAGAAATACTACAGTTCAACCAGCAAAATCCCAATAGCATGTGTAGCATTTTGGGGTCAGTTCAGTACAGGTTAATATGAAATAACACTTGATATATTTTCATTAAGTATTGACCATCATCCCATGCTTTCCTAGGGGAAGCAGTGTCAGGTGAATAAACATGTTGGCAAATATGGTGCACAATAGTGGCCAAACTCCATGGTTGCAATTTGCCAGCTATAAATGGTAAAATAGATTTAAAAAGGGCTATAAAAAGACTCAACTGCATTGGTTAGAGAATATTAGGGGTTTACATGTGTGTCTTTGTTTAGCTTTGTGTAAATCTAGCAGCAGCTTCCCTGCAATGGTGTGGCTACATGTATGAATCTAGCAGCAGTATCGACATTTAACCCAACATAAAGAGTGGTAAGTCTGCCCCATATCAAGTAAAGATGCAATATCAATTGATCGATAAAATTGTTCAAATCGATTCGAACGATTTTAAGCAATCGATAGAATTTTTTTTTTATTCGATCAAAAAAACTTAGAAGAATCCTATGGGAGCTTCCCGGCAAGTTTGTAGATCAAATTTTTCTTAAATGCACAGTACTTCGAAAATCAATTTGAATCGAATTTTGGGCTATTCGATAGTCGAATAAGCCCAAAATTAATTTTCACTTCGAATCAATTTGACCCTTAGTAAATGTGCCCTTAGTATCAAATTGCATGTGTATTTAGTATTTATGCCCATACAGTAAGTCCCAGAAATGCATGCAACTGCAGTTAATTCATGTAAAATGGAAAGAGCTTTCAGAACTGTGGCATTACATATCAAGATATCACTAAGACTACTTAGTCCTCACTTTTTCCAAAATTGTAAAATATGCTAATCTCAAGTGACAAAGTACACACTACAGGTTTTACTTTGTGACTTTTTAACATAAATTAGTTTACACGAAGCAGCTATGTATGAAAAATTACGTATAAATGTTCATATCACTTAAAAGGAAAATATACCCCACCCCTTTTTGACATGACTACTTTCAGTTGAACTTATGTAGACAAGTATAAACACTATCTGACCTTCCAAATTCCACAATTTGCAAGGAAACCCTGATACTCATATAAACCATTTCCCAAACCTCATTTAGGCTCAAACTTTAATGCTTCCTTCCTCCCTCACTTGTCCCTCTGCTTTTCCATAGTGGGTAGTGTGTAAACAGAGGGACTTCAGGTCCCTGAATCTATTACTCACAAGGTGAGAGAGGGGTTGCAGAACACTGTGAGCTTATAAGGAGGGGATGGGGAAGTGACCCCAGTAAGACATTTTCTTACCACCAAGGACAATGGCATAAAATGTATTAGGGTCATATAAAAGTACCATATATGTGATGACTTCTTCACATACCAACTTTCCATTATTTATCTGCCCAGGAACGGAACTAGGTGGGGGCTGCCCTGGTGCAGGCTGTGCGGCCGGGCGCCCTCCCACCTGAGTCCGTCTGTGATAGACACGCCGCTGCAACCAATTCCAGCCGGCTGCAGCAGCGCGAGACTGCCGGGGGGCCCTGCGGGGGTGCGGACCCTGGCCCAGTTGCACCCCCTGCTCCCCCAGTAGTTACGCCCCTGTATCTGCCTCTACCACCAATTTTTATTAAAAAGAAGTCTTTAAAATGTGGATGTGGCTATTTTTATGTCATATGTACAATATTTTTCAGAATTAGTCATACCCACAACATTTTTACAGACATATAAATACATGGGGAAAAATTTTACATTTTCACAGCACAATAATGACAGTTGTTTAACATGTATACAACACTTTGTAGAGTTTGTCAGCCTTAGAACAATTCCATAAAACTATAAGTTATCTTCTGTGACTTTGTCATGCTTATGACATTTTTACTGTTTGCCAACTGACAAGTCCATGTCAAAGGGGGGGTATTGTCCCTTTAAAAGGGAGATCAACATCATATAAATCTTCAGAAGCCTATGATTAGGTGTTTTAAC
>CM044439.1:96120568-96140231 GCA_024363595.1 Xenopus borealis
GTTAGTGCCTTGCTTTACATGATATTCTATACGACTTTCCTGCAGTGTGCACCCAGGCCTTTTCTTCACTAAGTAGGATATTTGATTTTATTCAGTGTTTTGGTCCTAAAGTTGTTTAAACATTCTTGAAAATGTAAAGCATGTGAGCTCAAGCGTTACATGTTTTAGATAAAAACTAGTTACAAATGCCCACAGGAAAAAAAGGAGATTGCCGTAGGCAACCCCTGTGGTTTGAGAGTTACTGTCAGTGAAAAATAGAATGCATAGCCCTTTATCCTGGGTAAGAGGTGAAGAAGGTCAGTACCCTAGATATTTGTGAATAATGGTTTGGCTAGCTTACACGCCAAGTGACCGTGCAGATTCCACAATACTGAAAGTTATTCAAAAGAGAAACTAAAAGAATCCCAGGGGATAAAAGCATAGAAGTAGATGGAATATTATTGTTACTTTGTAAAAAAATGTATGAAAGACTCATTGGAAATTAGATAATTTGTTTTTGTGCACTGGGGTACTTGCTACTTCCTATAAATAGTTTATTTGCACTAATAATATCTGGCTCACAAATTATGCTGAGAGTTTCTTTTGGAAGATACAATTAGCTTACTCAGTTTTTGGTGGTGCTAGCGTCATGGATATTTTATGATATTATGCAAGCTGGACAGGATTTGGGACTGTGTGATTTACAGTATGTGTATCTACAGAAAGCCACATGGTCCAAGCTGTGTAAACTGATAAGATTCTGTACCCATGTTTGGCCTTTATTTCCAGCAGGCAACAGATAATGCAAAAGGAGCTTTACTGGATACTTTCTATACTTCCTTTAAAATTGTAGTGGTGTGTCCAATGGACAATGCAATGATTAATACAGACTACCTTTTAAAATCCAGCACATAATGTAAAATGTGTGTTAAATTATTCTTGCCATATAAAGTGCGTACATGTTGATTCAAAGTATTGCATTTGTTGCCAGATGGAAAGAACATGGAATTTCGGGATCAAACTGTTAAAAAGACTTGGTCCTCTCAAAGGGTAGAATTCCATAGGTGTTTTAAATGAATAATATGATCTCTTATTTTGGGTCGAAGTGAAAATTCAAATTAAATTTGAATTAAAAAAAATTCAAATTTTGATTTTTTTTTTGCTAATTCCATTATCGAATGGGCCAAAATTCGATTTGAATTGAAAAAATTAAATAATTCAAAGTACTGTCTGTTTAAAAATTTTTTAATTCAACCATTCGCATCTTAAACCTGCTGAATTGCTATTTTAGCCTGTGGGGGACCTCCCATAACATTTATAGAGTTTTTTTGCAAAGTTATGTAAAATCTAAAAAATTTTTTGAAAATTGCTCAAATCGCTTGATTCAACAATTCAAATAGTTCGAATTAGATCGGAAATGGTCAGTTTTCAATCGAAAATTGGCCAAAAAAAATTGAAGGCTGAATTTTGAAGTTTTTTCATTTCGAAATTCAAACAATCGTAAATGTGCCCCAAACATTCACTCACAGGGGTAAATTTATGAACTCTCACTTCCACCCACTGATAAATACACCTTTCAAAATCCCATAGAAATGAATGGAGTGTGGCGGAATTTCACTCTAGTGGTGGAACTTCACTCTCTGATAAATTTAACCTACAGACTTTTCATTTGAATATACTGAAGCACATGCAGGCTTTATTGTAATTGGTGGATAATTACTGAAATATACAATTTACTCACCCAGCCAACAAGTGCTAAAAACATAGATTTAGAACCAATACAAATACTATGATATAAAAACCTATGGGAGATGCTATACAATAGAACAATATAGAATCCTTTTTAATCAGTATGGACAATGCAGAACATTGATAAAATTATAGCTCAAATTGTTCCTCAGGGGTCCTTTTCCCAAGTTGGCTGTTTACATATACAGATGTGTAATAAACCAAAGTAGCCAGTCTATAAGGCAATAGTCTACTGAGATAATTATTAATAATGAAATAGCACACTATGATCCCTTTGTCTCAAAGACATTGATATAGACCAAGCAGCAAGATGCAGTGCTTGTACTGCATATTTCTAGGTCTTATGTTGTTTGGTAAGACTGAAAAAGGGGTCCTTTATGACCAGAAGCATAGTCAAGGGCACATTAACCCAAGAAAAATGACCCCATTTGTCAAGTACTTGGATCAACCACCACCTCCACACAAGCTGGTAACTCCAGGATTCCCACAGTACCCTGCATCAATAAACACAGTGCAGGTTTACCAAAAGAATAAAGTAGAGCTTCAGACTGGGGGCCTAGGAAGTAAAGAGAGGGAAGTAAAGAGAGGGAGTTGCAGGAAGCGGGTCTGGGCCGGCGAGGCCCAAAAGAGACGAAGCCCACTGGGTTTTTTTCCAGTCCGACCTTGATAAAGTGCACATGTCACTCTCATGCCAAATGCCAGAAATTATGCCAACCAGAGTTAGATAATATAAATATATATAATTATAAATATATATATATATATATATATATATATAAAAACAAGGAAAAAACAAGTCCAAGTCCAAAACCAAGGGAGTCAGAATACAATGACTTGGTACTTGGTATCATCAGAAAAGCTAATGATCCAGCACTTAGCCTATATTATATTCATCATAAATTGGACTATTGCCTGCAGCTGCATTGAAAGTGGGATCAGTGAGGGAAAATTTACAAGGCAAAGAGTCATGCTGACTGCAGAGTCAAAAGTATGGCATCCTGTGGCTCAACAAGAAGGTGAAGAGCTTGCATTACAAGGCAAACCACGGGTATCACATACTGTGAATCCAACCAACTCCCTGTCAATCAGAACTGACAGCTTCTCTGCATACTATTGAGGAGACTTCAAAGTTTGCCTGGATTCTCTGTCACTGCATGAAGCAGAGGTAGCCAAGAGACAGGTAATGTGTAATTATGAAGGATCGAGAAAGTTATAAATCAAAATGTTTTTACCTTTTACAGAGGATATCTGATAAAAGGTTGCTAGGGTCTCTAACAGCCTGCTTTTATTTTACTGTGTGTTACTAAACCTGGGAACCAGGGAGGACTTTGAAAGTAAACATAGAGAAAGACAACACAAAGCAAAATAATTTAAAGACCCATAAAAAGAAAAAGGAGACCAGTTGTGAACTGTCTTAGAACACAACTGACTATATCATAACACAAGTTCATTTTTAATATGGATATAACCTTTAAAATCATTATGCGGTGTTAGCCAACAGAAAAAAAAAACACTTTGCTTTGTATGCAGGTAAAAATCAAAACAAAACTGGCATTAATGTGAAATATTTTACTGGCTAACAATAAAGAGCAGGATCATGTTCATGCTTTGATTTTTTCCCTTTTTTACTTAAATGCAAAAGCCAATATGTTTTGTCTTGTTTAAAATATAATTTTGCATCTACTTGATCTACCTGATCACTGTATGCTTCATAAAAACATATTTTTTTGTGGGTGTTGTAAATGTCTTATTTTTATATTTGTAGATGTTTGGTAGACCTTACACCTTAAAAAACATCTGCTGTAATAAAAGAAATGCTTGGATGTATAGATTAAGTGGATACTCAGGTAATGCAAATCCATTTTTATCTACTCTTAAAGCATCCCATTGGGACTGTGAAAAATCAAAGCTTCCCACATTTTATTTCAAGCTTTACAATGGTCTCTTGAGATAGAAGATGTAATATAGCAAGGCACTTGAGTGAGTAAAGAACGCTCCACAATGGTTTATGTACTATGAGTTTATTGCTTTGTGATCTAATTACATTATTATTATTAAATGTCTATCTTAGCATCCAGGACACAAGAATTGTTACCAATGCAACGTGAGAAGGATTCTTTGAATCATTAGCACTTGACCCTTTGGACAAGAAAAATTCTGTTCTAGAAATCATTGTTATTTGAAATAAGTCAGACAAGAACAGTCTAAATATTTTATAGAGTATAGTCTTGATCAGTTTTGCTTCATGTGCTGAAATTGATTGCATTGTGATTTATCATGCTGTAGTTCTTATTTCTACTAATGTATTTCTCCCTGTTGAGTATTGTGTCTATTAGCCTTCGGCAATTTTATTTTGCATTGTCAATCCTTATATTTCATTTCACCCTTATGCATCCAGTGGAATTATTGCTATTGTTTTTGTAAACGTTTCCCATAAGAATTTCAGTATAAAATTTGTTTTCCCCAACAGACTACTTTGTATAAATAATTGTTGTGTAAATATAGACAGAAAACATTTATTTATAATGTGGCATATCTGGAGGAGGAACATGGTTAAAATGCATTAAACTACCTAAGTATACAATGAACAAAACTGAAAAATATATGGTTAGGATTACTTCCTGCACCACACAATCCAGTAATCAAAGTACCTATTTATAGCATGTTCAGGCTATGTTTAGCATTTATGGCCTACATTTCAGCTTCATTGCCTGCTCAGACTTGTGCCTGGCAAACAGGAGCATATCCCATGGTAATGAGTGATAAGTCTCTTTTAAGTCCTGTTAAACAGTGCTTGAATTGGAGTGAAAAAAGTGGAGAGATGCTCTGTGTGGTGAGTGTAGCGCAGCATGCTAAAACAAGCCCCTCCCACAATCATAAGCCTCACCCATTGATATAATAAGCCTCACATACCAATACTTTTTGGTTTCACTCACCTTAAAACAAAAACATTTTGCTATTTCCTTCTAATGCCCAGTTTAATGCCCAGTATGCATAGATTTACCTGTGACCTGTAGGAACCCCCAAAATGAAAATTGTGCATATGACAAAATAGCACAACCCATCATATTCTATATTACCCAAGATTATTTCATATATATCATTCCCTCATTATTCCGTAATTTGCTGCTGTTTAATGCCTACATTTTCTCTTTTTGGTTCCCCTGTTTTCTCCTTTTCTCCATAACCCTCTCTGATGCCTCCACCTTCTTTATCTGTTTCACATTTCTCTATCTCTTCTCTATTTCTTTCCCAGCAATCTCTCTCTCCTTTTATCTGCTATATATTTGACTCTATTTTATTTTACCTCTGCATTTTTTTGTATGCAGAAGTGGAGAGGAGCAAAAGAAAGTTCCGGGATGCAAAACTCTTCTATCCCCTCTGAGGGGAAGCTATTTCACAAAAATAAAGAATTGAAGGGATGGCATCCCTGTGCATCCCTCCCCAAATCCAGCACTACTGTTAAATGATCTGTTTAGGAAAACAATCGTGTTATGTGGCTTACCCTCTAGTAAATCGTGGCTTCCAGATCATAAAGGGGTACTCAGAGAGCAGCGGCATTTATGGGGCTGCCGCTGCCTGAGGCTGCAGCCCCGATGCCACTTCTCCCCTTCCCGCTCCACGCTTAAAAATCAGTGTCGGAGCGGGTCAAAGGGGGGCGGTATCGCTAGTGCATTGAGCGCAATTGCGCTCTCTGCACTAGGTGAGCCAAATTTCCAGGTTAAAACCCGGAAATTCAGCTCTTAAAGTCACAAGAGGCGGCTTTTTGCCGCCTCTTGTAACTGGCTGCTCTGTGCTGCCTGAGACAAGGTTCTCACCTTGCCTCATGGCAGGAGCAGCCTTTTCAGACAGAATGTTGTTCCAGCTGATTTTATTTTGGGAAACTTATTTCAACTGGTCTATAGTGATGGGCGAATCTCACCCGTTTCGCTTCGCCGAAAAATTCGAATTGGCGAAAAAATTTGCGAAACGAGTCGCGCGTCGTTTTTGATGCGTGTCGCGTCAATCGCGTCGCGTCAAAAACGACGCACGACTCGTTTTTTTTGGCGAATTTTTGCTGGCGTTTCGCGAATTTATTCTCCAGCGGCGAATCGCGGGAATTCGCCGCGAATTCGCCCCTGGCGAATAAATTCGCCCATCACTACTGGTCTACATTAGAGAATGTATTCGGGTTGCTACCTGGCTGGGTCTGAGCCAGAAAGCTCAGTTTTGGCAAGGGATGTCCACAACTGGCTGGAAAAACTGGATAAGACTCTGCACTGAATGATGTGGAAATCACTGCCACCACTTAATAGCCCACCCCCAGAAGTCATTGTCATCTCTAAACATCATCACCCCACCCCTGTACATCATCACCCCTACCACTGGCATTACCCAACTCACCCCCTGCTAGCACTTTCAGCAGCTAAACAGTGGTAACCATAGTAAGTCTGATTCTGTATCTGATACAGATGCATATGATTTTTTAGATATTGTAAACCTAGATATAAAGGTTTGCATTATGAAAGCAAATGTAAATCTTAGCAATTTTACACTATGCATTACATACATTTTCAGTGATTTATTTGTAAATGTAATTGCTGTTCAAAGCAGCATCTATCTGTCTTTTGCTCTTCTCTGCACCACTGGTCCTGACTACAAACAATTTAACATTAGCCAACAGTCATCTCAGTGGGAAATATAGATAAAATGAAGTGATTAAATAAATCAATAAACAAACTAAAATGCAAACATATTTACCATAGGAAGACATTGGGACATTGAAAAGAATGCCTAATTATCTCTATGGTAGTAAAACATTATAACAATAATTAAAGCAACACAATAATGCTGTTCCTAAGTGTATACCTTAATATTAAAAATGTATTCTCATTTTGTTTTCCATTTTCCAGTTTTTCCAGTTGCAGCAAGATTCTTATTTCAGAAGAGTGTGCTACTGGAATACACTGCTACAGAGTGTGCTCCTGCATTTTTTGTATACTGTATATTAATCCCTATACAAGGTAGTGCTCTTCCGGAATTGACATCTATTTGTGCCCTCACAGTGGGTTGAGCCGCCCCTATTATAGCACTTAAAAAAGGTCTAGTCTTACAGGAAAATTAAACATTTAGCATATTTATTGGCAATGCAATTCTGATAGCCGAATGTAATATATGTCATGTAATAGCTGTTCTTCAGTCTTGCAACAATGGATGCAAAAGCACACAATCATTTAAAAGCAACACTTAAGAAAAATCTTATTCCATGTACTGCACCTGGTAATGTAGAAGAAGCCCATCAACATAGTCTTTCACTTTGGAAAGGAGTATATTTAGCAGAGGTCCTCTTAATATTTGGCATTTCCCCAGCAAAATAAGGCAGTTGGTCATTAATTGCTGCACCTGAAACTATAAATACATTTCTTCAGACAGTTTTCTTTTATTCTTTTGCACAAGCACTAGTGATGGGTGAAGAAATTAGCTGGATGTCAATTTGCAGCGAAAAAACCACCACAGCAAATTCCCATTGATTTTATTTGGACAAAACTAAGAATTTGAATAAACTGCAGTGATGGTGCAATTAGTTTTATTATTATTTATAATTAGGATAATGTGGAGAAACTGTTCAATATTTTACGCTTTCCCATTGTTTCCTAATATTATTAAAGGAACAGTTCAGTGTAAAAATAAAAACCGGATAAATAGATAGGTTGTGCAAAATAAAAAATGTTTCTAAGATATTTTTTTTAGGCAAAATATAATGTATAAAGGCTGGGGTGACTGGATGTGTAACATAATAGCCAGAATCCAACTTCCTGCTTTTCAGCTCTCTAACTCTGACTTGAAGGGGGGTCACATGGGACATAACTGTTCAGTGAGTTTGCAATTGATCCTCATCATTCAGCTCAGATTTTAAAGCAACGGTTACTGTATGAACCATGTGCTCCCCACTCAAGTCACTGATTGATTACTGTTTGGTAACCAGGGAAGCCAGTCAGTGAAAACCAAGAGAGCTGAAAAGCAGGAAGTAGAGTTCTGTTCCGTTATGTTAGACATCCAGCCTTATATTGCATTTTTGCATAATTATATTATAAACATTTTTTATTTTGCACAGCCTATCAATATACCAAGTGCTTATTTTTACACTGAACAATTCATTTAAGGCAAATGGGTTATAATAGCCCATTTTAACAAGAAAGTGCATAAATGTTAATGATTATAACAAAATTAATAGTAGCCAAACCTATTGGTTATGTGACAGGACAAAATCTACAGTGCATATTTATACTTCATATTCATTTACTTTGCCTTCCTCAGGATCAAACATTCTTGTAAAACGTGATGGAATAATGTATAACTTCTTATCACTGATGGTATAACTATGCTACAATGCTGCTCCTCTTGAAACCAAGTAACTAAAAACTGAACCCCACTGAGAAATTTGTTTGATGCAGTGTTGGATAGTGTCAGTTTTGAGAACCTTGGGCCCACCGGAAAATATGACGTCATGAGTCCACAACCCCAGCTGCCCAATGGGATATTTTCAGGTATATATGTGGGAGAGTATGACCCTGGATTTGGGCTGTAGTCATAGAGATCTGTGTGGCAGAAGGCTATTCTATGTAAATAAGGCAGAGATCAAATATGCAAGCGTGTATGCCCACAACTGACTCTAGGTAATCTATTGCTATGAGTAAAGTATGCTGCCATGAATTCAATCACACTGATGTATCATGTGGCTAGAGAATACAATGACAGGCAGTACACATTATTAATATATTACCTCCCTATAATTTTCATATCAGAGCAGCTAAAATGCAATAAAATACTAACACCATCAAAGCACATAAAAAACAGGACTCTCATTTGCCATGTAGTCCCCAGCATTCCCTAGCCTGCATGTCTGAATGATATACAAGTTAGGGGTCATCCGAGGGGATGCTAAACTGCTGCACATTATTTTTTTTGCTTCATTCTCAGAGGCCAAAAAGCAACGCCTTAGAGTTCAACCCACAGGGCAATTTCAAAATATATGAACCAAGTCACTTCGCACATTTCCCCTGGCTTCTTGTATAAAGTGGGTTATTTATTAAGCTCTGAATTCTGAAAATCTGAAAAATTCCTGTTTTTTTTTTTCTTTTTAAAAAAATAGGCCTTTTTTTAAAATCACAACTTTTATTAAACCATGAGGATGAAAAACTCTAAAATCCAGCATCTCAAGTCAGCATAAAAGTCAGTGGGAGAAGTTCCATTGATTCTTTGATGTGTGCTGGGTTTTGTGCAATTCCACAATATTATCGGAGCTTTTGGGGGAAAATTTGTGGTTTTCAGAAAAGAAATCGTGGAAATATGAGTTTTTCCCGCAAATAAAATTGTTGGGAAAATGTTATAATAAATAAGCCTAAAAAACCCGCGCGGATTTTGCTCAGAGGTTCTAAAAGAAAATACTGAGATAAATTTTGAGCTTGATAAATAACCCCCTAAGTCTTTTATTATTTGAGACTTGTGTCCTATGGATGGCTCTGCAGCTGATATATTTCTCTTCCCTTATTATATAGATATGTATATGTATTTCTCTGTAAATGTAGTGGTATTATACAAAGTATTGTACATTGTTTCCAGTATAACCCTGTCAAAGTTAGGTGATCTTTACTGAACAGATTTACAGATGCCACCATGTTAGTTTAGAAAAACTGTATAATGTTCTAGATTTCACTTTTTCAACAATCATTTACCCAAACACAGGTGGGAGAAGATGGGTACATTAGCCCCTTCATACCCCCCTAAAACAACACACCACTTACCCTAACTTTCTACTACAAACTAAAAGCAAAATTCTTTTGTGGAAAATGTAATATGTTTCATTAGGGCAATTAAAATACCATGTAATATTTGCTAGCGAATTATTTCAAAGTGCAAGCAGCACTAAACATTTGCAAAAATGTGATTTTAATTATATATATATATAACTACTACCCCAGATAGTCCAACCTAGACAGTCCTATAACATATCCTATATGTTCTTTAATACAATGACAAAAGCAAAAAAGTATATTATTATGAAAAGAGATTATTTACATGAAGCAAAGTTTTACATATGAGCTGTTTTATGCAATATTTTTTTTACAGAAACCTACATTGTTAACTGGAAAATATTCCTCTAAGCAACAGGCAATAGGGTCCGGGTAGGAATGCAACTGCAACAGCAAAGCATTTATTTAATTTATTTGCTTCCATATTTGCTCCTTATCAACTTGCTAGGAGCATAAATGCTCATGCCTAACTTGTTCTACGAACAATGGATGCAAGTAAACAGGAATTACCAGAGAACTGAGGATATATCAACAGTGCCGGATTTGCTGTGCGGGTGCCCCTAGGCCGCGCAGTTGTGGCACTTGGCCGTGTGGTCCTTGCGCCCCCCCCCAAGTAACGTGAGATGGCGCACAACAAGCACCCATAGCACGGGAGCTCAGGGGAGTAGTGCTTACTCGGTGCTCCCCATAGAGCGGCAGAGCAGCATGCCGCCCCTAAAAATCTGCCGCCCTAGGCCCAGGCCTACAGTATGTGGCCTCACCACGAATAATCTTAGCTGTTAGCATCCATAGCTGCCACTGATTAACGATAAGGGAATCAGATGCTAATACCAATATAGTAGAAGTGACACTATTCATATACAAATGAAAGAAGAAAAAGAAATGTATGCTAAAACTTGGGTGCAATTTTCAAAAAAAAAAAGAGTATACTACTTAGGGGCAGATTTATCAAGGGTCATTTGAAAAATCAAATTTTAAAATTCGGATTTTGAGTTTATTTAAGTGTAATTCGACTTTGGAATTGTCCAAATACGATTCAAGTTTAAAAAAAAAAAAAAAAAATTTGCGGAATTCGTATTTCAAAGTTTATCATGTACTGTCTCTTTAAAAATTCGAATTAATCTGTTCACCATCTAAAACCTGCCGATGTTTTAGCCTATGGCAGTCCTAGAACTAATTCAAATCGAATTCGATTGAATATGAATTTTCGGGTACAACCTATTCATCCGAATTAAATTTTTTTTATTTAGTTTCGATTGGTCGAATTTCAAATTTACAAGAGTTTAAAATAACTTCAATGAACTCAAAATTCGACCCTTGATAAATGTTTCCCTTAGTAAGCAGCTTTTATTGTGTTGGAATTCTGGTGAGAAGATGTGATGTTGCAGGTTAAAAAATTGTGATTTGAATTCAAATATGCACATTGCTCTACATTTATAATTCAATTTTTTTCAATGTTAAGTGAAAGAGGTTGTTCACCTTCCAAACACTTTTTTTTCCAGTTCGGTTGTTTTCATATTGTTCCCCAGTAATAAAGACTTTTTTCAATTACTTTCCATTTTCTGTTTTTCACTGTATTTCCAAAATCTAAGTTTAAAGTTGAATGTTCCTGTCTCTGGTATTTGAGTCTGGCAGCTCCATAATTCAGGTGCAGACTCTAAAATTTTGCAACATTTAGGTGATACACTTCTCAGCAGCATCTTTGGAGTATTAACTGGTGAACAACCTCTGTAAATATTTCCCCCCAAAACTACTATACTTAATCAATATTAGGCATTGTTTTCACATATTTTATTCTGTCAATTTACCTTTAATTAAAACCATACTCAAAAAAGTAACCTCATAAGATTTAAGCTATGACCTGCTTCCAACCCAGTGCCAAAAACATGGAAATAAAATAGTCGCATTTATGCATAAAATAAATAAACAACATCACTTTGGCTGCATTGCGTCATCATTAACTAAGCTTTTTATATTGACAGTCTCGTATTAAGAGGAGATAAGTTTCCCCTTAAGCTACCATTATCTGAATTTAATTCATTAACATATTACAACTCACTCTCTTGGTTTGAATTTTATTACTGCGAGCTCAATTAATATAAAACCAATTATATAGTAATTGCTCTACAGGCAGATGGTTCAGCTGTGCTGCGCTGAAAAATGAGTGAATAATACTGAAGGATGTTGGTGGTTCAAAGCATATAGTAAATGAACTGTGTGACAAGTACCAGAAAACAAATATAAAAACAGTGATTAGGATCTTGGGTGCTATGGTGGTTTCACCTAGCTTTATGCCCACAGTTAAAAATTATACTGGTAGGTTGGCACTTATAAAACTGATGACAAAACTGGTTCATTAGTACAGTACATTAGTCCTGTGGTGTCATGTAATCTAATGTGGATTTTATAGTTTTTGTGTTGTTTCATACAAACTTTCCCAACTCTGCAGAACCAGTGGCTGCAGTAAAATAATCCTCCAACTAGAATCCCAGTTTATCTGTTTAAATCTGGCTCCATGATCTCTGTCCCTGCAGCTGGAGTTGGAAACAGTAATGGGGATATCTAGGCAAAAATAAAATCCAATACAAATCTCTACACAGTGGCCAACTGCTCTACAGGGAAACAAAGAGTTCTGCACAGCTGGGAAGTACAGCGAGGGCTCCCCCTGCTGTTCATAAGTATGATTGTTTCCCTGCACAGCAGTTAGGGACCATCTGCCAAGTCCTATCCACAGAAGTAAATGAAGGAAGAATTTTGCTGCATACAGTCAGGTTTCTTATAAAAATGGTACACATTTTTCAATTAAAGTATATCAGAGATAGGTTTCTCTTTCATTAAAGAAAGTAAAATGAGATTTTATTTTTTTGCCTATACATGCCCTTTAAGGACTAATGTGGATAATTTAACTTTTTTTGTAATACGTTGTAGAACATATTTGTGCTATTTAAAGTGTAATAATACACATCTAGGACATGATCTTAGATGTATATAATATAGTGTGCTGCATGGTATATAGAGTATTACATTGCTATTTCCCTGTTTAAATTATTTAAAACATTTTGATGAGTACATACAGTGTCCATTATTATAGTAGAAAAACAGTATATTATCGGGGTGACTGATATTAATATTGCTCTTACTCTGTTATCCCTAATTGGTCAATAATATCTAAAAAAAATATAAAAGCAAGGTTAAAATATGACACCCATAACTAGAGAAAACTGTTCAATCTCTAGTTTTCATATATCACTTTTGGAAAAACCTAAAGCTTCCAAATCCAAAAGGCTTCTCTGTGAAGAAGTTTTCCTAAAATTACCAATCTTTCTAGCCACTGAATGTGTCAGTGTACTGCCTGATGGCTTTATTAAAGTTTATCTCAAGTATAGACTTCCTCAGTTTTGGAAAGTTTATCCAAAGCGAATATATCTATTTTGAGAGGTATTTCCTTGTTATTTAGGGTTCTGGCAATGTATGCTGAATTGGGCAAATTCTGTTATCCACATAATCCCTGGGTCAAAGCATTCCTGGCAATTAGGAGCAGTAATTTTTGGGTACTTCGACTATCAAATAGGCCAAAATAGGAGTTTAATTAAAATTCAATTAGAATTGAAAAAATTTGACCATTCAATTTTCGAAGTACTGTCTCTTTAAAAACTTTGACTTTGATTATTCGCCACCTTATACCTGCCGAATTGCTTTTTTTAGCCTATGGGCCCTGTTCAATAGAAAAATGGTTTGTTTTTGTTCGAAAAAACACTTTGAATGGCTGAATTTCGAAGTCTTTTCACTTCTAATTAGACCTTTGATAAATCTGTCCCTTAAAGTTGCAATTAAAAATAAGGACCTCTTGTTAGAATAATCCAGAACATGCTACATTAGGTCAGTATTTGAGGGTGTTTTGATAGGTGTAGCTGGGGTGCACTATATAAGGAAACCCTTGAATTATTGCGTACTTAAGGCAGGTGAAAAATGTGGGGCTCCCTTGTACCAAAGTATGCTGTACCTTGCTCCATATTCTGCAAATAAGTCCCAACTGTTATCTTAGCACACATATTAATACAGATGAGTGCAAGTAGATGCAGGTACTGTATTAAATGGTGTTTTGACTGGTGCATTTCTGTGCCCAGCCCTGTAACTTGAGATAAGTATGCCTTAAATCACACATCACTGCAAAAAGCATTCATTTTACTGTCAGAATCAGAAAGTTCAAGAACTACAGCTTAATTCCAGACACACAAATGATGAAATATTAGCAAGTACAGTATGCTTTTTCAAATAAGTATTTAGTCAGTAAGTTTATATAGTTACCAAATATACCATATAAATTGTCAGAAATGCAGAAGTTATATCTAATATAAGACTGTAGCAGTTGTCATGCCACCAGAGCACACCATCTGAAGTACCCAGTGGCATATTGTATTTGTCTCACTGTGTTGTGTTACAATCTCAGTAACCTATACATATGGTTTCTTTGCTGTAAGGCTGATCAAGTTATGTACAGTAATTACTTGGGTTTTGCAATGGGTAAAAGGCCTTTTAAGCAACAAAAGATGCTTTGACAGCAATAATTATTGAATAAACTTCTTAAAGTGTAAAGTACACTTTTGCTTGAGCCTCTGATTCACTATTTTTGAACACACAGGGGCAGATTTACTAAGCTCGGGTGAAAGATTCAAATGCAAAAAATTTGTGGGCGAATTCAACCATCAAAAATTGTTTGGGCTAATTCGACCATCGAATTTGCTAAATTCGATCCTATCAAATGATTCATTTGAATCTAATGATTCGAATAAATCATACCATTTGAATAAGAAAATCGTTCAACCATTCGATGGTCGAAGTACTTGCCCTTTAAAATTTTATTCGATTGCCTACTTCGCAAGATTAAACCTACCGAGTTTCTATATTTGACTATGGGAAGCTCCCATAGGCTTTTTCTAAGTTTTTTTTTCATCGAATAGAAATCATCCGATTTCTCAAAAAAATTGTACGAAACGTATGATTTTTTCCTGAAATCCGATGTTAAGTATGATTTTTTGAGAAATCAGATGATCGCTATTCAATCGTTCCATAGATTGAACAGTGGTAAAATCCTACGATTTCGGTGGATTTTACTTTGTGAAAATTTTGAGGGTCGGATTCAAGGGTTTTTAATCCTCGAAATTCGACCCTTGATAAATCTGCCCCGAAATGTGTAAGGCTACTTTTATCATGGCCTAAGTAAACTACTATGGTTTTTTATACACCTATCTGGGAGACTGCTTTTTGAGTGCCTGCTCATCATCAATACAATCAGATCTGTTCCTGAGCTGAAGGCTCAGGGTGGTGGCTCTTTCAGTGCCAGTTTTTGTGGGACATTTTTTATCCTGTCAAGGATCAGCTTAGTTTCATCCACGTGAGCTATGTGCAGGATGTTGTCCAGAATTAATACTGCACCTGTCTAGTGCATTGATCTTCAACAGTAGGGCCAGATTCAGTAAGAAAAAGTTATTTCATGGTTTATCATGTGAAAACTCATGGATGGGATTCAGTTCGAGGTGTAAAAAAATATTTTCTCCTAATTCAGTTCCAGTTTTTTCCCATAGAGTTCAATAGTTTTCACGTGATAATTTTTTCTGAATTTCAAATTGAATCTCGTCCATCATTTTTAACTTATAGTCCATAATTAATCTTTTTTCATTATTAAAAAAAACGTAATTTCTTCTGTACAGCAGAAAACAATTTAAAACACTAGGTTATAAGATAAATTCCAACACCAAGTAAGATTGTATGTTGAAGACTTACAGTAAGTAGCATAATTTATATATTCTCTACTTTATTGCTTTCGAATTGCTGTCCCTGCAGCTGTCTTAGCACAGGTTGTAAACACAAGCTTTAAAAATTTTGTTTCTTGCTTCAAAGTGTGCTAAGTCTAAGGCGTAACAAGGAAATGCAATTCTATATTTACTGTATAGCTAAGGATTCCTATTAAGAATGTTTCACAGCTGGTGTGCCACCACAATCCACTAATTGTGCAGTTGATGATGCAGCTGCAGCTGCTGAAGTTGTTGCCTAATGAAAGAGATCATAATAAGAGTGATGTCAATGGCGAGCCTTTGACAAGTTCCTCTGATGTACAGTAGATAGTAAAATAAATATACTGTACATTAGTTCTGTGGAAAAGCAGTAATGCCAAGGATATTACAATTAAGGATAACACGTTAGGAACATGAGATATGCAAAATATTATAAAACTGGTGACCAGGAAAGCTTTACCCCCAAAATGAATACTTAATCAACTATTTCATATTCATTCTATTCAGGGTAGGCATGAAGATACAGGGCTGGATTTACATTTTGGTTGCCCCTAGGCCCGCTGTTGTTCATCGCCCCTGACCCCTCCCTTTAAGTCTCTCAAATTTTCATTATTGGGACCAGAATAATGGGGATTGGTGCATGGAAGATTTCAAAAACTATCATGCCCCTTGCACGTCCCTAGTGTTTTTGAACCAATGTGGGTGTTGTTGGGCAGCATTGTGCCCCCTAAAATCCTGCTGCCCTAGGCCCAGGCCTTGGTGGCCTCTCTACAAATCCGGGCATGTGAAGATATGGTTAGCTGTGTTGTAGCAAGTTCCGTGTAGAGCTTTTATTTTGTTATGAAAAGTAATACTGCCTTTGAGCTTCCACCCAAAAGACGATAACATAATGGGTTAGGCAGTTTAAAATTGCATTCTTTTTTCAACACCCCATTGAATAGAATAAACGCTTAACATGTTTGGTGCCTCTTTGGCACATACTCCCTATGCATATACAAAAACCAACAACAGATCTGAGGGTGCCTTGTGTCTGTGAGTGCTCTGATTGGTGTGTGTAAGACACAAAGCAAAGATTGCAGTGGCTCTGGGTATTTGCTTCCCAGTTATCACCCCCTCATGAATATTTTGCTTCTGAATACAGGCAATGCTGTATTCATACAGGCAGAGAAATGTAGCACAGAGTCCCATTGCAGTTTATTTATTTTGCATTTTATGCTCAAATTTTAAAACTTTGCACTTGCCTTCAATCTTGAAAATTTCACCTTGAAAATGCTCTCACTAATAATATGTTTAATACTAGATAGCTTTAATTACTGTATACATTTTATTAGTTATGTATAGGAACTTAAATCTTATGTAAGAGTTTTAAGGCAGAATTTGTATTTGCAAAGGTATGAGTCTACCAATCCAACAGCATCCCCTCTAGACATCCAGGAAGGAAAAAGGAGGGTGATTGCCCTGCAAAACCTTAAACAATGACCTACACCATGGAGGTAGGAAGGGGTTAGTACCCTGTCAGTATTTACTAATTGGGCCACAGTTTTATAGTTGTAGGGCTAGGTAGGTGTTTGTCCAACTAGGTGGGGAGTTTCTATGGACTATAGTAAATAGTCAATAGCACCTGTTGCATGAGATAAGTAACTTTCATTTTTCCCAATTTACTAAAAAACATAAATGTTCAGTCTCGATGAAAATTAATGGAACAATTTGATTTTTTTTCTCTGAGAGTTTTTACTCAGTGATCATTCTGTGATCTGTAACTATTACTATTATGTTTTTTCATAAATATTCTAGGGCTTAAGAATGAAAAGATGAGGTAAAAAGACTATTCAAAAGTGCTTGAAAAGTTATTTTTATCAGAGTTTGTGCCTGCAGTATTCCCTTGCAAGTATCCATGGTTAGGGCCCTTACACACTCGCGTTTTGGACCTGCGCTCCCCTGCGTTGCGTTTGGCTGCGTTCAGCCGCAGGGGAGCGCAGGTCTAAACGCACCTCATTCTTTTCAATGAGGTTGTACCCACTGCATGACATTTCAAGAAGCATGTGCCTTGTTCCACTAGCAATGGCATAATTAGATGTCACTGGCCCCCTCAGGAAATTCAATTTAGGTCCCCAAAACATTGGTAAGTTGACCTATTCTACTAAGATAGAATGAAATTGCTCAATATAAGGGCCTTACTGCACCCCCCCACCACCACCACATCCACAGGCTCTGCTTCATTTGTAGTTAGTGCCCTGGTCACATGAATATTTCATAGAAACTTGTGGGAAAGAGTAAAGAAAAATATATTTACCTCCTAAAACTTCAGAAAGTTTCAAAAGGAAAAAGTAGACTATGGCTACATTTAAGAGAGACAGATGTAATCAGTAATTAAAATGCAATTTTCCACTGAAAGCCGCTTCCCATTCATCAGAAGTAAACGCACCTACAGATTAAGAGCGGTTTTCATTCTATAGTCTTATAGAAAGCCATGAATGGCATTTGACTCTTGTTTTTCTTCCTGTGAAAGAGCTAAAACAATATTCTTCAGAGCTTACTTATCTGTTGTGTAAACATGCACATTTTGCCCTATTCAACATGAATGGCTGCCCCATGGTTACACAGCAGCTTTTTTGTATTATGAAACTGTATCAGTGTTTTTTGCCAATTTGCAGTAACAGTACAGTACAGTATATTAAATAATTTTATGTTATTGGTCTTGAAAAGTATCACAGGAATGAAGGAAAAAAACAAAACATAAACCACAATATACCTTATTTTCAAATCAATTACAATTAGGTAACATATATATATATGCTGAAAAAGTCGAGCACTCTCACGTCTTAAAGTTCAACCAGAAAAAACTGAGGTTTAGTGAACTCCCTAAATGCTATGATCTATTTTTATCTTTGTAGCAGATTTTTATGGCTGTCAACAAAGCAAGCAATAATTTAAGGTTTACTATGCAAAACAACACAGAGTAATAAGTGTAAGTACAGGCATGAGATCCATTATCTGGAAACCTGTTCTCCATAAAACTCCAATTTTATGGAAAGGCCACCATCTCCCATAGACTCAATTTTGATCTAATCATATGAAAATGTAAACATTTTTTTTCCCTTTTTCTCTGTAATAATAAAACAGCACTTTGTACTTGATCCCGGCATTAATAAATGAGGCACATAGTATTTTCAAGAGCAAGTTATTTACCCAAAGAAACAAAAAAGTTTTTGGGTAAAATCACAATATCTGATGTCCATATTTTCACACTACCTATAAAATTCTCTTTCTCAAAAGCCGGTTTGGCTTTGAAAGTTGCCTAAAAAGCAATATAGCTTATGTTATGTGGCATTGGCTCTAGTTTTTACAAAATATATGCAGCATGTTGTTATGGGATATTGTTGTTATGTTTATAGGTATCCAATTTCTCTGATGTAGTAAAGCAGTACCTGGTACTTGGTCCCAACTAAGATATTATAAATCCTTAATTAAGGCAAAACTATACTATTGGGTTTAACAGAAAAAGTCCTGTGAACTCTTCTCCCATGTCCCTGGCCACCCGTCTTTGTCCCTTGCACCCTCCACTTGTCCAACGCAGGTAGAAGAAGGTAGAGGGGAAACATTTGCATCTATAGAGATAGCATACCCCGCGGTCCAGGCGCCAAGGTCCCCAAGGCCACTCTGCAACTGCGGGGTCTGCTTCCTGTATAGTTACACTAATTACTAATAATTCAGCTTTCTAATTAACACATCCTAGTGGGGCAAAATAGAAAAGTTAGCATAATTCTACTTGATTTACAAAAAAAAATAAAATGATCCCAAAAGACACTAAACAAAGGAGCACAAAGGTTATTTATTATAATTATTAACTTGTATTTATTTAGGGCAAACATATTTTATAGATAAGGAAGTATTGGTTTGAGTATGAATTAAGCTGTTTACTTGGTATGCTCAAGTGTTAGGCACATTAATGGCAATAAAACTGTACCTAATTAAATTGTAATCAGGTAGAGGTTTCACCTACCCACACCCCAGTAAAGGTCATGTGACCCTTTGCCTTTTTTTTTTTTTAAAGAACACATCAGGTGTAAGAGCTGTGGTTCTAGGAAGCCCTGTACATAACGCCTACCTTGAAATATATGGGCCATCTATGTAGTTCTCTTTACATGGCAGGTGAAACATACCCTTCAATGCACACCATTCACTATTGCAGATTTTTCACCAGATTTGCACAAGATGCAGCTTCAGATACTGGAAAAATGCACCATTTTAATAAAATAGTATTTTTTGGTTTTATCTAGTAAAGTTGCTCACAGTTCTAGACTCTAATCTGCATAGCCATAGTTTACATTTTCAGATCAAAAAGTG
>CM044439.1:96155043-96186133 GCA_024363595.1 Xenopus borealis
AACTTAATTTTAATTAAAATGTATTTGTTGATATGTCCCCTGAAAGCTAACATTTAGTTTATGTATTGTCCTATGCATAGCATCCTTTCAATTGGTCTTTTTTTAATTACCATTTTCATCCATCTTTTTGATCTGTGAACTCACGAGTTTGCTCATGCATGAGTGTGCATGCGCAATCAGAAGACAAGGCAGTTTAATAAAGGGGAAGGGCAGGGGAGGGACAGAGGTAGGAGGGGTGAGGGTGGAGATGGGAGGAGTGATGAAGGACGGGAAGAGTGCTAGAGGGGAGGGGAGGGAGGACAGGCCAGCAGCACGGGAGTGAGCAACCTGCACTAGGGGAAGGCAGAAAACTTTTGAATAGGTATCTGCCCAGCACCTGCACATCTTTGTGCCCAAGGCAGGTGCCTCTTCTGCCTACCCCTAGTTCCGGCCCTGATTTGTAAGTAGTATCTTTCTATTTGGGTCTTTTACTATGTAGCTTTCATTCTCTCATTAAAACCCCTGCCTGGTTGCTAGAGTAAATTGGACCAGATAGCTGCTGAAGTTTCAGACTGGAATATTGCTTAACAAAATTCCAAATAAAAAAACAAAAAAAAATTCTTGTTATTCTCCTTGTTTATTGCTCATCTCATTTCCAACCCTTTTTTCTATTAATCCTGACCATAAAACTGTCTGGTTGCTTTGGTAATTAAGCCTTAGCAATTAAAAATATTCAAATTCCAAGGCTGAGAACAGTCTTGTAGGTCCTAGCAACTTTTCAATTGGTTTTCATTTTACATTTTTTTATAGTTTTTCTGCATCTTTCTAGCAGAAGGGATGCTGACCTGGAAAGCTATTGGTCAATTTTATTGCTGTTGCTACTTTTTATTACTTTTTGCGAGGAAGCACAGACGACCAGTCAGAGGGGCATATTATATTGTAAGTTAACGAAACATTGCAGTTTCAAACTACATGCATCTGACTTTTGGATGTGAATGCCGCATGCTGCATCTTCATCTGACGGTCGGATGTGCATGTAGTTTGTAGCTACAATGTTTAGTTAACTTACATTATATTGTCTGATTTTCCTTGCAGCGCGACCCAGAGCACTTCGGTATCCCTTTACTAAGGTGTGATAATGTGCAATAATGATTTGTTAAAATAATGCCACAAAAATGCCAGAGCAGTTTTATTAAACTTTTTTTTCTGGTCGAGCTTTTTTGGGCAAAAACGTTGGTCGAGCTTGGTTTAATAAAAGTATGATAAATTTGAGTTTTAGTAAATAACCCCCTGTATGTGTTGTACAAATAACATTAAGAAAAAACAAGAAAACCACATATTTTTGGAAAGTAAACATGTCTTTCTCATCTATGTTTTTGTAGCAAACTGCAAGTCTTCTAACTTTAGAGGTTGTATGCAGTTCTCTAAATTGATTCAAAGCTGACAATATGCGTCATCTTTCTTTCAACGTGACATTAGGTAATAACATATAACATCCTAAATATTAATGACTGGAGACTTATAAACAGTTTCATCCCTAAAATCAGTGCTACACCAGGCCAGCCAGGTGCCCTAGGCAACCTGGCCGGCCACTGCACCCAATAGGCGCACGCACGAGAGAGAGACCGGTGTGCCAGTGAGCACCAGTATGAACAGGCGCACATGTGCACCAGCGCGAGCAAATGCGCATGCGCACCAGCGTGAATAGGTCAGGCGCACATGCGCATATTGATGCATTCTCTGTCTCTCAGGGCAGAGATGGGACCGGACTAGGGAAAGGAGGCAGAGAAGGTACATGCCTGGTGCCCCCCAGCTTTGCACCCTAGGCATGTGCCTACTCTGCCTACCCCTAGTTCCTAAAATGCATAGGATTACCAAAGTATATGGTACACAAAGACCCCAAAATTAAAATAGTGGATACAATTTGTCATACACAACTACTTAAAGGGGTTGTTCACCTTCCAAACACGTTTTTCAGTTCAGTTGTTTTCAGATTGTTTCCCAGAAATAAATGATTTTTTCAATTACCTTCCATTATTTATTTTTTACAGTTTTTTTTTTAATTCCAGTATAAAGTTGAATGTTCATGTCTCTGGTGTTTGAGTCTGGCAGCTCAGTAATTCAGGTGCAGACTCTAAACTGTTACAATTTTGCAACATTTAGTTGATACATTTCCCAGCAGCATCTCTAGAGTATAAGTAACTATTGTATCAATTCTAACAGCTGCCTGTAATGAAACCCAGAAATTCTGCTCAGCAGGGATAAAGATAAGAATTCTGCTCAGCAGGGATAAAGATAAGAAATGTATCAGCTAAATGTATCAATTTAGAACAGTTTACAGGGTCAGCGACCCCTCCAAAGCTGCTTCAGAAGGTGAAAAATTACACTTTATACATTAGAAAACTAGTCACACATAGAAAATGGAAAGTAATTTGAAAAAGTTATTTCTGGTAATCTATCTGAAAACGGATAGTTTTTTGAAGGTGAACAGCCCCTTTAACTACTACAGAACCAACAATATGCCTTTATTTTATGTGTGGGAAAGGCCATCTAAAGCAGAATGACTCCAGAAAACAAGGTATGTTTGGAAAATACAGTATATATTCTGACAAATTAAATAGGTATAGTTATTGTACTGACTCAATTCAAACTGCAAATAACTGTATGTGTTTTTCTTCATATTTCAATTAAATCAACACTTTTACTTTACAGCATCTTATCTGCTACATGTTCTAAGTTACAATGATTAAACATTATACATATGTCATGTCAGGGGTCTTCAAAATTCTCAGTATTTGCATGGAGTTAGTGCACCCCTAATATCAGTGTTGGACTGGGATGACAGGGCCCACAAAAAAACCTTAAGCTGAGGGCCCAATTTCCAAACTGTTGGAACCTCTCTAACCTCTCTATTCTCCTATTCTCTACAATCTATACTTTATTCTTCCATTCTTTGTTCCCATAAAGAAATAGGGAATGACTATTAAATAGGCCAAATGGTAAGAGGCCCACTGACATCTGGGCCCACCAGGAGTTTTCCTGGTATCCCGGTGGGCCAGTCCGACACTGCCTAATATAGAAACAGAGATTTCCTGAATGAGAATAGGTATTGCAAGGTGTGTTTGAATTCCACAAGTCTTGCCATGCAATGAATGCAAAAAAGCAATGAATAGCTGAAAATCTATTGAAATCACTAAAAATGCAATAAAATCAGAGAAACGGGAAATGTTCCATGCAATTAACGATTGGAATGGGCAATAAAATACTTTTTATGGCAAAAAATAAAAAGTAAAAAAAGCATGTGTTTGTGTGCCTGTACACTCCTTAGATTGCATGAGCGAGTGTGCAAATGTTCCCATCCCAAAAAAAGCATTTGATTTTTTCATTGAAAAAATCATAAAACTCAAATGTGCAAAGTCACGTTCTACGATCATTTTCAATTAGCCAAATCTTGAATAAGTCTCAAGAACTCAAATTGACTTCTACATACACCAACCAGCATTTGGATGGTACATTTTTATATTTGAGTTGTTTGTAAATAAATCTTTATCATTCAAGTTTTTAAACTCGGTTTCAAACTTTTCTTTGACAAAAAAAACCCTTGAACTGTTGAAAAAACTCTAAATCAATTGTTAATGAATTTGCACTTTTGTGTATTGCATGCTATTGGTAATCAGGTAAAGGATGCAG
This sequence comes from Xenopus borealis, assembly GCA_024363595.1. NCBI lineage: Eukaryota > Metazoa > Chordata > Amphibia > Anura > Pipidae > Xenopus > Xenopus borealis. Next base: position 96,158,713 of record CM044439.1, read on the forward strand.
AAGGGCAGCGCTGGTCCCTTTTAGCATCTGTGGCACTTTATTTGTCTATCTCTTTCTGTTCTCTAGTTATGACTCAGTAAAGAAGAAGTCAGTTAATGTGCTCGTTTCTGTTACATTGTTACTGTATACAGAGCCAAGAAATCAGTGAACACAAACAGCCAGACAAATACTGCTTTCAATAGCAATTACATTCACAACTGCAAAACCTAATATAACATCGATAGTCCACAGACAATGAAGCATCAGGCATTTGGATGTGAAGCCTTGCAGTTTACTTAATCTGATCTTTCTTCTTCAACCTACAACACTTTTCCTTACAATTTACAGATAAATCTGCAACTTTCCTTTGTGCAGTACTGGCTTCAGGCTGATACATCCTTGTACAATGGTTTATAGAATGCAGGCACAGTGTTGAAAAAAGATTTTTAAAATGATATAAAAACCAATGAATCCATAGAGAATAAATAAGTCCACCTAAGTTTAACATGCAAAAGCAGCGAAATCTGTAGATCCTGGCAAGATTCATGTCTGACAAGCTGGGCCATTAACACAAAGGAAAATCTGCACTGCCAGCTGTTATAAATGAAGCTATAAATAAGTTAATTTGTTTTCATTATACATAAATACACATAAAATAATATTGTGGCAATACAGATTGTAACTACAAAAAGCACTAGTTTGTCTTATTCTATGCATGAACAAAGCATTTATTCACCATGTAACTATTAACAATTCATGCATTGCTGTTACCTTTCAACATTTCAAGGGTTTTGTATTAAATAAATTTCTTAGCAAAATTCAAGAACCTAGTTCAATTTATTGGAACACATGTATCAGCATATGAACAAGCATTATAACGGCAGTGATACTGACAGCAAAATCATCTAATGGCTTGCTGCTTTTGTCACTGTGTTTTATAGCAAACTGACAAATAAAAACATGTCAATTAATGTCAAAGCAGACGATGCTTTTTGTTAAACTGTATAATTCAATATGATTTTACTTGAGATTAAAATCCCACTAAAAAATGGTATTGTAAACTGTTTTATGGCAGAATAGCAGGATTAACCCACAACTGACATTGACAGATGAGATTTTTAAATATTAGATAAAAATATAGTTTTTCATATGTCTATTTATAAGATTATTTTTAGCTATGTTACAATTGTAATTCACAATGCAGTTAGGAACAAAAGGTTTAAAAGTGTTATTTTTACATTAGGGTTTAAGGTTTTGAATTTCTCCTAGTTACTAAATATATATTTGTATTTGTACAGTATACCTATTGAGGTAAAACAAACCCTCACATCAATAGAGTTCATTTTTTTAATGTATTTTACATATAAAACTCAATTGGTGTGCCACGGAAAGTAAAAAAATCTCTCCAGTGTTGCAATTACGCCAGGCACATGCCACATTAGATTTACAGATGCAGTCACTTGGATTTGTAAGTTAAATGTGTCATGACTTAACTTATCTAACCCATTTATCCCACTTAGCACAGAATATTGTGTCACAGCATCCCATCCAATTAAAGAGTTCACCATTGAAAACAATGGTGCTTTGGTATGCTAATGAAAAGGTTAAATGCATTAAATGAGTAAAGATAACTTTAGATAACACAGTTTCTTCAATTAGCTCTGAGTCACGACGCATTTAGCTTACAATTCCAAGTGACTGCATCTGTATATGGGTTATTTATGATTGCAAGTATAGTGAACAAAGTGCAATTTCAAGCATAATTGGCATGTTTTTCCCCACAATGCAATATTTCACCTCAGAATTCCACAGTTGTTGCAGTTGTTCCTGCAGCAATTGTGGCTGATGAATCAAAAATTGTTGCAATTGCACTCACACTTTCAAGAGACGTTTGCAAATGCACTGAAAGCCTTGGTTTAATTTACTGCAACTGGCTTGAATGTGATGTGTGTGCCTGATTCCTTTCACACATCAACAATACGCTTATGATGGAACCCTGGAGCTATTTGGACTTGAAGGAGGAGTTTGATCCAGCCTTGTGCTGAACATACTGTTTGCCTATTGTTGTAATTACTATATATGTGTGGTTTCAGTTACTTCTTGCACTAAACAAAATCTTCCTGTTAAGGTCACATGCTGATTTTATGCTATCCCCTATATCACTAGCCGTTTATTACCATTATGACAGTTATTCATTTTGACTCATGCACAATCAATTAGCTAGTTCAAACGACTAAGAAAGCTGTCACTGACCATTAATGGGTTTATTTAACAAGTTAGGTGTTTGTTTATGGCAACTAACTAAAAAAATAAGGTAACAAATGCCAAAGTAAATAGTCTGACAAACTAAAACGATTCATAATAATTAGTAGGTCACGTACTGTATATTCACCAGTTTGCCCCTTTGAAAATGGCTTGTCATATAACTTAGTCACATTTAGCCTTGGCTCTGTGGAACAGTGGAACATTATGAGTATGGGGTTATTTGACAGTTATATTGCTAATAACAATCCATTCATTTTATTATGGAACAGAAAGAAACGCATATTTTGGGAGCAAATATAAAGCCTTTATTAATATCGCATAATTATTCAATTAAAATATCAACTCAAAAAATATTAACTGCTTTGCTTGATTTGAACTTAACTATATTATAATTACATTTGTTCTGTAGATTAGAACTCAGAAAGAAGGAACTCTGTTGTTAATATTGAGAAGCCCATTTTTTGAAATCCAATCTTTGCACTTTAGTAGCGCATTAACCAGATAGCTTGGGACCTGGAGTGTTCCATAATTCTGTAATATGTGATAATTGATGCCAGAACATGTCAGTGAGTTCATTAGCTTGCTTATGTTTTGGGGCATTCTTTTTTTATCTTTGTACAAGATTTTTTTTTCTTCATGATTGTGGATTTTAAAAATAATAAAAAGCCATGCAAGTTTCCTATTATTCAAACAAAAATTATTGTATGATTGTGAGTTAAAGAACCCACATTTTCTAAAAGTACTAATGCACATCAGCACATGCACACCATTGTACAGAATGATGTACTGTACTATTGCATATGGATGTGCAGTGTAAACTTTTGTTAGCAGCCTTGTACTTTATTAATGGGACCATTTCTATCTAAAACTCTGTTATCTGTTTGCTTGAAACTATTTACTGACAGGCATTTTAAAATTAATAGTTTCAGATTTAAATTTATATCACATAAACAGAATTCAGGAAAAGTTACTCATAACCCAGTAGATATGTTTGAAAGATGTATCAAAATAAAATATTAAGCTTGTTTGAGATGTGTTTCTACAGAGCTTAATTTCTTCTGTATTTTATTATTTGCAGTTTGTATTTTACAGTCAGTAAAACACAGCACGAGAGAAAAATCACTGATTTATGAATCAAACTGTGTTTTTGTCATGGGAAAATCAGTTGAATAAAAGTGGTCAATCTAATGTTCAAAAATAACAATTAATATAATTATATAATCTATAAAAAATATAATTATGTTCCAGTAGTATTTCATAGCACTATAATTTGGGATAATTATAATCTTTGCTCATAAGAGGAAAACAAAGAAACAATGGACTACAATGAGCATGGTACAGCTGATATTCTTTCCATTTTATGCATGCTTGAACTAATTGAACATGTCAGAAAGTTCAGTGGTCAAATACAGTATTCTTTACAGGAATATATCTTATGGCACAACAATTGAAAGGAACAAGGTGCAATGCTTATTTCTCAGGTAAAAACTGTTGAGTCTCTAGTATAAACTGTAATGATTTGGTATGCTGGCATGCAAGGGACAAAATGTTGGGCAGCCATTTGCAGTCCTCATGTATTGCCAGCAGTGCTTACAAATAGTGATGGGCGAATCTACCCAGTTTTGCTTCACCGAAAAATTTAGCTGGGAATTGGAGAATTGGCGAAAAAATTCGCGAAATGAGTCGCGGCACGTTTTTGGCACGTGTCGCGTTAACATAGTCGCGGCGTTTTCGTCGCGGCGCGTCATTTTCGTCACGTCAAAAACAAAGTGCAACTGGTTATTTTTTGCGAATTTTTGCTAGGCGAAATTTCGCTGGCGTTTCGCAAATTTATTCGCCAGCGGCGAATCGCGGGAATTCGCCGCAAATTCGCCCCTGGCAAATAAATTCGCCCATCACTACTTACAAATGTTCCAGTGTAGATTCCAATTTGAACTGCAATTCTTGTATTTTATTGACTAGAATGACTAGAGGACCACCCATAACTGTTCCCTTTATGTGCATTTTTTGTTTCAGTCCTCAACCCCCTATGAGGGGGTTCATTTGTGGCAATACTGGGTAATCACAAAAAATATGGGAAAATTCAGGTACATTTCAAACATTTGTATATTTTATATAAATATATATAGGTGTTGTATAACCATGGGGACAGCTGTTCAACACAACAAATAGAAGATAAGCTGTTTAGAATACAGTTTTTACACAGCAGATTTGGGGGCAGATTTACAAAATTCGTGTGAAGAATTCGAAGTTCGATTGAATTTGCATAAAATTCGAATTCGAATACGCAAATTAGGCAAATTCGACCATCGAATATTCGAATTCGAACAATTCGAATATTTGAATAAAATTTAATTCGAATATTCGACTATTCGATGGTTGAAGTGCTATTCGACCACCTAGCTCGCCAGATCCAAGCTGCTGGGACCATTATATTTGATCGAATAAAGAAAATTAGATTAGATCGATAAAATCATTCGAATTGCGGTAAAATCCTTCGATTTCGATATTATTTCACATGGTCGAATTTTGAATTTTTTTTTTATTCGAAATTCGACCAATAGTAAATCTTCCCCTAAATGTTATTGATGGGTCTGTATGGGAATTATTTGAAGTGAAGTGGCAACAGATGAACAGAATAATTTTAAAACTGTCTAAAACACATCTTTTGAGGATAAAAATAATAATTAAAGAATACGATTAAAGGTGTAACTTAAGACCAGGTAGTTTTTTAAAAAAAAGTCTACAATATTATTACACATTAAAATGTACTTTTAATATATTTATATTGTCATTTATTCTGTTCCTGGCTGGCAGGAAATATTTTGATGTGTAATAAAATTGTATACTTTTTTTAAACCACCTGGTCATAAATTACATCTTTAATCTTATTCTTTAAGTAATATAACATACCACATATGGAATCAGTCATGTAGTTTTACAAAATTTAAATTGTCCTTTAGGTCACAACAGAGTAGCATGTATGTTAGCGTGGCATATACATTGCATGGAATATAAAATTCCAATTCCCAATCACTTTTTCATGAGATCATATGTGAAGTGTTATGGGATTGGCTCCCAGGAGTGTTAGCCTTAAGTAAAACAATAAATGCAAACATTAAATGTGTACAATTAAATCTGAAAAGAAGCTTGAGAAAATTGTGTTGGACCGTTTTGCACTCACCAGTCCCAGTCTTTGTCTGGTGCCTGGAAGTATTTGTCTAAAGCACATCCATCTCCTGGGGTTTGCACAGCTATTGTAGATTTTGCCTTTTTCTGCTGCCCCATAGTGGTGTATGGTGATTGACAGATACAACTTTTAATGTAAAAAAATATTTCCCCCTCCCAACAGCATGTGGGGAGAAGGGGGTTTAATAATGTTTTTGCGCTGGAACAAAATCATAATTTTCTAACTAAGCAGTAACTTGTATTATCACTAGTGATGGGCGAATTTATTCGCCAGGGGCAAATTCGCAGCGAATTCCCGCGATTCGTCGCTGGCGAATAAATTCGCGAATCGCCAGCGAAATTTTGCTTTGCGAAAATTCACCAGAAAAAAGAATCGCGCATTGTTTTTGACACGACGCGTCGGAAACGATGCGACATGCGTCAAAAGCGTCCCGCAACTCGTTCGCGAATTCCTCTAGAAATTCCCGAATTTTTCGGCGAAGCGAATCTCAGGAGATTCGCCCATCACTAATTATCACTTAATTTCCGATTAAGGGATGAATCTGACCCATATATTTTGGTAGAGGAATTGCTTGTAGTTTTAGAGTGCTGTTATATAACAATCAAGTATTTGGCTAATTGGTAATGCTGTGACTGATATACATTTTTTGAGAAATACCAGTATAAAACAAATTGGGATGTTGTTTTTTTTTTTAACTATTTAATATTTAACTTTGTTCCATTAAGAGTGGCTTAACCAGCAATTCACACAGCTAAGGGCTTGCATTGTGCATTCAATGCACTTATCTGCCTCTGCCAGAGAGCATATTTTCTCATGGACAGTATTCCATGTTCTTGAGGCAAGTTAACACATAAATCAGAGGCAGAGACTGTTTGCTGTCAGAGATACTGCAATGCAGCAGAGAGAAAAAATGCACTATATTTAGCAATAAATGGACTATATTTCATATCTATTTGCTGCTGAATGGATACAATGATGATAATTTGTTTGTTTATTTGTAAAAAAAAATCCGGGACCACTTTATCAGTAAACTATTTTGGTGAACTAAATGCAAAGTGTGCAAAAATATGTCCCACTATACAATATTTTAAATACTTGTTTTTTTCAAAGCATTCCCTTTTAATAGTGATTGATTACAAAGAAATAGTAAACAATGAAAATTTCTAGTCATAGTATATCTGCTCAGGTTTTAAAAACTAGGAGAATTTCTAGGGATATGGAACATATTTATCAATGATCAAAATAAGAATGAACTTTTTCATGAAGTGCCTGTACAAGTGAATAGAGAGCTGTGAAATTTTTCTCTGGTGAACTATGATGAGCTCTATTTTTATATTTTATGAAATAAGCCCCAAAGTGTAATTTCCAATAACAACATTTTTCAGGAACCAAAAGTGAAAACCTGGAACTATCTCTAGAAATTGAATGATATCAGCTATAACAAGGCATTGACCTGCTTTCTTCCTTGTTTATGAGTAAAAAGATGTTATATTGCAGTGACTGAGAAAGCATAGACATTCTTCTAATGGTTGCTCTTCATATCATAAAGTGGTAAAAAAATAAAGAATAAGATGCACTCAATGCTGCAAATACTGTTCACGTATAATGTCGCCATATTCCAAGATGCAAATTTTCCCTTCAATAAAAACGGATTTTTTTTTTAATTAACACAAAGCTGAAGTTAGATACCATGCTTGACCTACTTAGACCTCAATTTTAAATTTCTAAAGGCATTTCTGCTTGAAAAATTGTTTATTTATTTGTTTTGCTGTATGCCAAGAACAACTGAAGATGCTATTAGGTGTTTTTATTGCCCAATACAAAGCTTATATTATTGACAGAAAGTACGTTACCATACATCTCACAGATGTCAGCAGTTATATGGACTAAACCATTATAATTAATCTGTACCACACATCAGTTGGCATACAATAATTTTACTTGTACAAACCATAGCATTATTTTGTTTTTTTTAAAGAACATGCTAGTTTGTGTTATTATCAGTATTCTTGGTACTAAAGACATATGGCTCACAGTGGTCTCATGTATTTAGAGCTATAGGAATGCAGCTCGAAATGTTTATTTTATTTAAAGTCTTTTTAGGGATGTTAAAATAAAAAATATTACTTATTCTTTGTCTGCTAAAAAAATGCTTAAATGTTAAATAAATCCAATAGAATTGTTTTTCTACTGATATGGATTCACACCGCTTAGTTACCCACAAATACAAGGTAGTGCTTTATTATTACAGAAAAAAATAAATCATTTTTAATTATTATTAATTATTTACTTAAATTGAGCTCTTATTGACTTAAATTGAGCTCTATTGTAGATGGCCTTCTCATAATTTGGAACTTTCTGAATAATGGGTTTTTGGATAGGGGATACTATACTTATACTTATTAATCTCTACCAAAAAAAGAACAATTATTGCATAAAACTGAATAAATCACATCTCTATAAATGTCTTTCCAAATCAGAAATAATAATTTTAATAACATTTCACTTAAAATTTCCATAAAAGCTAAAGTTCCTAAGACCATGTATACATGCCTTATATTGAGACTAACAGCAAAAGGGAACATTGAACTTACACTAAACATTCTAAATAATATAGCATGCTGTAATGATTGGCCTACTTAATTATACTATAAATACATGTTGGAACATCATCTGTTTTGTTTAAAGGGGTGGTTCACCTTCAAGTTAACTTTTAGTATATTGTAGAAGGGCCAATTCTAAGAAACTTTTCAGTTGGTCTTCATTATTTATTTTTCATAGTTTTTTTAATGATTTGCAATTTTCTTCTGTTTCTTTGCAGCTTTCAAATGGGGGTCACTGACACCATCTAAAAACAAATGCTCTGTAAGGTTACAAATGTATTGTTATTGCCACTTTTTGTTACTTATCATTCTATTCAGTCCCTCTCCTATTCATATTCCAATCTCTTATTCAAATCAATGCAGGGTTGCTAGGATAATTTGTACCCTAGAAACCAAATTGCTGACACTACAAACTAGAGAGCTGCTAAATAAAAATAACTATAAAACCACAAACAATAAAAAATCAAAACAAATTGTAAATTGTCTCAGAATATCACTCTCTACATTATACTAAAAGTTAACTCAAAGGGGAACAACCCCAAAAAGGCGTTTCTAAGTAGCTTTTGCCACAAAGTAACTTAATTCTCTTTAACATATCATTTAATGCATCAATATGGTGTAGAGGATAATTTGTGTCTTTCTCCATGCTAAACATGGTTTCACAGAATGTAAACTGTAATTATGTTGTGTTAGGTCCCGATTTGCTAGAAAATGCTTCACAAATTCTGTGAAATTGTAATAGAATACAGACAGAAGATGATCTAGGGACTTAGTGGGTCCTCAGTGGGTAGCTTGTGTAAAATACACTTGACATCTTAACTATCACTTGCATAATGCATTTCTTTCACACTGGAAGAACTGCTTTTGCTAACAATGGCAGATAAAACTGCTAACATAATATTGTGTGCTAAAAGTCCAATGTAATACTGAAAAAAATACAGAAAAAGTGTGAATAAATTTTGTTACATAGTTTATATTTTGACTTTGACAACAACCATGTAAGCTAATAGTGTGCTTTCAATGGATTGTAAAGTGCATTTACCTTCAGATTCAGACCTTCAGCGCTATAGAAACACATGTTATTATTAATAATAATAATAATAATAATAATAATTTCCTCTTTTATGGTTAGATTGTAATGACATTTGTATTTTGATATGTGTATGTAGTACTGTACCTGTGTACTCTGGATAGTGACAAATACCATGCATCAGTATAGTCTTGCCCTCAAAAATGAATAAAGTTGTATTTCACACATCTTTATAAAAAATCTTAATAAAATTCAACCAAATCCCCATATATCCACAAAAATACATTTGGAAAACGATTGTAAACTGAAAGCTCCATATGAACTGCAGCAGAGATGATTATTTTGAATGATGTTTGTTTGCTAAAATGTAAAATCTTCCATTTAGAAAGCATAGCAGAAAATATATATGTTTCTTATATGTACATCTTATTTTGCCTGAGTTCTTTTTACCAGTCTGGACAATCTCTTGGTATAAGAGCTAGACTAAAGGAGTCTATATCTGTTTAATTGAAAAAATGGGGTGCTGCTAGTGAATGCAATGCACTGTGAATAAATACTGGGAACACTGCACTTTTTCAATTAAACAGGTACAAACTCCTTTTTTCTACTTGTATACTGTATGCACTGGCAAAGGAAGAGATCACATTTGTGACATATATACAGTATATAAGAACTTGACTGCCATTCCAAACCAACCAGTGTTCGTCTAAACTTCACTCTACTGTATATCCTGTATACAAATTTGGCTGTTGCTGATCCTGTGTCCTTGGTGTAGCACTTAATAACATTTGTATAACTTAGAAAATGGAGGACACTTGGCATTGCAGACCTTTGCTGTGATTAGTTTTTATTAGACATGTTTTACGATATGTTATGAGCTGCAGCCCTTTGCAAGTGCACAACACAATCATGGAAAAACAATTAAAGCTATTTGTACAAACCCCACCCAAGGATGGACAAATTGTTTAATCCTTATAAAAATACTCTCAGCATCCAAGAGTTTGCCTTACTATAACGAGATTGTAGAGGCAATACAACAGTACATTTAATAAACACATATTCTACATTCATTTATCATTGCTAAATAATGTAATCTTCAGTGTAAAATGCATCTCACAAGGGAATACCCTGAGGCACCTATCTTTTCTGGGTGGCCTATATCTATCTATTGGGGAAGCAAAGCATAATGTGTATAGATGGATGGGTAGATAGATTAGATAAACAGCATTCCATACTTTGGTCTTTTGAAAAGAAAACAAAAAAAAAAGAAATAAATAATTTTTATCTAAACTATAAAACTGGAGCGGGTTCACTAGCGGGCACATTTTTGCCAGTGTCAGCTTTGCACCCCTTGCAACACTTCACCAGGTGCAAATGCGCTTTGAATGTGGTAATTCATTAAAATGTGATGTTTCAATCCAAGTGTCAAATGCTGGCATTTTTTCTTTAGCGTTAATTCATCTGTGCAAGCATTTCATAGCGAAGACCAGGTAGTGTTCATTTGTGCCTACCAAAAATTCGCTAATGATCTTGTGCTTAGGTCAGTTTGCATACGGCTGGAAAAAGTTATATGGACGTCTTTATTATAAATGTTGCTGCAAATGTTTTGTTACCGGTTTTTATTACACATGTCCAGGGAACCTTAATAAATACAACAGAGTTGTCATAATGCCCTACACATGAACCCACTGTATAGTTAATGTTCCATATGTTATAAAATGTCTGGAGAAAACCGGTTACCCAAAAAAAGGATAAGTTAGGACTTTTGCAGGCAATCCCGCTTCAAAAAAGGAAAAGTCACCAGTGTTTTTTGAACTTTAATGCAATTTTGTGCACAGGATATGATATAAGTGACAGAATATTGAGGAAAATGTAGCTTCATTTTACCACTTTGCCTGGTCTGAGGTGGTGAATTGAACTCTGGCGAAAGAGGTAGCGTTCAGTAAAATCTGCCCTTGTGAATTTTCGGAGTAACAAACGTTCACCAGAGCAAAAAGTCGCCTGGCGAATGAGCGCTAGCGATGGTGGTCCAGTTTGCTAGTGAATTGCACTTGCATCTGTGAATTTTCGATGTCCCTGTGGGTGGCAACGCTGGTGAAAACTCCCTAGTGTTAGCCACTTTTTAGTGAATCTGCCCCCATATGTTGCACAGTTTGTACCCTGGCAGAGCTTTTCAATATAAGTGCAACTGCTTGTTGATTCTGTAGACCATTGATCCCCAACCAGTAGCACGTGAGCAACATGTTGCTCTCCAACCCCTTGGATGTTGCTCCCAGTGGCCTCAAAGCAGGTGTATATTTTGCAATTCCAGGCTTGGAGGCAAGTTTTAGTTGCATAAAACCCAAGTGTATTGCCAAACAGAGCCTCCTGTACACTGCCAGCCTACAAACGGGCTACCAAATGGCCAATCACAGCACAAATTTTGCACCCCAAGAACATTGTTCATGCTAGTGTTGCTCCCCAACTCCTTTTACTTCTGAACATTGCTCAAGGGTTCAAAAGGTTGGGGATATCTGCTGTAGAGCATACTTAGCAAAATGTGAGCTTAGAAGTCACCACAAAATATTCACCCACTGTCTGCTTATTCCTTTAAGATTTTAGAAATGTATTTATCAAATGGGGAATTCTAACTTTCACCCATAGATAAAATATCTTTTTTCTGTGGTGACCACTATATTCTCACATTTTTAAACATCTGCCCCTATATATGTTCTCCAGTAGGGATTCTAGTGGTTTGCAAAGGTAAAGTTTAGCATTATTAGCTAGATTCGTAACACTGAGAATTTTTTTTATCTAAAATAGGCTATGATTAAATGTTTGTTAACATGAAACAAGTAAGGCTGTGGACACAATTAGCTCCCTTTAATAACAGCATGGTGGAAGTTTGCCTTCATTGAGTGCCTGCTCTAAATAAATTCTGTTTGTCCGGGCCCTGTGCTGAGGGCTCAGGGCGGTGCACCTGGGCCACTTCCCCTCTGTGGTGAGTAATTGGTTGAAACCCCCAACTACAGATTTATTGGCAAGATTCTTAACACTGACATTTTCTACTATAATTTGGCACAAGCAGAAAATAAATGGTGTTAATGATGGTTAAACTCACATTTATAACAGCTCAGAAATGTTTTTCAAAGCCACAAGATAATGTAAATAAGCATTTAGATGAGAAGAAAGTACAAAATGTGAAGTGGCAATCCTTGTACATAATAATTTCAGTGCTAAGGTACCACCTCTGGTAGATGAGGTGCAAAATTGCTTAGGGACAAATAAGTGACTCTATTGAATGGGTTGTAAATGTTATTTCAAGAGAGATCTTTACTTAATAAAACAAGTGAAATGGGAAAACCAAATGTGAATGAAACTTTGTGACAAAATGTTATTGGTTATTTCCAACTTTGAAACTTTTTGGGTTGATGTTACTGTAATTTGTAGTCTGTAATGTTTTTATTTTTTATTAAAATCCTTACTGCAACACCTTGCATTAATACACCTCGTGCTTCCCTACAAGTTAGGCTTTCTCTCCTTATTCACCCCAATTCACATTTTTGCTTTTACTTTTCTAGCAATTAAATTCTCTATCCTCCCTCTTGGGGAAATTCACTAAGATGAGAAAATTCGCTAGCGTTGGCTTCACTAACGTTCGCCGCACTTCGCCTGGTGAATTTTCGCCAGCACTACGCAAATTCACTAAGATGCGAATTTGCACTCAGGGCGGCAAACGTTAGCGAAGTAGCGCTACCATTAGTTTGCCAGGCAAAGCGCAGTTGCGCTAGTGATGCCTAATTTGCATACAGCGGGAACTTAAGCGTATAATAGAAGCATATGTTGCAGCCACTACATTCCACTACACAAGCCCAGGAAACCTTTAATAAATAAAATAAAGTTGTACTATTGCCCTACATGTGCCCCCTGTATAGTTGAGTTGCCATATGTTAGGAAATGTAGGGAAGGAGGGTAACCCCCCCAAAAAAACCAATCTTTTTCATACTATCACCCTAGAATGGTATAACACGCCAGCGTTTTTTTGGAACTTGGAAAAATTTTCCAATTTTGTTTTTCAAACTCCTATCTATTGTATTGAACTTCGCCAGGTCTAACCAGGCAAAGTAAAGTCTAGCGTAAGTGGTAACGTTCAGGAAAATGTTGATCTTAGTGAATTTGCGTAATTACGATCCTTCGTCAATGCCCAACTTCGCCTGGCGTAAGGGTGCGAAGTTGTGCAAGTCTATCTACTTCGCTAGCGAAAATTCGCCAGAGTTGGTGTTAGTGAATTTGCGAAGTTACGAAATGACGTAACACTGGCAAATTAACGCTTGCGTTAGACGCTTCGTGCTTTAGTGAATTTCCTCCTCTATCTCTCATCCGCATCTCTCAGGCAGTGCTGTGCATGTAAAGTCTATTGCTGAGAGTGATTGCTCTGGGCTTAGTGTGCAAACAGCATCCATGTGAGCCGTGAAATATGATGCAATGGGTGTGCTGTGAAAGCCTCATCAATAGCAGTGCTGAGGGCTAATGCTATGGTCACACAATTCAAGCAGTCTCTACAACAACTCTGAAATTTGCTATTATGGTCAAGCAATTTCAGTAGCAATGCAGACAATGACTGTCAGTGTGGTTATCAGAGAGGCTGTTTTAAGCTCTGTTATGATCCTGCACACAGCAGATTTAGCCTTGCTATCTCTTACAACAGGGTGTGTTGTGAAATGCCCATGTTGTATTTACACTTTTTGCTCTGAGAGCTCTAGCCTGTGATTTACATGTATATTGCACTGGGTAAATATATTATTGAATGCTGTATAAAATGCGTCAGGTGTGACATCACTGTCTCAGCAGTAAGTGAATGTACATGGGAGAGGAGACTCCGGCAGAACCCACCTCTTTGTATTGCAAAGGTTCACCTCCATGAACTGCACTATAATACTTTATTGTTTGATATGAGCTCAGAAGTGTAACTTATGTAAGTGCAATACATTTTTAAACCTTTTAAAAAAATAAAGGCAAATTGCACTATGGACGCTGTCCCAGCTTTTTAATGTCTTTTGAAGCAAGCACTACAAGCACCTTGTATGACTTAATTATAATTTTATTTTGGCAATAGTACTTTGTAGAAGTCACTATAGCACTTTAGAACACATTAAATCTGTGATAAATCTGTGAATAGACTTTCTATGGTTCAAGACACACACAGATTAGTGCTGTAACATTTGGGCGATTGCACTGAATATTAACAATATTGCACTAGGTTCTGTTATTTATTTTTTCCATAGCCTGTGGAGCTGATCTGCAATTGGCTTGATTGGGTGAATATATACACACCATTAAACTATCTTTCATTCCCAGAATTATACTATTCCTCCTTCAGTTTAAAACATTCACCTATTTTGACTTGGTCTCCATGACCAATTTATATTCCACAAATTGCTGCAGCAATCATAGAGTGTCAACATGACCCAGAAATTATGCATAAAAACATGCAGGTGACAGACATATATATTTAAGTATATATTTAAGTAAATATTGCCCTTTTACATCTCTTGCTTTGAGCCATCATTTCATGATGTTCTGGGTGCTGCCTCAGAGATCACCTGACCAGGTCAGAATATAGATAGGCACAATGCAATGTATATGGATGAATGAACCTATTTTGGCAGGCATAGTATAGCTGAGCTTAAATGTTCAAACATTTGTAAAGATTGGTGTAAAGAAAATGGTACTGTATTCCATAACTGTTTGCTGTTGCCTTACCAATGAATTGATCGATTACATTGTAATGGCACAAAGGTGTCCATTTCTTTACACCAGACTAAAATTACATTATTAGTTTACAATCTAGATCTGGAATAATGCATTAACATTAATGGGACAAATTCAAGTACTCAATGCCTGCTTTACTTGGCTTTTACAAAAGTAACATTTATTTTTATTTGCAGAAATTCAACAAAATATTAATTATTACACAGCTTTATAAATGTGTGACTTTTACATGGATTACTGTGCTGTTACAGACAACGTTTGTTTTATTTCTACTCTGTTTTCTAAGCACACTTATATACAGGCAGTTCCTGGGTTACATACGAGATATGGTCTGTAGAATTGTTGAATTTGTATATAAGTAGTGATGGGCAAATTTATTCGCCAGGGGTGAATTTGCCGGTGGCGAATAAATTCGGGAAACGCCAGCGAAAATTCGCCTGGTGAAAATTCGCTTAAAAAAACGAGTTTGACACGACGCGCCGAAAACGACGCAACGCACGTTGAAAACAACGCGACGAAGATGAAGCGACGTGTCGAAGTTGAAGCGACACGCGTCAAAAACGTGCCGCGAATCGTTTCGCAAATTTTTCCGCCAATGCGCGAATTTCCAGCAAAATTTTTCGCCGAAACGAAACTGGGTAGATTTGCCCATCACTATACATAAGTTGAAACATAGGGTATATATTTACTTATTGAATGTTACAGATGTGTATCATAACATAGTATTTAGTTTCTTTCTGTGCTCTGCAGTAGACAACACACACCAGAGGATATTGGGGCAGGAGGTAACTGGATGAGGGAAAATGTCATGGGAAAACATGTTTTTTTAAAAACACATCAGTTAATAGTGCTGCTCCAGTAGACTTCTGCACTGAAATCCATCTCTCAAAAGAGCAAACAGATTTTTTTATATTCAGTTTTGAAATCTGACATGGGGCTAGCCATTTTGTCAATTTCCCAGCTGCCCCTGGTCATGTGACTTGTGCCAGCACTTTAGGAGGGAACTGCTTTCTGGCAGGTTGTTGTTTTTTTCCCTTCTCAATATAACTGAATAGTACGCAGTGTGACATGGGTTTTACTATTGAGTGTTGTTGTTAGATCTACCAGGCAGTTGTAACTTGTGTTAGGGAACTGTTATCTGATTACCTTCTCATTGTTCTTTTGTTAGGCTGCTGGGTGGGGGAAAGGGAGGTGGTTATATCACTCCAACTTGCAGTACAGTAGTAAAGAGTGATTGAAGTTTATCAGAGCACAAGTCACATGACTTGGGGCAGCTGGGAAAATTACAATATGTCTAGCCCCATATCAGATTTCAAAATGAAATATAAAAAAAATATGTTTGCTCTTTTGAGAAATGGATTTCAATGCAGAATTCTTCTGGAACAGCACTATTAACTGATACATTTTGAAAAAGATTTTTTTTTCCCCATGACAGGATCCCTTTAAAGCTAAATGCTAATAAAAATCAAGCACAGGCAAGCATAATATCCTTATAATTTACAAGAGGGGGTACTTTATTCACTATATATTTGTAATTTTACATAGTCTGTAGTTAAAACATGTCTAGATCATTTATAGGAAGCATAACAGTAACTAATCAGTGATGTTACCATAGGAGTGGAAGGTAAACTTTATGTGCTCCTTCCATTGCATGGGCTGCAAAATGTAGTCTTAGCTCACACAAAGCACTGTGTTGGGTCACATATTGGGAGTATGGTAGCCAGATTAGTTCAAATGTAATGCTGTTACTGGCCTTAAAGGAGAATTCAACCTGTGTAGGCCCCCTTCCTCCTGCCAACCCAGGCAAATGCCCCTAACTTGTTACTTACCCCTCCTTCCAGGTTCTGTCCAGTGTAGTTCACTGGTGCCATCCTGTCTTGTTCGCTCTTCATCCTGTACTGACCAGTACTGACCAGTGGTTTTCACTAGTGATGGACGAATGTCCCGACATTCGCTTCGCCGAAAAATTGAAAAAATTTGCAAAACGTTTTTGACGCGCGTCGCGTCAATTGCGCCGCATCACGTCGTTTTTGCCGCGCGACTCGTTTTTTTTGCCGAATTTTTTTTGCCGAATCGCGGGAATTCGCCGCGAATTCGCCCCTGGTGAATAAATTCGCCCATCACTAGTTTTCACTTACAATTACAATTACACTTACAATTATGTTTCCATAAGGTGACACACTGTCTTCACTTCATAGTTTATAAGCAAGAATGACTGGCTAAAATAGTTAAAGTGACAAATGCCAAAAAATTTAAATAAGCTATCAGCATTTATACAGATTGTTTAGACAGTACCTTTGAAAGTGCTGCAACAGTTTTTAGAAATATCTGCAGTTTGGTTTTGCAGGTAATTCTGTGACAGGCCATAAATACATATTATCTAAGGCTCAGCTTTAGGCTGGTTCAGACATCAAATGAAAAATTGCTGAGCTCAGCAGAGCTACAATAAGAGCTACAAACTTTGTATCAAAGAAAATGTTGTTTAAGTGCACTGTATAGGATTTCAATAGCTGGTACATTCAAATGCATCACTTTTGTTTATGTGTGTCAATGGTCATTTCAGTACAAACTTTTCATCTCCTTTAAGGGAAATTTTCAAACTGTGGAAAAGTATAAATAAGTGTCTTAGCTTTGGTGTTAAAGCACATAGGTCTCCTGTGTCACAGATATTTGTTTCAAAACAAATAAACCAGAGTGGCGTTATACCCAATGGACAACAGTTCTCCCCTGTAAGAATACATTTATCAGAACTGTCTTAAAAGTGCAAACATATAATTCTATTTATTTGAAAAACAATTATCTGTTTTCTACCTTTTAGAAAGTTTTAAGTAAAAACTGGTAATTTTAAAACATAGACCATTTATTTGTTTATTGTAATACATATTTCAAATGAAAGTTTTACTTTTTTTTTATTTCTGTTACATTCATTCTGAAAAATCGTTCATTATAATAGAGAGCAGAAGAGAGTTCACACTAATTCCAAGAAATTGAGTCCTCTCAATTAAATATACAGTTTTAAATAAATTCAGTTATTCTACTTTGGATTATTAAAAACTTTACATACTGTATGTCAAACTAAAATCATAATAAAATACTATTAAAACCTTACGTAAATACTAGAATTATGGAGTCAGGATGGTGTTACTTTTGGGTTTGAGCAAACTTTAAGGAATCCCTGCATGAGTTAATGAACACACGGTGGATAACCTTGGCACTCAACAGACTTAAAAAAAAAAAGGATATTGATGGTGTCATCGGCCCCGAAACTAGCGTGAGTTCATGTCATGTGGGGTTGCCTTAAAGATGAATTAAATATAATATAGTATACTTCTCTAGAGTTGCTCTCCTCTATCCCTAACACAAAGTCCCATGTAATTATTGCATACTATAGTTGTCACCAGTCACTTATTTCCAAAAAAAGGCCCTGGCTGTCTCATGGAGGCATATTGCACAATATAACACTAATCATAAAGCAAACGGCTGATCTACTAAGCTGCAGTTTTTTCCAGTCAAGCTTTTTGCCTAAAACCTTGAAAAAGTTTCTGAAAAAAAAGTGAAAGCCTTTATTACACAACAAAACTGCAACAATTGCAAAACCAAAAATACTCCAGCTAAAACCGGTTGAAATCATGTAGAAGTCAATGACGTGTCCCTTTTGCAATCGGAAGATATTTCTTTGATTTGTGGTATTTGAGGTTATTGGGTTTATTGACTTTGGCTTTTGTGCAACAATATGAAAAAGTCAGTGTTATCGTGCAATGTAGTTGCTGTGATCTTTCGATACATGACATTTGTGGAAATTAGTTTATTTGTGGTCTCAAAAATGCTCTAATGCTACTAAAATCAAACCTTTAATAATAATAGGGCTTTCAAGGCTGCATTGTTCATACATTACTTTTAGCTCAGATAAAGGAACTGACAACAGACAAATTCTATCAAATTAATCCATTAATCAACCACACACCTAACATATTTCTTGCTACAGTGCTGACATCAAATCAACTGTGGTTCAGAATGTGGTTTATACAGTATGTGTCTGATAAATGCACATTTAAATGCACAAATTAAATTTATTTCAGTATTTTATTTTCAGAAATACAGAGCAAATCCTTGCGGGTTTTTAGGCTTAGTAATTATCACAGTTTCCCTAAAATTTTATTTGTGGGAAAAATGCAGAAAACCACAAATTTTTCTGATACTATTGTGGAATTGCATGAAACTCAGCTCAAATAAAAAAAAAAAAATCAACGTGACTTCTCCCATTGACTTATATGCAACCTCGGCAGGTTTGAGATGCCAGATTTTAATATACGGAGTCTTTCAATTTGTGATTGTAAAAAAAAAATTTTAGGGAGATTTTTGGAATTTGGAGCTCAATAAATAACCCCCTTAATGTAACCCTATTGTGGTACACTCTGTTATAAAACATAAATTATTTTCAATACAAGGCCTGAATACCCTTTGTTATATATGCAGAAGTAAGGAAAAGGAGAGTGTCTAACCAGGACACAGTCCTAAACTCCACTCTGGGTAGACAAACACAGTCACAGTCCCAAGAGCTCTTTACATTAGCCTAAATAGCACTAACTGCCCCAAGAAGCTCCCAGGTAGCAGGCTATCAAGCAAAACGTGTCCTCAAACTCACATAGGACTCACACAGAGCTGCTACAGGCATCCACAGCATCTCACAGAAGTCTGTAATCTTCAGGCCAAGCTCCAACACTCAACCGGAGTGTGAGCACACACATCAACAGGTAGCTCCATTCACATTCTCTCCGATGCTTCTCATCTCCAAACATCTCCTTTCAGTAGAGCTCCACAATACTTGGAGCCTGGTACTCCAAGACCACCAAGGGCCAGTCCACTTTGGGCTCTCTCCATTGCCTGTGACCTAAAGCTCCAAGAGCCAGCAGCATATGGTAGCTCAGCTGTTAATGCATTATGCAACTGTGACACATTCTGGCCACATCTGGAATCTGCGAGGGCACACTGCACAGGGACAAATGACTCACTCCACCTCCCTTATACAATTTAGGTCCAACACTTGGCCACACCAGGAAATTCCCAACAATGAGGGACTTTCAGACCATAGGGGAACTTACACATGGACCCCTAAATTAATTTTATCTGAAAACACAAGAACAGAAAAAAAAGTCCTCAGTATATTTTGTAAAAAAAAAAGTTGCTGATAAAAAAGGAGATACATTGCAGGTGTACATTTCCTAGCACATTTGTTTTCACTTGTGAAATTGTGTGTAAGAGTGAAATTTAGTCTTAA
This sequence comes from Xenopus borealis, assembly GCA_024363595.1. Taxonomy (NCBI): domain Eukaryota; kingdom Metazoa; phylum Chordata; class Amphibia; order Anura; family Pipidae; genus Xenopus; species Xenopus borealis. Next base: position 96,178,809 of record CM044439.1, read on the forward strand.
ATCTTAATCTAAACATTTCAAATGTTTTTCTTGAATATTAATATTCCTAGTCTGCCTATTTATGGTCTGCAAGTAGAAATGTTATCTGTTTTTGAAAAAAAAAACCAATTGCTAAAGAATGTGAGACTTTAATTTAATTGTTATTATACTTAATTGTTCCTATTTGTATTATAATTTTCTACTCAATTTTCCAAATGATTACTGAACTACTGATTGGTTGCTACCTCTAGCTTTTAGAAATACAGGTATTGGATCCTTTACCTGGAAACCCATTATCCAGAAAGCTCCAAATTATGGAAAGGCCTTCTCCCATGGACTCAATTTTATTCAAATAATCAAAAAATTTTCTCTGTAATAATAAAACAGTAGCTTGTACTTGATTGGGCTTATTATTAGTGGGTTTATTTAATGTTTACCTAGTAGAATTTAGGTATGAAGATTCAAATTACAGAAAGATCCATTATCAGAAAAACCCCAGGTCCCGAGAATTATGGATAACAGGTCCCATACCTTTATAACTTATTACAGCTGCACCACTAGACATAATAACAAAGAATTAAAACAAAGACCAGAAGGCAGTTGCCTTAAAATAATGCTCAATACATCAAAGTTAATTTTAAGATGAAATATATCTTTATCCGAGGTAGCCAGCTATATTTAACAGTACCTATACATCCACTAAAATAAAAATATCATATTAATGAATGCTAAAGCCTTATTAAACATTTTCCTCCACAGGTTTGAAGAGGGAAACCTAACTTCTAGGTCATTTTTTCAAATGTATTAAGTGGAATTTTAAGGGCCGGACTGATGAATATTTTTGAAACAACCAAGATTAGCCAGATCATACCCTTTAACATCAACAGCAAAAACCATAGATCAGCACTAACCTGCTAGTTCCATTTGTTTATAGGTCAGCACTTTCAGCCTATGTAACCTCTGCTATCTACAGAATGATATCTACAAAAAAAACATACAGTAGTCACAGTCAAGATAAACATGAAACAAAATATCTGGGCTACAGTTGTAAGCAGACTATAGGAAGCACTAAGATTATTTCTTGTACTTGCTCATTTATCATTTTATGATTTATCTCTACAATTTATTGCCTCGCAATTTGTCTTATACTGAAAAATATCATTTTTTTTACTGTCTCCTGAGGATTCATGATGGCTTAGAACAACATAAAACCTAAATGTGTGGAATAAAATGATGCTGACATATAAAGTGTATTTATAAGTTTGCACATCATAAAATTGTTATTTAAAAATAATGTATTTTATTATATAGTTACGGTAATCCTTATTGCAAAACCATTCTTTATACATTTGCATACTCCAATTGTTTTTATATTATATATATTCCCTCTGTATTAGGCATGGTTTGTTTTGTGTGGTATTTAATGGTACTTTTTCCATACTGTTTTTTTGTTTCTCTTTATTTTAAATGGATGATATTATTAGCAAAAGAACCTGATGAACAACAGTTTGGTTGTCCATATCATATTAGATACTAGATCATTAAAGTAGATCAGCAGAACTAAAGAGTATAAGGGTGCCCAGAATATTTTTGGTTTAATATTGCACTTATGCCCGTGCACACAATAAATTGTGTTCATTTTACAATTCACCCTACATTGTACTCAGAGTTTATATTTAAGTGCATAGCCTATGTGAAATTAGAGGGATCACTGCATAGAGACCTAACTAAATAATTTTACCATGCACAGGGAAGTATAATAACAATGCTCTATATTGTAAATGAATGGCTTCACAGTTATACCAAAGCCATAATTTATGCTATTGTGCATGATGTTGCATCACATATTTTAAATTAAAAAAGAACACTAATTTTGCAGAGGGCTTATACCTTTTGACATACTCAGGTATAGGATCTATTATCTGGAATGCATGGGACATGGGGCTTTCTGAAAAGGGATCTTACTGTAATGTGGATCTCCATACCTTAAATTGGCTACAATACATTTAAACATTAAATTAATCCAATAGACATGATTTGCTACCAATAAGCCCTTGTTTATTAAAGGTTGAATTATAGTGGTTTAGAGGTTTTAGGTAGCACAACTTAACTAACTTTCTCTAAAACCACCACAAAAAAATCATTCAGTGGGAGCACTCAGCGTGCTGCACATGCCGCCTCTATCCCATGTGGCCAATTCATATCCAGGAAGAAGCAAATGAATGGAGCACTGAGGAAAAAGATTATAAAGAAAGAAATGTATTTGTCAACCATTAAAAAATCCAATTACAGCAGCATAACATCAGTCCTAGCTGCCCACTTGACGCATTTCGTGGCTAATCAGCCACTTCATCAGAAGCTGCCGGCAGCCTACCTCCACCTGGTTTAAAAATGGTTCAACACACCCACCTCCGGTGTTAACCCTGTAAAGTTCAAATTACAACTTCTACATCAACACTACAAACTCTCACCATAGAAGACAAAGCACTCCCAGACCAGTGACACTGTAGTCACTTCAAACAGTAAAAAAGTATCTAGTATCTTTTGTTACAAAAACATATCCTCCAGCTAATAATGTTATGTGAGATATAAAATACACTCATACACTCATACTCACACTATATATTAGCTGTAATATTAGGAATCCATAAGAACCCCACTATAAAATATATTGACCCAAAGAGATAATCAACACAAAACCCAATTACTATTTGACAAAAAAAGAAAACACTTAGGGGCAGATTTACTATTATTCACTAATTCGAGGGCTAAAAGCCCTCTAATTCGGCTGAAATTCGATAAGCATTTGACTATCGAATTATTATCGAATAGTTTTAGGCTATTTTTACCTCGATATTCAATCCCTTGATAAAATCATACGATCGAATACCGATCATTCAATTTCACGAAAAAATTGCACGATTCCAACGATCGAGGAGTTTGATCGTACGAATGGTATTTGAGCATAGGCTTCTATTGCAATTCGGTAGGTTCAATCTGGCGAAGTAGGCAGTCGAATAAAATTTTAAAGTTAAAGTACTTCGATCATCGAATGGTCTAATTATCGAATATCCGATCATTCTATCTATTCGATCTATCGAATTTTCGGTATTCAATGATCGAAGTAGCCAAATTTGCATATTCAAACATCCGATTAAATCGTACGATCGGAATTCGATCGAATTCGATCGAACTTCGATCTATTCAGGTGAATTTAGAAAATCTGCCCCATAATTTTGATATCTCAATATATCAATCAACTTATATTTAAATTGGCTAAAATTAGAAATTTGTTTCATAAAAAAATTATACCTCCAACTCTCTATTCATACCGCCATAAATATCTTTAGTTTTCAACGGATGAATCCAAAATTCTTCCCTTAGCATCAATTTTCGATTTGAATTTCCCCTCCTTATATCTAAATGGGGTTCATCTATTATCTGAAAATGTATATTCATAGCTGCCTCATGTTCCTCCTGGATATGTCTTGCAACTGCAGATTTAAAATCTTTCCTGCCTAGAGCTGAGGAAGGGTATAGTACGATGGATGTAGTGACTCTGTATTCATCGACTGACCACAACAAGGGCATTGAAGCAGTCAGGTTCTGGTTAAGTACAGAACATATGTTTACAGAGAAACAGTCAATATTTTTGCTACTGTCCGTAGAATTTTTACTTAAATCAAACTACTTTTTACTTACAAAAATGTGGGGCCAAAATGGGGGCATTGTTTGCCCCAACATATGCTAATCTGTATATGGGATGGTTCGAGCAGCTCCACGTTTTTGATGAGTCTAATTCATATAGGGCTAAAATAGTCCAATTCTTCCACTACATCGAAGACTGTGTGGAATGGGGATGAATCCTTGTTGAATGCATTTGTCCAATATTTTAATAACCAAGTGGAGGGTTTAGCATTTACAATGGAGACACATGATACCCAAGTTCCATTCCCAGATGTCATGTTTATGGTTAAGGAATGGAAGATCGATACAGATCTTTATACACTTGAAACACCTTATTACACTCTAAGGGGCAAATTTACTATTATTCCTGGAAATTAGCTCGACCAAATTTGCAATACGATATGCATTCAACCATGTTTTAGGCTATTATTTTGCGCGCAATACGATTTCTCGATGAATTCATACGGACTTTGCCTCAGAAGCCTATGGGGAGCTTCCCATAGACGTCTATTACAATTCGGTAGGTTCAATCTGGCGAAGTAGGCAGTCGAATACATTTAAAATTTTGATTCCTTCGATCATCGAATGATCGATTGATCGAATATCCAATCATTCGATCTATTCGATATTCGATGATCGAAGAGGCCAAATTTGCATATCCGATTTCACGAAAAATTAGTACTATCGGTATTCGATCGAATTCGATCGAACTTCGATCATTTCATGTGAATTTCGTAAATCGCCCCCTAAGAGTGCACACCCAACAACTTGTTTAAGAGGGATCCCATTGGGTCAATTTACACGCTTGAGGAGGATTTGTTCTTCCTGGGATGATTTTCATTCCTTCATTTCAGTTTTGGGATTGGTTCATAGAAAGGGACTATGACGTGAATGGGGTGAGGGCATCATATGATAGAGCAGTGGCAATGGATAAAAACAGATTATTGTCCAAAAAAGCTAATAACGTACAGAAAATACCAATGGAGGAGAGACATAGAAACCCCTCCGTGCGTTTCTGCACTACATACGGTAAGGACACATGGCGTGTACAATGTAGTTGAATGAGATACTGGGGTGTGCTGTTACAAGACCCAATACTAGCTAAGGTCTTAGACACAAGACCATCTTTTGTGTTTAAAAAGAATAGATGTGTGGCGTCATGGGTGTCTAAACATCTATACAGTTCTAAGAACTCAGAAACAGCCTATGCATTGCTTAGATGCAAAGGTAACTATGAATGCAGCAGAAAGAGGTGTAAATCGTGCAAATTTTTGAAAGTGTCAAAAGAATTCATGTCCACTAAAACAGGGATGATATACACAATTAACTGTGTTTAACTGTATCTGAAGGTGTAGTATATTTAGTGACATGTTCATGCGGATATGTGGGAAAACTGTGAGGAAAGTGGGGACAGGCATTCTGGAACATAGCTCTAGGCAGGAAAGATTTTAAATCTGTAGTTGCAAGACATATCCAGGAGGAACATGAGGGAGCTCATATGGATTCCCAATATTACAGCTAGTATATTACAGCTAGTATATAGTGAGTGTATTTTATATCTAACATAACATCATTAGCTGGAGGATATGTTTTTGTAACAAAGATAGCAGTTTAAAAGATACTTTATTTTACTGTTTGAAGTGGCTACAGTGTCAATGGTCCGGGAGTGCTTTGTCTTCTATGGTGAGAGTTTGTAGTGTTGATGTAGAAGTTGTAATTTGAACTTTACAGGGTTAACACTGGAGGTGGGTATGTTGAACCATTTTTAAACCAGTTGGAGGTAGGCTGTTGGCAGTAGTGATGGGCGAATCTACCCAGTTTCGCTTCGCCGAAAAATTCAGGAATTTCCAGCGAAATTCGCTAATTGGCGAAAAAATTTGTGAAACGAGTCGCGGCACATTTTTGGCGAATGGTGAATCTCGGGAATTTGCCCCTGGCGAATAAATTCGCCCATCACTAGTCGCCATCTTCTGATGATGTAACTGGATTTTTAATGGTTGACAAATAAATTTCACAAAAACAAAATCTTTACTGGCGTCCTCAGTGCTCCATTCATTTGATTCTTTCTCTAAAACCACGAATGTAATGACGTTTATTAAAAGATCTGAATGTGTGAACAGAAAATACTACATTTTGTATTAATACTGAACTGAATGCAGTAAAAACTGTGCAAAGTTAAAAATGTGCGCAGAAAATAATTTTTTTTACATAGCCGAAAAGGAATTAGAGGGAACATTGCCTGGTGGGAATGGCAATGGCAAATGGGAATGTTGTAGTATACTGTCTCTGTCTCTTCCCGAACACAGTTACTGCTCACTTTTACTATCAGGCCTGCAGAAACGCAAAAGAAAAAAATCAAATCCATCACAGGGAAAATGATCTAGACAAATCAATTTCCAAACAGATGTAATGTATTATAGCAAATCAATTCAGCTTTATTTAATCCTCAGTGTGTCAAAGCAAACACAGTAGGTAACCATTCAATAAAGTTGCCAGTGGAAGGAAATAGCAAGAACAGCAATTGCATGAGCTCACTTGTGACTGGTTAAATAAACTAGGGTACATTTTTGCTCTTATTGTTTCTTATTTACAGTACTTGTAATGCCTCTCAAAAAAAAAGATTATAGAAATAGTAATTAAATGCTAATCATGATAAAATGATTGACTGTTGATGGCTGATACTGTCTTATTGGATGAATTATTGTGATTACCCATGGAAATGCTATTTTCTATCTATCTACTGTATCTATCTATCTATCTATCTATCTATCTATCTATCTATCTATCTATCTATCTAGAACTCCACAAAAAGACGGCACATCTTGATGTGATTTATTGGGAAAGACTGCTGCAAACCGCCTAACGCGTTTTGGGAGTATATCCCTTAGTCATAGCCTATGACTAGGGATATACTCCCGAAACGCGTTAGGCGTTTGCAGCAGCCTTTCCCAATAAATCCCATCCAGATGTGCCATCTTTTTGTGGAATTCTTGATATACTACAGTAGGGACACTGTTTGCTGAGCACCTGGAGCAAGGGAAGTGCGGTGAGCTAGAGCGATCTTTCTTTTTGTTTTTTGTCTGTATCTATCTATCTCTATATCCAACTTGGTTTAATCAGTGGATTGTTAATTGCTTTGGAGATTGAATTTATATTTTGCATCCTATAGTATTTTATGTAATTATGTTTTACTGAGAGATTGATAAAACTGGACAGAATGCATTTCAAGGAGGAGGAAAGATATAATCACTGGGGAGGGAACCAAATGTTAGGTGATCATAAGCACTTACCTGATGCCCTTTGGCTGGTGCTCCTGTTTACTTAAAACTGCACCTGCCTCCCTGTAAAATTCTTCCATTTCTTATTTCTTCTCTGCAGTCTGGCTGCATATACACAGCAGAGTGAAAGTCAGCATTTTTACTTCTAGGTATGACTTTTCCCTCTGCTGTAAAAAGACGAAAGAGAAGAGAAAAAAGATTGTGATGTGGCGTTCCAACAGAAGTACCCAGGACTGGTGTACTTACAAAGTACTTATCACATGAAAAGTACCACTTCAGTGAGAATTGAATCTGGTCTAGTATTTGATAAATAATCATGTGTGATAGACAGAATATGCATATTTAAAAATACTTGGCTTGCATTCTGCTAGTGTAGACACA
>CM044439.1:96188212-96205539 GCA_024363595.1 Xenopus borealis
TAAATTCATTCTTTACTAACTTTGGCTAGTCATGTTACATTCAAGGATGGCAGAATTATTTTGAGAACTCTGGAGGAATTTCTACATAAAGTGGTCTCTGACTTCCGTATGAATTAAGATATTGATCTCTTGGTGTTTTGCCTTCCCCAATATCGGAGGAGGAGGAGCCCAGATGGCACACACTAGATGTGGTTCTGTGCCTTAAGATTTGTTTTCTGCAAGTGAAAAAATTCAGGAAGGATCACTCTATTCTGGGGATCCCTGGAGGTAGCAAGGTAGGTAAACATGCCTCCAGGGTCAGACTAGGCCGTAGAGACACAGGGGAAAAACCTCTTTCCCCAGATGCACTGGTTTTATGTTCACTCGGGGGAGGGAGGGTGGTTGCGGCCCCTGTAGGGGAGTGGGGGCATGGTGAGGGGCCTGACCCTGCAAGCCTCTGAGCTATGGTAGCCAGATGGATCAGAGATTGTATCTCTATGGTTATGGTAAATGCAGTGCTATGTCTACCCCGACAGTTTAAAAGCCAATTTTACAAGGGCTATGGCAGCATTCTGGGCATTTGAGGCTTAGGGGTCCTTAGACAATATTTGCAAAGCAGCTGTATGGTCATAAATGAGCATTTTCCTCAAGTTTAAGAAGCAGGATGTGATTTCAGATGCTCAAGTTCTTTGTAAAAAAATTTGTTATTACCAAATAAAAAGCACCCAATTATTAATGCTTGGTCAGCTCCCATTAGTGCCCACTGTCATGTGAAGGACCTGGAATAAGGAAAATCTTGCTGCCCATGGGCAAATTTGTCTCAATTTGATAAATGAGCCCTAATGAGCAGCACATGGAGATTTCAGGTTTCCTTAAACAAGATGAACTACGAGTATAGCCAAGTTCCTTTATCATGTTATCCCATTATTTCTTTAAAAGGTTGTTACATTAACACCAGGGGAAACAATACCAAATTTCTCCACCAGGTGATGCTTGGTTTGTGGCATTTTCTATTGTGGGTTTTTTTCATGTCTTTGCAACAGTTCTACTTAAGATAAGCAGGATAATTTATTGGCAGGTTTCTCAATAGCCACAAATGCTTGAACAAAATTTCCCAGGATCCCCATGAGCCTGTGCCCTAATCTTTAGAGTTTAGACTCTCTTTTATTTTACATTACTTTTTTAATCCAAACTTTAAAGAATTTATTTAGTGACAAGTGAAACTACCCCATTTAAAATCACCAAAACATTTGTGAAACCATGTGAAAAGTCTATGGATGTTTTTTCTTGAGTGACAAATATATTGGAGTCATTGGGCATTTTTTCTTTTCCCCCCAAAAAAGCCACGTTTGTGGGTGAAACAAAACAAATGTGTGTGAAAAAATTTTTATCACTCAAGAATAAGTAAATTTTGCATGCAAATTTATTTCAGGTGAAACAAATTGGCTCATCCCCACCTTTAAAAAATTATCCAAGCCCCTTTTAAAAGCATCAACAGAATCAGCCATCACAACATCACCCGGCAGAGCATTCCACAACCTCACCGTACTCACTGTGAAGAACCACCTACGCTGCTTCAAATGAAAGTCCTTTTCTTCTAGTCTGAAGGGGTGGCCTCTGGTGCGGTGATCCTCTTTATGGGTAAAAAGGTGCCCTGATATTTGTCTATAACGTCCTCTAATGTACTTGTAAAGTGTAATCATGTCCCCTCGCAAGTGCCTTATTTCCAGAGAAAACAACCCCAAGCTGGACAGTCGACATTCATAAATTAAGTCTTCCATTCCTCTAACCAGTTTAGTTGCACGTCCCTGCACTCCCTCCAGCTCATTTACATCCCTCCTAAGGACTGGAGTCCAAAACTGCACTGCATACTCCAGATCAGGTCTTAGGGATCTATACAAAGGATGGGACAACTTCCACTCTTCAACCCATTTTTCAACATTTATTTGGCAAGGCAAGGCAAGTGAGAGTTTATTGGTCATTCAGAAATGTAATTAAATATTCCTTGAATGTTTTTAAAATACAAACACTGAACTTTTTATTGTTACTGATTTTTTCCATCTAATATTTCTACAGCTAAGCCATGCATGCATTGGCCTATACTGGGATCAGAGACTTACAGTACATTATTTTATATTGAAACACAATACAGTACAATGCCTGTCAAGGGGCAAAGGGATGGGGGACCGGGGGGACCCTTTAATTTTTCTGTATATGACTTTTATTTTCCAAAGCTTCTTAAGCAATCAAATTCCGGGGTTTTGTGATTATCCCTTGAAATGTCAAAAAATTTGCATTTCCATGTCAAAAAATTTGCATTTCCTTGGAATAGTTGGTGCTTTCACTTTATGCATTTCCTGGGGGTTAGCTTTTAGCGTGCAAACGTAGGAAAACTGTACATGATCTCCCTAGTGCAATTACATTCTTGCCATCACCTTCCCCCAAACTCAAGCAGACACTTCTGTGAGACACCTAGGGAGGTAGCCCTATTATTTAGAAACCAGTGGTACAAATGCTGATGCTGCAGGGGAAGTGTGAAGATCCATCTACTGTTGTGGTATACTAAACTGCAGGCAGCAAAAGGTGTTATTTCACACTGCAGCTTGTTTAAGTGTTAGAAATATTCATTTAAAAGATCCAAGCAGAAGCCAGCTTTCCTCAAGCCAAGGTCCAAGTTCCCACAATAAATTGCATGATTGATAATTGTCTGTTTCGTGGTACAATGCTTTCAAGATTTAATTGGTCAGAAATCAGTTGGGTAGGACTGTCCATGTACACAAGCCCTGGCTGGCTGCATTTGTACCTTTCACAAATTAGGGGAGGCCCTTTGGATTCTTACATAAGCATCAGTCCCACTGTATTTGTGTAACCTGGAGCACTAAAAATATCAAGGACTGTAATATACCAGCCTGTCTGTGGATTTTCTACACAAAAGTTCTGCCAGTTGGTGTTTCTAACTGTTATAAACCCATGCTAAACATGGCGCCAAAATCTTGTGCTAATTACTGATAACAAGTACTAGAAAATAATATCCCCGGCTTATAGGTTATCTTGCCTGATAAATAAAATATGTATTTGACAAAATGATGATCACAGATTTATTCCAAGATCGCATGGCTTTAGAAAAATGTATTGTAGAATGTAAAGATGCCTTTGCATAATGTATCCCTGTTGTGAACATAAGGACATTAGAGATAACATGATTAAAATTGTAATGCCACAGGCCAAGTGCTTCTGCATGGGTCAGGTACTGTAACTCCAAGGGAACTTCTGATATCCTATCATTTTAAATTGGATACTGTATTATTTTTATAGTCCCAAACGTGAATGTATTTAAAGTTTTAAAGTAGAGCTCACCCGGCCAGATACGTTGCTTCTCTGCTCCTGCGGCTGCTCTTGCGGGATGTCGGCACTTCCAAGCCGGCTGATCCGTTCGTTCTGCGTGTACCCGCTAACAAGCGCACATCGGAATCACAGAGGGAACGTAGTATTATAAAGTTATTGCGGCTTTATTGATATACACACCAACATCATTGAGACTGTGGGACGGTGAGAGTGCTACGCGTTTCGTGCCCTTTGCTCTCCTGGCACTTCGTCAGGTCAGGTTTTATAGTGCCCATATTGTTAAAAAAACAGTGGGGAAATTGTCACAATTTTTTATATTTGCAGATTTAAAACCATTCCCCCATTCTAATGCAGAGGCTATTTTTTTACTTTTTTACTCTAAAGCATTTCCCACCTTATATTTTCATACTTAAGTTGGTTTAACACTGATATACAGTTCAGTCCTGTTTAAAATAAAAACATGAAAAGTATATTCTTGCTATAGTGTAGAACTACTGAATAATACAAAACTGAAAATTAAATTAACATAAAGCATTAAAAGAGTTAGGCCATGAAAATGGGAAATGTACTGATGAGGACTATGAATTAAAATAGCACTAGCTCTGCATTCATACAGTATATGGAAGAATGTTCAAATAGTCGTGTGAGGCTTTGGTGGAGCAATGTTTGTGATATTGTCGTTCTTTAAATACAGCAATTTCAGTTGGACAGTGATATCATTTTTGCGAATTCGCATTGTGAATTAATTTTTGCAAACAACTCGCAAACAAGACGGGTCTTTGCGTGAGTACAGGCACTTTGCGAGGTTGTTTTGCGCGAAAATAGCGTTAAAAGTAACTTAAATTCGCAATTTGCGAAACTGTTTTGCGAATATTTTCTCCGCCACCAAAGTTGTGGCGCAGAGTGTTCGCAATTTGTGATTTATGCCATATTTAAAAAGCTCCTATAGACATTCGCAATGTGAAAAACAAATTCGCAAATCTGTTTGCACACTCTTATTCAGCTTTATAAATATAACCAGGTGCAGGGCAAATTTATTCACTCTGCGAATCAATCTTCTCTGCGCGAAGTTTATAAATGACCATAAATATATCTTAGTTGGGATCAAGTACAGGGTACTGTTTTATTATGACAGAGAAAAAAGGAAAAATCCGGATTATTTGATTATAATGTGTGTATGGGAGATGGCCTTTCTGTAATTCAGAGCTTTCTGGATAATGGGTTTCCAGATCCCATACCTGTATATAAATATCATTATAAGCATTGCAAATTAAAGTATGCAAGATAATGGTTTTCTCAAATATTATGTGGGTAGGTTCAGAAAGTGATCTGATTTTGACTACAAACAGCAGGTGATCAGTGGCGACATGCAGTGTCCTTCAAGAAGTCTGCCTCCGTGCAAAGTACAGGCTTACTTAACAGTATATATCAATCAAAATGTTTTTGTGAGCCCTCAGCAAATGCAAGTGGTTATTGATGAAAGCATCCATACAAATAATAGACCCATAAATAGAGCGATTGAATTCATTTTTATTTAATACAAACTAGTATTGCAATCATAATTGGGGTCAAACTGCAAAGGCCCCCCACTGCAGAGGTTGATAGGGAATTTGAGCAATGCTTCTTTTCTTCTGAAATGTCATGTACTGACTTGTCTTTCAAAATTGATAGTGTCAAATCGAAAGGGAAAGTCCATCTGCTGAAAAATAGTTTGACCTGATGAGCAATGACCTTCTTCATATTAAGTCAGTGTTCATTCACAAAGCTGACCTGACAGCTTCCAATGTCATTTGGGACTACTGGGTACAAGTAGCCTCAAATATATAAACTGGATTGTAACTGAAATGGAATATAAGTTGCAGCCACATACATCAATATAATTGTTGTGTGTTTAAGTTACTGTACATTCATAATGAAATATGTGAAGGAATCAACACACGTCAGGCATTATTCCTTTACAAATAAGAAACATACAGATACAGTGCACTTATATTATTTCTGTTTTTGCCTCCTGACTGGCATTACTGATTTCCCTAAAAACAAGGTTATGGTTTTATGTACAAATATAATAGTGCTTGCTTCTTTATGTTAAAAACTTATTCAATGTAACTTAACTGTTGTATCATACATTCATTTTTTTTTCTAAAACCCTAATGTCTCAATCGTTCCCTAACCTTTAGCTAGGTGCCCTCTAATCCTAATGTACTCTGTAAAGCCTTGTTTGTTATTCACTGCGTAACTTGTCGGCACTATATAAATAAATGATGATGATGAAAAAAAAATTGTAAGAGAAGAAATGAAAAGAAGCCATTTAAATGTCATACATTCTGTGGTTTATTATTATTATTATTCTTATTATTATTATTATTATTAATAATAATAATAATAATAGAGTTAATGACAAGTTGTTATTATGCCATTTAAATTATTGCTTTCCTTGCTGTAGCATATGGGTCTGTATGATACTGCCTTTGTTTTGTTTCTCAAAGTAAACACTCCTCTCCAGTGTCTATTAAAAATCCATCTCATGTGTGTCATGTATGATAATTAATCTAATTAATTTTCCACTCTCTTTAGTGATTCCAAAGTGAATTAAGAGGCAACATTTACCTACTGTATGTAGTTAATATTCATTTTTTCAGGTACTCCTGTCCTCGATAAATGGAATATTTTATCTTTTGCTTATTCATCAATTTAAGGATTTACTGTACCTCTAAAGTCTTGTCCTAGGCTATTGTATAATTTTACAGGGTTACTTCATATCATGTTAAGGATCATTTGTGACTCACAAGTGTTGTGGAAAGTGCATTTTCAGATACAGTTGCCATGATGATGATGATATGTTGCATTTCATCATCCAGTGTAATTGTGGTGCAAACTGAGATGTGCTTGCTGAGTTAAATATTTGCACTTCAGCACAAATCAGTCACAACTGCACTAAAAAGTCCAGATGGCAACAATATGGCACTCACCATTAAATCTGCAGCCAGTTCTTTAGTGTGCTGCAAAAATTAGCCAGGCCGCTGAGGGAAACCTAGTAGGAGGCGCGCTGCACTCATTTCGGAGGTTTGGTTTTTTTTTTAATGGAATGCCAAAATTTTTTTTTGGAATGCCAAATAATTATCTTCTTTCCTTTATGTCTTACTTCCAGTGCTGTACAGTGAGTAAAGCAACTAATAGGAAAGTAAGAAGATGGTAATAACTCACAAGATACTGGAATAACTTTCAAATCGCAATACAATCATAGGAGGTGAGTAGAAGCCTAGGTCATGGGGTTGCAGTGGACTAGATATCCTTTGCAAGAAAAATACCAATAGAATGGCAAAATTATTGAAATTATCTTTATTGGTATAACAGTTTTGTATACAGAATCCTGACATTAGAAATGTCATATTTTTTTATATGTGTGCTTATTCATTTAAAAAAACAGTGGTCAGCATTGGTTTATAAATGACATTTTGATGTCTCTTGGCTGCTTGATATAGAGTATAATGTTTAAATATTACTTTTGGTTATGTGCTACATTCTGTATAATGTGGTCTTTAATAAAGACTGTCTTGCTGTTTTTGTGTTTTTGTCACCGATATTGCAGAAGGCTTAAGGGGAAGAACAAAATCAGCATTTGTGTTTATTATCCTCTTTAGTTAGTGAATCCTAACTCTGTATTTTTTCAACAGCTAAACATTCTCAATTACGTGATCTAACAGGATTTCATTTATTCCTAAAGGACTTCAGAAATTATTTTGCTACCCCCTTCTATATGTGTCTTCTGTGCCAGTTATTGCTCATTATATTTTGTTTGTGCTGATGAATCTATTTTTAACTCTACATAATTACAATTGCACCAAAACATTTTGAAAAAGAGTTCAGGAAAATCATGGCACCAGGCATGTTCTACACATGGACAGCTGCTGAAAGCAAAACAAAAGCCAGGTAAAACAATAAGTTTCCAGATTACTGCTTGCAATGTGTTTCCCGACATGGGATGGACAAGGCTAGGGGTGAGGCACTAATCTATCCAGGTGGTGTTTTATTTACACTGTTTATTTGTTTGTATATCTTATTTATAATAATTCTTTATTGTATGAATAAGAATAGAAATTTGCATTTGCAATGTAATATTCTTAGGATTCTTAGTTATTATTGTGATTAAGGCATGCTTGAAGGTGGCAACCCCTTTTGGAGCGGAAATAACAGCTAGTTATACTACATACACTGCACATTGGTGCAAACTATAAAAATTACAATCTTTCTTCCAGTAGTGGAACCATTGCAAAAGGCTGAAAATTCACTTAAACTAAAAAAAAGCTATACATTTTTGCTTTGCTAATAATTTGCATTTATAACCTTGCTAGTCACCACTGTTTTGCTTAATTTTCTGCTACGAGACCAAGAGTTATTCGGCTGCCTCATCCATTTACTTTAGAGCCGAATGAATAAGCAGTACAGCTACAAATAATATTTGAAGATATTTTCTTTGAAAATTTACTTCTGTAGGCATTAATCCCACTCCAGAGGATCTTGCACTGAGTCTATGAAATAGCAGTGAACCCATCAACTTATACTGTATAATCAACTATATGACAAATTACCTAATTAGAATTCTGTGGTCAAGTAGATTGGCAACTCAGAGATGTAGAATTCAGTTAACTAATAGGAAAGGGGGATCTGTATTTCCCTTAAGTTAAATAATTAAGTTAATTATTAGCAGTGATGCTGTTAATGTAACATTAAACCTGTCTTACAGACATGTCTGTTTTAATGACTATAGACTGGCCGTTAAAGTGCCACAAGCTAAAGATAATATAATTTGAAATGCTTAAAAACGGTTTAGTGAATCTAATTTTCATACAGACAAAATGAAAAAGTTGTTCGACATATACTGAGGTGCTTGAAGCAACTGATAGTTAATGTTAAATGACATGACAACTACAAATAATTTATGGAAATGGAAACATAGGACATTTAAATAAGATTATTCCTATACATGGTGCATATCTAAACATATCCAGAAAGATGGCACCTTTACATATACTATATATCTACAAATATCTAGATATACTATGAGGCAGATTTACTATTGGTCGAATTTTGAATTGAAAAAAATTCGAAATTCGACTGTGTGAATAGTTAGGGAAGTAAAATCCTTCAAATTCGAAGGATTTTACCGCTATTCGAATATTCGAACGATCGAATAGGAAAAATTTGATCGTTCGATTAAATAATTCGATTGATTAAACGTTCGAATCAAACGATTTGTACTATTTTAACCCTTCGATGGAATTTTTCTTATTTGATAAAAAAAAACTTTAAAACACATATGGGAGCTTCCCATAGGGTTTTAAAGCAATTTGGTAGGTTCAATCTGGCGAACTGGCCTATCGAATTTTTTTTTTGAAGGGGAAGTACTTCCACAATTGAATACTCAAATACAATTAAATTTGAATTATTCGAATTATTCGAATCGGTTGAATATTGAAAATTTGATGGTCGAAGTTGCCTCATTTGCATATTCAAAATTCGAATTCAATTTTTTTTTTTAAATTCGATCGAATTTTGAATCCTTCATGTGAATTTAGTAAAAGGGCCCCTATATGTTTATTATAAACTACTCTTCCTTATCATTTAGCCCATCGACACAATGATGAATCTTCCACAAAGTACCAGTAAAACAGATGCTCAAACCAAAATTTCTTTATTCAGTTTGGCTGAAATCTGGGTGCAATATGATTTTAATGGAAATTATTGATGCATAATTATTTGTTGTGAAATAGCAAAAATAATGCCTACCCTGCCTACCACTTGGCTCGGCCCTGCCATTCCTGAATCTCTCTGGAGAGAATCTACCTTTGGGAGCACCTGGTTAACACTTGAACTGGGATCTGTCACTTATATGACCTATAGCACCCTAATACCCCTTCAAATTGTGTATGTAAGTTATCCTCCTGGTTAGACTGTAAGCTCTACAAGGTCGTTGTCTCCTTGACACTGAGCACTTAAAGGGATACTGTCATGGGAAAAAAAATGTTTTTTTTTCAAAACACACCAGTCAATAGTGCTGCTTCAGCGTCTGCACTGAAATCTGTTTCTCAAAAGAGCAAACAGATTTTTTTTATATTTAATGTTGAAAACTGTCATGGTCTAGACATACCGTCAGTTTCCCAGCTGTCCCCAGTCATATGACTTGTGCTCTGATAAGCTTCAGTCACTCTTTACTGCTGTACTGCAAGTTGGAGTGATATCACCCCCTCCCTTTTTCCTCCAGCAGCCTAACAACAGAATAGTGGGAAGGTAACCATATAGCAGATCCCTAGCCAGAGCCGGATTTACATAGCGGGCGCCCCTAGGTCCACTGCAGTTCATCGCCCCCCTACTCTCGCCTTTTTTCACAAATTTTAATCATCAGAACCAGAGCAATGGGGATTGGCGCATGGGAAATTAAAAAAAAAAACTATAGTATCTTCTGCCTATCCTCAGTGTTTCTCAACCAATGTGGGTGTGGCTGGGCAGCATGCCGCCCCCCTAAAATCCTGTTACCCTAGGCCCGGGCCTAGGCGGTCTTTCCACAAATTCATGCCTGTCCCTAGCACAAGATAACAGGTCCATGATAGATATAAGAACAGCCCTCAATAGTAAAAATCCATGTCCCTCTGTGACTCATTCATTTCCATTCAGTAGGAGAAACAACAGTGTGCCAGAAAGCAGTTCCATATTAAATTGCTGTCTCTTTCTGAAAGTACACACACAAAAAAACTACATCATAAAAATCATGACAGCATCCCTTTAATCTGTAATGTAATTATAGTTTCTATTTATGTGAATGCACTTCTTGTTACTTAATATTGCAGTGACCCCCTTGTTTGTTACTTCTAATTTATTGTTTTGCTGTACAGTGCTTTGGTCTCAAGGAGCACTATACAAATAAAAATATTCATACAAACAAGAATGGGCAATGAGAAAGGATTTGAATGTCAGCTCTTTCCATACTTATTTACTTTCCTAATTGTCTTTTAATATAAAGCAAATTATATATATATATATATATAAATATAAATATATAAACCCTACATTGATGTGTATTATGGTTTTACACACCTGAAGTATAGTGTAATGCAAGAAACACTTCTAATATGGGGAGCAACTTGGAAATTATGTTAGCAAGATATAGTTTGGGAAAACTTATGCATAACTGTCTGGGACATATGATATAGAGTGTGCCATTTTGAATTATATTAATGTGGGTAATGGAGCTATATTGCAAGCATTACATGACTTGGTTTAATTATATTCACCTTGTTATTTCTGGCAGATACATTTTAGCCAATCCCACACTACCCAATAATATTAATATAAATAATGCCAATGTTGTTTAGTCAATTTTTAATTAAAAAGAACAGCTGAAAATGAAATTCAACAATTTAATTTAATCATGCATTTATGCATTAGACCTTTCCAAGAAAACCTTACATTACTTACTTGTTTGATCTGTAACTCTGTTTGTCATAAATCTGTTAAAACAAACAAGAATGTTAAATGTAAATGTTGGTCGTTTCCATGCCAACTTTTTGTTAGGGCAGGCTGCAGTCACATCTTTGTGTGCTTTGTATCATCTTGCCCTTGTAAATAAAAAGGTTGTGCTCTTGCATTATAACCACAAACAGAAACTCAGAAGAATGGCAACATGTAGGGATGTATTATGAATAATAATTAAATGAAAGGCAGAAAATTTAATAGTGAAGTAAATAGTCTTACGCATTCTGTTTTCTGGAGCTGACAACATTTGTTAATGTATATGCATTTTTTGTTTCTGCATGCTTTATTGTAATTAGAAACATGTCACAGACATGACAATTAATAAAATAAACCTTGCATCCTGGAGTACTTTTGTAACATTGGCTATAGCATTGGCTGATGTCCCTTGTGCTTGTGCCCAGCTGACATTGCACCTTGACCTTACCTACAGTTCATTAAAGATTTCCCGTTTTCCTCTACAGATATTACTTTAATGAAATAATAAGATGGAAGAGGATTTCTCTATGTAAAAAAATATTATAGTGTGCATAAGACCATTTAATACATGCAAATAATGCTAGTGGATTATTAAAATTCCTTACAATAAGGGGGTTATTTATACCTCGAATAAATTCACAACTTGAATGGTTTCTTATTTAATTATTATAATAAAAAAGCTGAAATATGAGGACAAAAAGAAACATATAACTGAGCTGGCTGTAGCTAAAGGTTTTTATTATACAAAAACATACAGCAGCTCAACTGAGATGGGCAATATTAGAAAAAGTTCATTTATCCAGGGATTATAACCTTAGCCAACACCTAACGAAAAGAGAGGCAGTATGGATTAAAAAATTGGATTCCCTTTCCCCTCAAGGATTAAATGAAAACTTCAGTTTTTTATAATTACTATACATTGTATTTATTGGTGGATACTCTTGTACTGGCAATTTTAATAGGGATACTTTATATTTATTCTTGCAATTTTACAGAAAAGGAAACGTGGACTGCTATGAATTTGGACTGTTTGAATTCTATTTACCACATGGGACTTTATATTGACTAAGTGGTTGGGAAAGGGTTAAAGTATCATGTTAGCGTCACATGATGTGTATGGTATTTAAATAGCTTTTGTTCACTAATTGTGTTTCACCTGAGGAAGGGGTTTGGTCCCTGAAAACTTGTGCTTCAATTTTCTGCGACAAAGGCTTTGCCAAAATAATTGATGTTCTTCTTCCTGCACAGTCTGGATGACATAATTGGCTTGGAAGAGGCTTGGTATACAAATGCACCCTGCAGTGATAAGTAAGTGGTGTGATGCAAGAAATAGATGTTTCTTATTTAGGAAAAAACTTGAATGGTTTCTTATTTAAGAAAAAACCCGAATGAAAAAAAAACTCAAATCAGTGAGTTGGGGATTAAAAACTCAAAAACTCAAATTGATCAATTTTCTGAAATACAAAAATCTTTAATCACTCAAATTGATTGAGTTTTTGGGCAGAACCTCTGAAAAAAACTCAAACATCATGAAGGCTATTAATATCTTCAAATGGTTGAAGGCACCTCTGCCATTGACCCTTACATGACCTTGACAGGTTTTAGAAGTGTATTTTCAGATTCAAGCTACTTCCAGGGTCACAGTATAATAAATCACGAAAAATTTTAGGTTTTTTTTTTAGAAAAATCTTAAAGCTTTTTTTTAACCCGAAACATTGATTTTTGTCCAAAAAAATAACCTTGAAAACTCGAATATTTGTGGAAACACAACTCAATCATAAATAAATCTGCCCCTAAGTATCACATAACAAATAGAAATTGATTATTATTAGCATTTTTTCAAGTGCCTTAAATAAATACACAAATTCTTATTTATAAGTCAGTGGTTTGAATGTAATTCTTGAGTTAAGCTGTAAATGTAGAAGGGATCAATTCTCCAAATCAAAAATGTATTTTATATAACATATTCATTGCCTTAGTAGCAGTAGGTCCATGAACCCGATTTCCAATGATCAGAACAAGCAATGTTGAGCATTGATAAATAATTGTTGCAATGATAATACTGTTAGAATTGTGAGATAAGGCAGCCGTATTTATGTAATTTCCAAGTTAAATTTACCATTTACATCTCGGGGAGATCCACTTTTTAAGATGTACACTCCCCCAGTCTTTCATACTGAAACAATGTGTAGAGACAAAAAAAATTAAATTGGACCCTGTAAAAGGCCAGGAAACTGGAATGAATGATTATAAAAAGTGTTTGGGGGTAAATAATTCATAGGAGTTAGGTGAAATTGTCTTTCGAAAATAGGAAACCTTTAAAGTGTACTTCGTTATCCCCATAAGTTTCTTACATCTGTCATCTAATTTTGTGGAGTTCTTTTACAGTTTCTGAACAATCAGTATTTAACCTACAAAAGCGATTTTAAGGTTTCCAGCACATGAGGGAACAGGTTGATGGGTATGATGTTCTACATTTCACCAATATTTCACTAAGAAGTTGATCATTAACATAGGCATTAGATGCAGTTACCTATAGCGATCAGATCTGTGCCTTCATTTTTTAACTTAGTAGTTCAGTCATAACATAATTGCAACTTGGCTAATATTGGTGACTTTGTTTAGTGAATTGGTCCTTGAAGTTGATGATCATTCACATTACCATTTTGAAAGGCGCCAACTGAACTTATACTGACTGTTACTAAGCAGTTGTATCCTCCTTGTGTGTATTTGGTTTTTTCAAGTGATCTTCACAAATTCACACCTGTAAACATTCGCTTCTGACACCTAGTTGTGTGGTGATCAGTGCACAGAGCGTTTTATGTGGTGCAATCATGCTACTGCATGAGAGGAAACTGATTGGCTACAAAATAAATTAAAGCTTTACTGAGTAATAGAAAGTTCTACACAGGAAAGAAACTGCTACTGCAATTGTACCACTGGATCAGTGATTAGAATGTGTTCCTTGCAGCCCTGAGTTTGTTCCTCAACCTGGGCAAGTGGTTGTATCCCCTTGTGTCTACAGTGTCAGACTGGGGTGTGAGAGACCCACTGGGACTGTCACTTAAGGGCCCCCCACCTCCCCCTGTCACTGAACCTGGAACTGGCATAAACTTGCCAGCCCACCCTCCCCTGTGTGCCATGTCTCTTGCTCACCTTTACTTATGGTCTTGATTGGGGGCAGGGCAGGACAATACTATGTTCTTGATCAGAGCGGGACTGGGTTAGGTTTTTTTCCTGATATCTCGCCGGCCCAATCCAACACTGTGGGGCAAATTTTCAAGATTCACGTGAATAGATCGCAGTTCGATCGAATATGATCGAATTACGATTGTATGATTTAATCGGATATTCGAATATCCAAATTTGGCCTCTTCGATCATCAAATATCGAATTATTGAATAGATCGAATGATCGGATATTCGATAATCGAAGAAATTAAAATTTTAGAATCCTTCGAATGGCTACTTCGCCAGATTGAACCTACCGAATTGCAATAGAAGCCTATGGGAACCCCAACCCCCCCCCCCCCCCCCCCCCACAGGCTTCTTTGGCTAAGTCCTGCTCGAATACCATTCGTACGATCGAAGCGTTCGATCGTTCGAGTTTTTTGGAGGCTCGAAGGAAATTTTACGATTTTTTCGTGAAATCGAACGATCGGTATCCGATTAAACAAATTAATTGAGAAATTGAATATCCAGCAAAATGATAGCCTAAAACTATTCGATAAGCATTCGATAAAATCGTAGAATTTTGGGTGAATAATAGTAAATTTGACCCTGGGTCTCAACGCTGGGCAAATTTGCCCACGGGCTGTAACCCACAGAAGCAAATGAGTGACTGACTCTCTCCAGCCAACTGCAGGTAAAATAATGAATGCAACAATTTGATTGGGTGCCATCAGTTTCTGCAAATTTGACCAATGTTAATAAATTACTGCAACTATCTCCAGAATAACTGAAAATATTATAGAGTATAGAAAAAGCACAGGAAAGCAACTGTTACTGTAGTTGTATATTGCCGTTACTTAAAGGGGTGGTTCACCTTCAAGTTAACTTTTAGTATATTGTAGAAGGGCCAATTCTAAGAAACTTTTCAATTGATCTTCATTATTTATTTTTCATAGTTTTTTAATGATTTGCAATTTTCTTGCAAAGTTTCTTTGCAGCTTTCAAATGGGGGTCGCTGACACCATCTAAAAACAAATGCTCTGTAAGGCTACAAATGTATTGTTATTGCCACTTTTTATTACTTATTGTTCTATTCAGTCCCTCTCCTATTCATATTTCAGTCTCTTATTCAAATCAATGCATGGTTGCTAGGATAATTTGTACCCTAGAAACCAAATTGCTGACACTGCAAACTAGAGAGCTGCTGAATAAAAAGCTAAATAACTATAAAACCACAAATAATAAAAAATGAAAACCAATTGCAAATTGTCTCAGAATATCACTCTCTACATTATACTAAAAGTTAACTCAAAGGTGAACAACCCCTTTAAGAAAGCATAGCATGTCCTCTAAAACCCCTGTATACGCTCATTATTAGACACTGCTGGGAGATATTTCTTAAGATTTAGAGTGAATTTTAAAGGCAATAGCAGTAATGGCCACACTGCTTGATAGTTCTGTTAAATTGTCAGTGCTTCATTCATTTTTCTCTCTAAGGGACATTATTTCAGTATGTAGCGAAGGTACTTATACTAATAGACCTTGACAACTAACTTAAAGTACATGGGGATTTTTGAATATATTTACAAGTGAGACCCTTGAGGGCAAGCAGTAAATAGAATGTATTGCACAGCTTTGGTATTCGGTAAGAAACACAGTGCTCATAGCTGAGTCAGTAATTATGGTACTTTTCATTGCTAAAAAAAAGTTATGCACAGGAAACTCCTGCATTTACCCAGAGGATTAGCATTAAGTTAATTAATCAAAATTCAGTATGATGATAGTGATGAAAGTATTGGATCTGTTATCCAGAAAGTTCTGAATTATGGGAAGGTCATCTCCCATAAACTTCATTTTAATCAAATAATGTATATTTTTTAAAAATGATTAAATGTTTCTCTGTAATGAGAAAACAATACGGCGTATTGGATCCTAACTGAGATATAATGGTTCCATGTCAAATGCAAAACAATCCTATTGGGTTTCAAATAATTTTTTTAGTGGACTTAATTTATAAATGATCCAAATTATGGAAAGATCCCTTATCCAGACAACCACTGGAAAACAGGTCCCATACCAGTATACTATTTTATATATGATACACCAGTGATTCCCAACCAGTAGCTTGTGAGCAACATGTTGCTCCCAGTAGCCCCAAAGCAGGTGCTCTTATTTGCATTCCAGGCTTGGAGGCAAGTTTTAGTTGCATAAAAAAGAAGTTTGCTGCTTTACTGCTAAACAGAGCCACAATGTAGGTTGACAATCCACATAGGGGCGACCTAATAGCCAAGCACAACTCCCTCAGGAACATTTTTCATGCTAATGTTGCTCCCCAACTCCTTTTATTTCTGAATGTTGCTCATGGGTTCAAAAGGTTCGGGACTCCTGTCATATACTATATGATTTTACCATTTTGGTGCTAAATTTGAGGGGTATTATGATCTATGAATAGCTTCATGTACCTATGTCTGGTATTGGTGTGGCCATATTAATTAGATATTTGTCTAACGGAAATAATATGTAACAGGCATGTTACATGTATAGCATTCAGATGTCCCCTGTAGATGTGACATACCACTCTAGTTTGAATAAATAGAAGCCCCCAAAGGGCTGGACTATTCTTTCTGCATTTTACTGTATGTCAAAAGAGACTGGTAAGAGATCATTATAAAATCTGTAAGAACATTTAAAATTATTATAAAGGAACTTACAGTATCATGCATATTTGGGATATTCTGCCATTATGAAACTGGTTCATAGAAACAAATGAATGCAACACAGGCTTGTTCTGCAAAATGTTTTTCAGATTATTTTCATATACATGTTTTAATTGTCACACAACAAAATTCGTTTTTCAAAATACAGAAAGTATTGCCATTTTAAAATAAGCAGTGTATTACAGTGAATTAACTGATAAACATTAAGATTTATTTTACAAAAATTGCAATTCTGATTAAAATTTATTTGTTTTAGAAAAGATTCTAGATACATTTACATGGTGTTTCTAAACAAATATATATATGTATATGTACAGTAGGGGGCAGATTTACTAAATTCACATGTATTCACATGAATGATTCGAAATTCGATCGAATTTTCAAAAAGATTTAAATTTCAAATATGCAAATTAGGTAAATTTGACTAATTAATTCAGTAAATTCGATCAAATCGAATGATTCAAATAAAAATCTATTCGAATAATCGAATACTAGACTATCACATTACTTCCCCTTTAAATATTTATTCAACTGCCTAGTTTTAATATACCGAAGTGGCTTTGGTAAATTTTGATCGAATTATAAAAATTCGATCGAATGGTTAAAA
>CM044439.1:96207079-96221198 GCA_024363595.1 Xenopus borealis
CTCCAGTATAACTACAACACACAAAGAAAAGTTGTGCTCACCACTGATTTTTAAAACCATATATATATATATAGACAATGGGGTAAATTTACTATTATTCACCCAAAATCCAACGAATTTCTTCGAAATTCGATAAGCATTCGAATATCAAACGCTTATCGAATAGTTTTAGGCTATCATTTTGCTTGATATTCAATTTCTCGATGAATTTGTACAATCGGATACCAATCGTTCAATTTCACGAAAAAATTCAGAAAATTTTGTACGATTCGAACAATCGAACGCTTCGATCGTACAAATGGTATTCGAGCAGGAAGAAGCCAAAGAAGCCTATGGGGGGGGTTCAATCTGGCGAAATAGCCATTCGAAGGATTTTAACATTTTGATTCCTTCGATCATCGAATGATCGAATGATCAAATATCCGATCATTCGATAATTCAGTATTCGATGATCGAAGAGGCCAAATTTGTATATTTGAATATCCAATTAAATTGTACGATTGTAATTCGATCATATTCGATCGAAATACGATCTATTCACGTGAATTTTGTAAATTTGCCCCAGATAATTCGAAATTCGATCGAATTCCGATCATACGATTTTATCGGATATTTGAATATGCAAATGTGGACACGTCGATAATCGAATATGCAAAATTCGATCGTATTCGATGATCAATGTACTTCAACTTTAAAATTTTATTCAACTGCCTACTTCGCCAGATCAGTGGCGTAACTACCAGGGGTGCAGGGGGTGCAATTGCACCAGGGCCCCCACCCCCTTGGGGCCCATCGGAGCCACAAAAATGGTTATGGCAGGCAGTTATCTAGGGGGACATTATACATCACACATGCCATCAACACCCCAGCATGGGATTTATAGAGGTAAGGGCCCCACAGGGGGGCCCAGGTGCCCATCCTGTACCAGGGCCCACCAGGGAGTAGTTACGCCACTGCGCCAGATTGAACCTACCGAATAGCAATAGAAGCCTATAGGCTTTTTTTCTATTACCTGCTCCAACAGCATTCGTCTGGAACCAAAGGACCTTAAGGTTGGCCCATGTTAGTGGAAGGCATGGTTAACAAAAGTCTGTTTCCACCATATCAAAAGCCATTCAGTTATCTATAGTAAGAACTAATTAACTGTTGGTGACACTTGAACATACATGGTCATCAACAGTGAATGTTTGGGGCACACTTAAGGGCTACACCCCTTGCCATTTATTTTCTCTGTTTTAGAAAATTTTCTCCTCATTTTTTGTGAAAACAAATGTATTAACATTATCATATAATTATTAAGAACTTTGCTTTTACAGTCTCAAATATAGTATTCCTTTCAATAAAAGTTTTATATATAATTTTCAGCATGCCTTTTGTGCCATGTTATTGCAATTCTTTTTTATATTTATCTGTTGCCAATTTCATTAATAGAATTACAAACTCATTAAGCTTGAGAAATCACCTGCTTTTCTTCTTAAAAATGCCTACGTGGTGACATTTTTGTTTTTTCATCTTATTTGTGGTATGGCTGAAATGCATTTCAGTCTGATAAATATACTTTGTGTTTCATGCAAATATGGTTGTATTGTTGTACAAAATGAATTGTATTACTATAGAATTATTTTGAGAGATGTGAGATCTAACCATGTAACCATTTCAAAGAGAATATTATGGGGCACATTTAGGGTCAGATTTACTATTGGTGAAATTCGAGGGTGAAGTTACCCTCGAATTTGACTAATCGAATTGTGGTTGAATAGAAATTTTACCGCAATTCGATCGATCGAATAGAAATAATTAAATCGATTGATAACATTTGACCATTCGATCAAATTTTTTTATTCGATCAAAAATAGTTAAATCCAGTTCAGTAGGTTGAATCTGGCGAACTAGGCAGTCGAATAAAAATTTAAAGGGGAAGTTATTAGACTGTCGAATATTCTAATAGAATTTTATTTGAATTATTCAAATAATTCGATTCGATCGAAAAAAAAAAAGACACGGTTACCAAAGTAAGCAGGAACAATGCAAGTAAATTATGGTATTATGTAACTGATTATGGTAGCAGTGCAAGTTATGTACTATTTTTTGTGTCTTTTTTATCAATTATGCTTCATTTTTATTTAATTAAAAAAAATAATGGATGGAAAGATTTGGTTTCTATGCATGGAAGATAACATAGGCTGGACTGTAGAGTTAATTAAAAACTTTTTTGATAAAGTAGTGCATATATCTATTTATTGACATCTGTTGATACCTATAATTTTATTGATGTAAGGATTGTTTTGTTTGTTCAAATATAGCAATAGACCAAGCTGTACTGAAAGAAATCCCAGAATATCTCAATTAGTTACCATTCCTAGGTTTGCCTTTGGTAAGTCCTCTTTCTTTTATTATGGGCAGATTTATCAAAGGTCGAATTTCAAAGGGAAAATACTTTGAAATTCGACCAGTCTAAGTGTTTTTTTCGGAACGAAATGGACCTGTTGTGTTTGGTAGCCGAGGATAAGGAGAGTATAACAGTGCTTTATTAGCAGGTCATGCAGCCATTACATAACAGCAGTAAGTCTTACTTTCACTTTCAAGTTGTACAGAAAGTCCTATGTATGCACAGTGCCACCTGCAGGCCATTTGTATAAACACCACAGGACTGTTTTCGATCCGAATGATTTCTCTGAACTTTGACTTCTCAAGCTTAGCCAAAAGACTCCATACAGGTTATAGGAGGTCCCCCATAGGCTAAAAAGGCAATTCGGCAGGTTTAAGGTGGCAGATAGTCGAAGTTGAAGTTTTTAAAGAGACAGTACTTCAAATATTCGAATAGTCAAATTTTTAAAATTCGAAACAAATTTTTGCTTATTTGATAGTCGAAGTACCCCAAAATGAATTAGAAATTTGAATTTTCACTTTGACCCTTGATAAATCTGCCCCTTAAAGTAAGATAACTGAAGATAGTCTGAATTGTTATTGGAATAATGGTGGCTGTATCTGTATCAACACCAGTATGTGTACTGTTCATTTCCCCTTGCGATGTGCAGTCTTCATTATTCATTTATGACTATGGCATGTAGTTTTGATATGATTTTTTTAAGTTTACATGATAAAGTATTGCACTGCCAGAAAAAAGCAAGAATTATATCTGACATTTTAATATGGTTCAATTAAAAATAAGGAAAACCTCATATTAGTTGCTTCTCAAGTTCTCAATATAGATATTATAAATATTGTCATTACAATCACTCATACTTAATAAAGTGAACGTGTGTTATTGTTAAAATGATATAAATCATCCCAAGCATACATTTTGGCAATGCATTAATCATGTTTAGCTTAAAACACCACTGGCGGAATATAATAAAATTTGGTAACAGAAATAATATTTACAATGCGAAAAATGTTGCCACTGTGCGAACAAATTTTCCTTTGCGCAAATTTAATGTAGTTTAATGCAACTAAATAAATACAAATACATTACAGATCATTTCAGCTTGTGTGCAGACACTCAAATAGTAGTCTGTGCCTTTACATACACATGGATGATGATTTCTAATACACTTATAACATTTAATGTAAGTCCTGAGAGTATGAGTATATTTATAGTATGCACACAGTAAGTATATTTTCTTCGATTATTTGCTAAAATCCGTTTAAATGATGGTACAATGGTTGCTGCTATATTGTCCACAGAGGTTAAAACAGGTAATGAAGTATTTAGTGATAGGTTCTATTTGGACTAATGATTCATATTTACTGCTGGACTTACTTAACAGAAAAATATCTCTTCACCATGTCTAAGCATCACTATTAAGAGCAATATTTATTAAAACCGATGTTCCATTATTACTGCACACATTCTGGACAATAGTGGGTGAATTTGGTTTGTTTTCACCAAAGCTTTGCTATTTACAATGCAAGTCACTCTCAATATAGTTTTTTTTTTCAAACCTGCATGGAATATTAAGAGGCAGCACAATTACATTGTGTAGACTCTAGATAAAAAAATTAAGTGAGGATTATATTGAAAATACAACAATACCCTCATAATCCAACCACTTGAAAATCTGAGTGATAACTTGCTTTTTGCACCATTTCATTAATTAAACAATTAAACTGTTCACTTAGAGGTGTAATGACTTTGTACAGTGTTTTAATGGGAAAATAAATGCCTTTAACATTTCAGTAAGCACAAAAAAACAGGAAAGGAGAAACTGCTTCTAAGATGCCGCCAGCTGTTTTGCTTATAGACGACAACCTAGAATAATTACTATACAAATGGAGTTCTTTATAATACCTTTTTTAAGCTTGAATATATGACTAGTTTATATTGAACAGCTGAATCCTGATGAATTTCATTAACATATTACATTAAGAACGATGTAGGCAAACCATATTCCCAAAATGCATCAATACACCTAGAAAAATAGCAGAATTGCAATTTACAGGATACATATGTTGACAAGTGTTTGCATAAAATACTTGGGTTTTTAGTATTTAGTGAGGGGTTTAGTATATAAATAAGATTTTTAATTCTTCTTATGTAACCTCTTCCACCATATCTGACACAATGTCCATATAATTACTGTACATTATTTGGATGACAAATTCCTTTATCTACTTTCATCATCATTTATTTTACATATTGCTGTATACAGTGGAGTACAAGACACAATTAGAAATCAATTTTATTTATGAATGCAGTATGTATGTGTAGTGCAGAATTTTAAAAAAGTCATTCAAGTTACATGGTCATTTTTAATCCCCCATAACATTTTTAATATTTCCCTAAGTATTTGCCATCTGAATTTTAAAGAGATTAATAAATTATGATGTCCCTTAGGGTGTACTGAATGTGCTTTCTCATAATTACATTTTTAGTTGAGAGGGCTGGAAGAGGCCTTTTTCCTATTCATTTATGGTGAGGAGGGGCAAGTATGTGAGAAGATGTTTTGACTTTGAGGCTAAGGTTTGTTTTCTAGTTTGTTCAGTTTAAGGAGGTCTATTCTTGGGGACCATGTGTACCAGACTTTTGAACTTTTATTATGTTATAACTTTTATTATGTATAAAAAATGGGATACTGATCAATGTACAAATGCCCGTATTTAAAATTTGTAATTGTTAATACTACAAGCGGAGGTAAATAGTAAGGGACCATCATATTGGGATAATGGCTTTTGCAGCCTGTATCATAAACAGAAGTAACTTGTCTTTAATCACTAGGTGGACAATAAATTTATGCAGGAAGTCAACCGTAACTGCTTCCATCGTGGCTATCATGTCCTTTCATTATTTTTTTTTTAATGCACTAGTACTATGCCTGATATGCCCCTTGGTTGAGGCTTCTCCAGCAAAGGTTTTGGGCTTTGGTGAATATTTGCTTCAGTGTTACTGGAGTGTAGTACCATCTAGATATCAATTTATAAGTACATGACAAGGGGACTCCTCAACTGACCCTTTGCCTTCAGCTATCCAGTTGAACCACATTGTTACATACCATAATGAAACACCAGGAGCCAGAAAATGGTGAAAATGGCCACAGCATTTATTCACATTTTATCAAATAAACAGGACCTTGCCAGCCTCACCCCAAGGCAATATTCAATGCAAGAATTCCATAAGAGATCGCTACTATGCTCTGCTGCTCCTTACTTGAGATCAGCACTATGTCATTATATCCACCACTGAGTATTAGGCTGTCTCTACCTACAGAGAGGATGGTCCCAACTCTGCTACCAGCAGGAACTGCATCTCGCACCATGGCAGAAGTTCAGCAGCCCTGCTGTCGATCCGGAATGTGCAGTGTGTCGATGATATGAAATCCAAGCAGGCTGTCACCTAGCACAAGCAGTAGTAGCGTCTGTATCAATCAACCCACTGTGCAGTCACAGGAGAGAACCTCCTTTCTCCCTCTTCTACATTTACCTGAGCAGTACTCTGACAAGGTCCTACCGCCGCTGTGACAAATACAATTTAAGGAAGGCAAAAAACCCAGCCTATTGCCAATCATGCCTCATGAGGGAAAAAAATTCCTGCCTTAACTCATCCCTACTCACAGCTACATCTGATTCTGCCAATCTTTAAATAATAAGCAGTGTAATCTGGCTGCTGGTCATTAGGATCCCTTGTCATGCAGCCCCTGCTTTTATAGCTCCAGGGCTTTCCTTGACAAGGGGACTCCTCAATTGACCCTTTGCTTTCAGCTATCCAATTGAACCCCATTGTTACATACCATAATGAAACACCGGGAGCCAGGAAATTCACATTTGATCAAATAAATAGGTCCTTGCCAGCCTCAATACCTGTGCTCCGACAGCCCAAACATGCTGTGGAGACCGCTCTCCGGCAGCCCAAACACGCTGTGGAGACTTGCGCTCCAAAAGCCCAAACATGCTGTGGAGACCGCTCTCTGGCAGCCCAAACACGCTGTGGAGACCTGTGTTCCGACAGCCCAAACACAATGTGGAGACTACTCTCCGGCAGCCCAAACACGCTGTGGAGACCTGTGCTCCGACAGCCCAAACATGCAGTGGAGACCACTCTCCGGCAGCCCAAACACGCTGTGGAGCCCGCACTCCATCAGCCCTTCAATGCTGTGGAGCCCACATAGCGGCAGACCTAGCATGCTGAGGAGCCCACGCTCCAACTACTTTCTGCCCAGACATCAAACAAGGATCTATGAAAATAAAGGCTAGCATTGTGACAGGGAGTTAAGTGATCAGCTTAAGCATAGTAAACCTACCTGTCTCTCTGGCTCACAAAGGGAAGCTGCAATAACAGGCCCATATGATATAATATTGGGGGCTGTTAATTCTATACTTGCCCAGATACAGTGAAATTGCCCAATCAAACCCCCAATTGTTATTCTAGCTGACTGGCGTGAAAGTGCAAGCAACTTTGTGCTAAGTATACAGTAGTATTATTATTATATTTTGCAGGCAATATGGATTTATGCAAACTTAAATTTTGAAGTGAAGGTACCCCTTTTCCCAGAGGACAATAATCAAGCACCATTCACCTTCCTGGACTACCTGACATGCTGGCCACCCAAATGGCAGGGGTCAGGTGGGCAAGTGTA
The DNA here is from genome assembly GCA_024363595.1 of Xenopus borealis. Taxonomy (NCBI): domain Eukaryota; kingdom Metazoa; phylum Chordata; class Amphibia; order Anura; family Pipidae; genus Xenopus; species Xenopus borealis. The sequence continues at coordinate 96,214,153 of CM044439.1, forward strand.
ACCAAGCAGGCACTCGTTACTCTACTCCTGCAGAACCCCTGCCCATCAAGAACTTGTCTCGTTACCCATTGGCTACTCAATCTATGGCCCAATCAACTCTGGCCATAGCCCCCCAAAGGCATGCAACCCAACATTGTTCTAGTTGCAAGCCACAGGCACTGCGAGACCTATTGTATGTTGGTGTTGTCTGCTATATATATATATATATACACTATATACATCTGGTCCAAGCTAAAATAAGCAGTAGCTGCTTTATTCTTAGCACATGGTATCTGGAAACCTACTAGACATTCTAACAGCGGATTACTATATGTAGGTTCCATCTGCAGTATCAGTGGATTGTCCGCTGAGCAGGAGCTGAAATCAGTAACTCAATAAAGCCCAGTAATATAAAGGTCAGATTCTGATAATAGGCTGCTGTATCAATTAACTATATCTTTAGAAATAACATACAATGTGCTGATTTCTGAAATCAACACCCAGAAAATTTACCCTGTATACTACATACACAGCTCTCTGTAACCTCTAATCAGACTGACTTCCATGCTGCCTGAGTGACAACAGTGTGACTGACTGCTGTAGAACAGCAAATAAACAGTAAGAGATTATCACCCCCAAAGCTAGAAGTTAAGTGAGGGGTGAATATGTATATACTGCAGCAAATAACATTATGTGAAATAGAGAGCTCTGCCACATGTTCCATGAAAACTCACAGGGGCAACTGTCCTATCACATTAGAACTACTTTGCCCTATGCACACAGCCTTAATGACAGTGTGCAGCCTCTATAGCAGTGGTCCCCAACCAGTAGCTTGTGAGCAACATATTGCTTATAACATTATATTACAGACAGAGCTCTGCCTCATGTTTCTACCTGCTCAGAAGATAAGGAAGCGAACTGCTTCTTCCCCTGACATCACATCCCTGTCTTTCTCTGCCCCCAGCCTGGCTTTTGCCTGCCTTAACTCATTCCTACTCGCAGCTACATCTGATTCTGCCTATCTTTAAATATAAAGCAGTGTAATCTGGCTGCTGGTCATTTGGATCCCTTGTCATGCAGCCCCTGCGTTTATAGCTCCAGGGCTTTCCTTTCCTGGTTATTGGATGCTGTATATGATTTATAGAGATAAGTCATTTGTGTTGCTTTGCTGCTGTTAAGAAGTTGTTTGTATAGCATTAAGAGGGTTTTTTTTTTATCTTTACTTGGCCAGTAGTTATGTTTTGTTTTAGCTGTTATAATGGCATTGGCCTATTGAGTGTGTACCCCGCTGTTTGCAAATAACTCTGTTGAGTTTAACAAAGTATTTTATCAGTTGGTCTGTTTTCATATGTACTCCATCATTCCCGTTTCTAAGCTTGAATGGAAGTCCTTATTTAATAACCAAGGTTGGAGGGGGTACATGATCATTTATATTTATGATAATGGTTGTACCACACATTCAAAGTAGCTAATATAATTAGGTGTGACATTTTTTCTGGTGGTTTTATTGGTTGTGTCCATAGGAGGTTTATAAGTGGTACTTAAACTTCTGATCTACCATTATCCACAAATTTTCTTGCAGGTTTCACTGGAGGATCTGGGAGAGATGTATCACTCTATAATAGAGGTAGGTCCCTTATGGGTTTGGGCAGAGTAAGAAGGGGGTATCATATCTATGGGTTCTTATTGGACCAAATAAAGTAAGTTTTATGTTTCCCAAAGAAGGTTTTAGATATAGCTATCTGGAGGCATTGAAGGATATAAAGTATTTTAGCACTTATCTTCTATTACCTGCATTTGTCTGTTCCAAGATAGGTAGAATTTCTTCCATTTATTCAGTGGAGCCTAAATGCTTGTCAAGAGAGGCTCTATGTTGTCTGAGCAAAGTTTGGACATATTGCTGGATATGCAAACCTCCAGACCTGTAATTTGTTTCTGGATGAATCACATATTGGATTTAAAGCCAAGTTAAGGTCACCTACTAGTAGTACTAGGTTCTCTGCAAATGTTTCCAGTTCTGGGATAAACTTACTTAAAAAGGTCACTTTTCCTACATGGACATTAACAATTGTGATTTTTGTTGCACAGGATACTTTGGAAGGTTTGAACTCAAATGGTAGGTTTTTGTGTAGTATAATTATGACTCATATTGCTTTTTGTTGGGTTATTGCTTGTATAAACAGCATTGTATGTATGATCTGGAATTTTTTGGTGTCTTTGAAAATGAATCTCTTGTATATGTGCTATCCTGCCCACTGCTTTAGCATATTCTCTAAGGTCCTGAGCCACTTTACTTGGTTCATTTAAATCATCTACATTTATTTAAAGCCATGGTGAAACATAAACGTTATGCATACATTGCAATAATGTAATTCACAGTGTTTGTACAGCATTCCTTTAGTATGCATATATAGAAACTGTAATAATGGGGAGGTAAGTAACTATGTTGTATGAGGGGTTTATAGATTGGATAGGAAAAACTGGGAACAGTTCAGTGTTATGTTGCACTAGTTGGGTGTCAAGTCAGTCAAAGAGGTCTATACCGAGTATGCCTTAAAAAAGCCCTATTGGTAACATAGGTAAGTGCAAGTTTGTCAGTAATGCAGAGGCAAACTTGCTTGGTGATGCCAAGCAAAGAGACTCCATCATGAGAGACTCTAGAAAGATATTAAAGGAATATTTAAATGTGAAAACATTTTTTTTCCAAAACACATCAGTTAATAGTGCTACTACAGCAGACTTCTGAACTGAAATCCAATTCTCAATAGAGCAAACAGATTTTTTATATTCAATTTTAAAATCTTACACGGGGCTAGACATATTGTCAGTTTCCCAGTTGCCCCCAGGCATGTGATTTGTGCCTGCACTTTTATTCTCCTACTTAATGTAACTGAATCAGTCTCAGTGGGACTTGGATTTTACTATTGAGCAGCTGTTATCTTGTGTTAACGAGCTGCTATCTGTTTACCTTTCCATTGTTCTGTTGTTAGGCTGCTGGGAGGGAAAGGGAGGGGGAATATCACTCCAACTTGCAGTACAGCAGTAAAGAGTGACTGAAGTTTATCAGAGCACACGTAAGTTTGACAGTAAATTGATTGTTTTTTTTTTTTTAATCCTAGGTCAATACCTAGGATTAAAAAAAATGAAACAATCAATTTACTGTCCAAGTTTGCAACACGCAATATTATATTAACAAGATAAAAATGAACTTTATATCTGACGATAGCTTCATAATGTTCTTATAAAGAATTCTCAGTCTTTGTTACTCATTTTTCTAAATGATAAAATGGTTGTTGATTCAATCATCATGTAAAATAATACAGGTATGGGATCCCATAAAATAGAATAGGAGCCAATCAGCAGCTAGGCTGACCTGATAGGGGATTAAAACCTGTCTTTGCTTGTGTGACTGCAGGATTGTGATTGGCTGTCCCCTCCTACTGTGCTCTTGGCGTGGATCATTAGGACATGCCCACTGATAGGGACTGTAGCAAATTTATAGGAAGCTTCAATAAACGGGCCATTTTTATTAATGTATTGTTTACTTTTAGCGCAAAGTGAAATAATCACCATTCTTCAATATTGCCCTCAATATTAGGATGGGTTTTTAGTTATGCTTTAATCCTTATTAGAGGTTAAATAATCTTGAAGTATGGACTGAAAAACTCCAGGTCCCAAACATTCTGCTTTGCAGGCCTCATACCTGTAATATATATGTAATTCCTTTCCAAGCAGATGTGACATTTGGAAGCTTAAAATAAATTATGTTGACCTTTTGCAGTGGTTGAGTTGGTTATACTGATCAATGTGGCAAAGTCACCTTATAATGAAGGTAATAATTATATGACAGGTCAGTGCTCTCCTTTTCTTTTCACTTTATTTTCCCCGGCATTACTTTAGGGACAGATTTACTAACGGTCGAATTGGAAGGTTAATTAATGGTTGAAATAGCTTCTAAAATCTATTCTAAAAATTCGAATTCGAATCTTCATAAAAATTCGATCAAATTTCGAATCCTTCATGTGAATTAAGTAAATCTGCCCCTAAGTGTGTCCAAGAGACTGTGGTTTTAGGGCACAGAACTTGCATAAATACTGACGGTTCCTACATTTCTCCTGTTTATTCAGATGTACCAAGACAGTTATATGTTAGTGTTTATATATATAGAAGAAGCAGGGCTATATTAAAGGCAGGGCAGAAATGACATTTGCCTTGAGGCCTAGCATTAGAAGGGCTGTTTGAGAGAAATGTTTATGGAAAGATTATATTGTGTAATGTTTTTATATATGCTTCGTTTACTATTTATTATATTAGTGTATATGTTTTCAGCAGTTCCTGGGAACCATAGTGCAACCATAAGTTTCTAGTTGCTGATAGATACTTCATGTCTTTGTGGTCATGTGGTGTAACTAAAAATGTATTCATAAATTTAGTGCAGGAAGTGGCACTTATCTAAAAGGCACACAAAACCTGATATTTTATGTTACAGCGTCTATAAATTGGGTCAAAAAAGCAGTGCTCTGAATAAATCTGTGCTTTTTAAACTTGTTTGGGGCTTGGTGGTGACTTACTGGTATACATTGTTAAATGGTTTGTTCACCTTTAAGTTAACTTTTAGTATGTTATAGAATGGCTAATTCTAAGCAGCTTTTCAATTAGTCTTCATTTTGTCTTTTTAGTTTGTAAATTATTTGCATTCTTCTTCATCTGACTCTTTCCAGCTTCCAAATGGGGCCACTGGGGGTAAGTAATAAGGACCTTAATAAGCCTAAATAACATCAAAACCACAAATAATAAAACCTGAAAATCAAATGATAAATGTCCAAGAATATCACTCTCTACATCATATTAAATATTCCACTTAAAGGTGAAAACCCCCTATAGATATAATTGCATATACTGTACATCAAAACCGGGCAGCTCGTGAAGAACCACATCTTCAGGGATGGAATGCTGTGGGTTGGAAATTGTATGTTGTATTGGTAAGTAATCTATTTTTTCCTCTCAGATAGGGGCTCTAGCCTTTGTATACTTCCAGGGCCCCTATCTTTTCTTACTCTGTCTAGAGGTGCCAGTTCTTCATATAATACAGCAGCATTTTTACTCTATAAGTTATGCTGTTAATTATTCTTGGCCGTCAGTATTTCAGATCTGGTATTTAATAAACTCCTCTGACCTCCTGTAAAGTCATCTGCAATAAAAACATCAATGTCTGGACTTTGTCATCTGCCATGAAAATGGCAAAAGCTCATTATGTTTAATTAATTGTACAAAGTCTGGCCTTTCATGTCACTTTTAATTCAGTTATAATTAGTGTTTAGAATGCCTTTTTCATGCCATTAGCTTGCAGGTAATTCAGTCTACAGCAAATGTATTTGAATTGATTGATAATCATCACCACATAGTTGACACTGAAATACTAAAATGTTTTCTTTTGAAACAAAATCCATCTATCAAAGTATATATTTGCTATATTATAGAAAAAAGTCCAACTAATCCAATACAAACAGTACTTTTGCTATTTTTGTATGTCTTCAACATGAATGTCAATAATACATCTATAAGAATTCCTTATTGGCGAGAAGTGTTCAAGTCTACTGTATTAGAATCTTACTGTATAAAGCTAAAGCTGTGAAAAATATTGTACTCCTAAAACATGGTGTAAAAAGTGGTGTTAAATAAATGGTGTATTTAAAAAGCTCTACTGTAGGCCTTTGCATGTGATTTATCGCCTTGCATTTTGATTGAAGAAACCATCCATTGCAAATGAGTCATCGGGGTATATACTGTATGTAAGTGTTTTTTAAGGCCAGACAAACACAATTTTAGCACTGTTTTACATCACCAAAGACCTGACGTAAACGAATAAGTCAGTGGGACAAATTCAGTTGAAGAAGAATTTCTGGTTTAGCTAGTAAAAAGCATAAAAAACACTTAGCTCAGATTTAAACTTAATTCCTTGCAGCTAACACTTTTTTCTAAGACAGCTTTACACCTGCTACACAATTGTTAAACTCATTGCAGTAAATGCAGTAAAAAAAGAGCGATGTTGCATGGTGTACCAGTAGCTATGTATGTTGTAAACAGTACTCAGAATGTCATACAATCTAACAAATGCAGACCCATTTATAAACATTTATAGTAACCTCTATATAGTCGTAGGTGTGTGTCTCTAGAGAAGAATGACGTAAAGGAACAGTAACATCAAAAGTGTTTTTTTAGTAATAAGAATACAATGCAGTGTTGCACTGCACTGTGTTTGCTTCAGAAACACTACAATTGTTTAAATAAATAAGCTGCTGTGTAGCAATGGGGGCAGCTATTCAAAGGAGAAAAGGTTCATGCTACACATCAGATAGCAGATAAGCTCTGTAGAACATAATGGTGTTATCTGTTAGCCACTATTTAACCTGTGCCATATCGCCTTTTATCAATTTCTGCCATTACTACTCAGCAGCTTGTTTATATGATCTATAGTAGTGTTTCTGAAGCAAACTGATCAATTTTACTAGTGCAGAGCAACATTACATGAAATTTTCGTTTCTGTAAAAGACTTTATTTTTTTGGTGTTACTGTTCCTTTAAATGGGCAATATATACATGTATGCTCAACCTGATCACATTAAATTGTGTACTGAAAATTAATTCTGGCTATAAGTCCTATTTAAAGGACAAGTCAATCCCCCTAAAAATTTGCCTGTTAAAAGAAAAGAAATCTAAGCAACCTGCTTATAAAGTTATTTGTGAAAAGAATTGTATTGAAAGCAGTATTTGCTTAACTCCTGGTTATTACTTTATAAATAATGTTGCAAATTGTCTTAATTTTCCTGAAAATGGGGTTTTACTGTACATATAACTAAACCATATTTTGAAGCGCGACAATTTTAGGTGTGTGACTATGCAGACGTGTGCATTTTACGCCTGGGAATTTTCACAGCAGTTTCACAGAATCTATTCGCTGACAGCGAAACACAGAAATTAGTTGCAAATTTGTGTCTGCTGAATTTATTCACCCATCACTAATTACAAATGGAAAATTGTTTTGTTTTTATTTTAAACTAGCTCCCA
>CM044439.1:96242889-96260261 GCA_024363595.1 Xenopus borealis
ATTGTAACAAGCGCAGGGCCTACACTGCACAATGAGGCACCCGAAGCATGTACCATAAACTCCCAGTGGTCTGATGTCTGTATGGACACTGTATCTATAGGCATCCTATTTTATAAACGTTGAGAGGTAAATACAGCATGACACGAAGCTTAATAGTATTAAGTGTCAATGCATAACCCTGGGTAGAACCCACCCCCTTTCTAGCTTGTAGGAGGCACTGAGGTCTAACCCAACTAAGCGTAAAATACCTATGTGGTTACTTAACCCAAGCATAGTGAACGGTAGTTCTTCTTTCTTATCTTTGTCATGGTTACAGTTAAGCAGTAAATAAGCATTCATTCTGAAGGTTTTTTTTTCCCGCCTTCTTAGGCTAAACATGTATTCTACAGGTGACTGTAGACATCATAACCATGTTGGAGCAACACAGAAGACTATCCATTATACTCCCCCATGCAGGGTGTGGGTCATGGTGCTAGCATGTATTAAGCTGTGTGCTTTATCATAGTAGATTATAACATATGCCTTGGTCAGGGCCCTGAGATACTGGTTCTGGCAGAGTACACTGTCCAACCCCACAGCCCTAGCACTGGATAGTTAGTTATACTACACATTTGAAAGCAAGAATTGCATGGCCCTCCATTCATACAGGCAGCGATCTGTAATTTGAGGCTGCTAAATCTGGGAGCCTTTATATTCATTGGCACCAAACACTTGTGTACTACATACCTGTGGTTATTGTTATCCAAGTAATGCTTATGACCGATGGGTTTTTAGAAAACTCCTGCTGTATTTATCAAGACAATATGTGGACTTACCTACCACAGGGGGAAACATTGAAATGTAATAAATTAAATGTCCTGCTCAATTGATTAATCCATACCCTATTTCATCTTAAGGAGCAATGCATTGGCCTAATAAGACATTCAGATGTAGGTATCCATGTCAGTACTCATCGGTATTAGACCCCAATATACCCCATATACAATCACAACCACCTATCATGCATAGTTTAGGGTAGCTGATGTTTAACATAAGCATATATCAAGAGCACATAGGTACGATCACAGCAACATGTAATACAGTTTAGATTAGCTGCTGCTTAGAGCAAACATATATCAGCATTTAGCAGCCAGCCAGACCTGTGCTCTACCTCCATTAGGGCTACTTGTTCCAGGTGAGCAATAGCCAGATCATATACAGTACACCAAAAAGGAGCACAGATATAATCATAGCAATATGTAATACATATTTTAGATTAGCTGCTGATTAAGCAAGCATATCTCATAGCCTAGCAACTAGGGTTGCCACCTGTCCGGTTTTGACCCGAACAGCCAGGCTTCCTGCCCGGTTTTCCAAATAAGGAATCCAGACGGGATTAGTTTGATTGACGTCGCGATCGCCGATTGGCCGATCATGGCGTCAATCAAACTAATCCCGCCTGGTCATAGCTCCGCCCCATGATGTCACGGGCCCGCCTGCCCACCAACGTCATAGGCCTGCCCCCCCTGTCCGGGTTCAGCCACAGGAAAAGGTGGCAACCCTACTAGCAACCCCCCAGCGCAGTGATCCACATTCATTAGGGCTAGTGATGTCAGGTATGCAAATGGCCTGAACTCAGCACACTGCAGTTTAGCATAAAATCATGTTAAAATCCAGTCCACTTACTTATATCCATTAGGGTTATTGGATTAAGGTGGACCATAGCCAGAGTCCAAGCATGCTAGCCCTTGTATCTATTAGGGCTATTGGTATCAGACCAAGCACAGTGCAGGTAAACTTATGATCACATTGCATGTAAGTAATTAGTTAGACTTCATTACACTGCAGGACAGAATATGGACAAGCTCCTTACTGTACCTGCTTCTCATTATGCCAGGCTGTAAGCAGACCCTTTAAAGCCCCATATTGCAGGACACCAGGTTCATTGTTAACACGCAGGCCACACAAGTTTACTGATAACAGCAGTACTTACCTGAGGCTGCTGGGCCAGAGTTCCAGTCTGCAGAGTTAGAGAGTGGGTGGAGCCATCTCCACTTGCTATAGCTGGCAGTTGCACAGGTAATTAACTGATTAAACTCAGCTGGTGTCTGCACAGACAGGGCAATCACATAACTGTACTGAGTAGGGGGTCACTTTACCAGTGGAACCCGCTGATTAATCTCAGCTGCTGTCTGCACAGGCAGGTAACCTAAAGCAACTGCTGAGGTTACACAGAGGCAAATTGAATAATTAGTGTTGGTGCCTCCTGCAAGGGCCCAAGTCCGTGGCAAAATTGGCTGAAGGCTATAGAGCAACTTTTTTGTATTTTTTATAAACTACCTTCACCTTGGGAAAGTCTGTTGAGGGAGGCAGCTGGCCATGAAAACCATGCCCCCATAAAACACAAGAAAAAACAAAAGTAACAGGAGGCATGAAGGCTCAGGCCCCTAACTAATAATACCTGACTAGCTGCCACCTCCCTCGCCCATCCGTAAAAATGGAGTGTAGGGGCCACATGCACCACTGCCACCAGACGTCTTTTGGACAGGCCCGGGAGGGCACACGGATGGGGGGACAAGCACTTGCCACCAAAAGCTCTGACAGCAATACAGGAAGGCAATTGAAACATCGGCAGACAAGGAGTAGCAAAACATTGCACACCAGTGCCTTGCCTGATCCAGGAGCTGAAGCACAGGAGACTCCCAAGATATGAGGTAGTGTGCTGGGGATCAAAAGGTCCCGTGGACCAAAACCCCTGTCCCTAGGATGCCTTCAGGGCAGGCCTAATGCTTTCCCAAGGTTAAAAAGAAAATTTTGCTTCCAATGGGAACAAAAGCAAAGGAGAAGGACAAAAAAGACATCGGTAAGTGGGTGTGGTTGGCCTTTTAAAGGTTTGGGGAGGGTCCTTCTGATGGGGTTTAATGGATTTCAAAAGGGACTTGAATTATATATTTTTTTGTAAAAGTTCAATATTAATTTACTAATGCACTGTTGCAGTATTTGCTCCCCTTTATATATATATTTTTTTTAATTTACCAAGCAAATAACAAAGCAGGAGTAGTTTAAATCATTAAAGAAAAAGTAAACGTTTTTTTCTATCTGTAAATTTCCTCTAAATAGCCCCCCATATTAATGTACCTTAGTCCCTGCTGCAAGTCTGCTCTGGTTTCTGTGTTAGCAGCAGCTTGTCTCCCCTTCTTCCTGGTGCAGAGTGAAGCCCCGCCCCTTAGCTTACTGAGCTGTCCTTATCTCTCTGACTAGTCGTGGTGATCATTTGCTGCTGTCACATAGCAGAGAGGAAGGGGGAGCCAGTGTGTGCACCATCAGCTTTTTTTTTCTCCTCATGTGCACTCCCTGCACAAATCCCTGAACCTTTAATATAAATTACAAATGCCACAGCATACTGCCAATCTGATTCTAACACATTCCACTGTACCTTAAATGATTAGTAAGATAGTTTCCCCCAGCATCACTAAAAATTTCTTGCATAAGGCTCTGAACATTCACTGTAATGAACAACTCCCAGAACAGGCTGCCATTCTGATTCTAAATAAAATCCCCACTTGCCATTCTAACTGATAATAAATCAGCTCCCCCAGCCTCATCAACAATCACTTGCACAACCACCATAGTTAATCTATGTCAGTATGCATAAATTAAAAAAAAAATCAAATAGCTTTGTACATAAATTGATCAGTAAATGAGACAAAGGGACACATGAATGAGTTAAGAAATCATCACATGTATTCTTTACATAACCAAACAGAAGATCAGGCATAGCAATCAATAGCATTATAAAATGTGTTATAAATTGAAAAAGGGCTGTTAATTTACCTACAGTACATCAACAGTGTCAGAGAAATATTCCTCTCAGTGCTGCTGTGTTATGGAATGAACTAGAACGAGCAGGGAGTGAAAATGAGGAGAAAAAAAGCTGCTGGTGCTGCACACACTGGCTCCCCTTTCCTCTTTGCTATGTCACAGCATGCAAATGATCTCTCCGACTAGTCAGAGAGATAAGGACAGCTCAGTAAGCTAAAGGGTGGGGCTTCACTCTGCACCAGGAAGAAGGGGAAACAAGCTGCTGATAACACAGAAACCAGTGCAGACTTGCAGGAAAGAGGACATTTACAGAAAAAAAAAAGTTTACTTTTTTCTTTAAAGGGTGGTTTTTCACTTTAAGGTAATTTGAAGGGGGTGGTAGCAATAGACCAAGTGGGAGGGGAGCTGTAGTGTCGGTCAAGGGTAATTTGGGGTGTAAAAAGAAAATGGTTCCAGTCAATTTTAATTTAAGCATTTGTTCTATTCTATATGTTTTTGCAAGAAACTCATATGATTGGACATAGGATAAAGCTATTACAAAAATCCATGGTAGGGGAATTTAATTGCCCAATTGATCCCTCAGTGGATAATTTGGTCAATCAGGACCTCTTGCAATCAGCTTTAGCTAAATGGGCAGATAGTATGGGATTGATTGAGATTTGGAGATCGAAGAATCCTGATATTAGGCAATTTTTTACTATATGTACATTAGAAATGTTCTACTATAAAACATTGTCTAAGATTAGCTTTGGCATCTAAGAACTTTTTGTTATATTTATCAAAAGTAACTCAAAGCAACTGGACTTGCTGAGATATTTTAATGAAAACGTTTCACTGCTCATCCGAGCAGCTTCTTCAGCTGAAGAAGCTGCTCGGATGAGCAGTGAAACATTTTCATTAAAATATCTCAGCAAGTGACCTGGAAGTCTGGGTGCGTGACATCATCATGCTGGCATCAGGGCAACAATCCATGTGGGACAATGGCGCTGCCATACCCCGTCCCCCAGGGGGGGCTTTGGACCACAATCTTGTGGTTTCTTTGGAAACTGCTCGTAGAATTCCCTCACCAGACGAGGAGTATGGAAAGCAGCCTGTTTTATCCAAGGGCACTCCTCGGGATTGAAACCCTTCCATTTGATCAGGAATTGTAGAGACCCTCTAGAGATTCTTGAGTCTAAAATCTTCTCTACCTTGCATTCTTGTTGGCCATCCACGGAGACAGAAGTAGGAGGAGATTGTTCCGAAGAGAAGTGATTAAGGATTGCTGTTTTCACCAGGAATACATGAAACACATTAGGGATATTCATCTCAGGGGGAAGCTGGAGCCTGACAGCCTCGGGATTAACAATCTCCATGATGGAGTATGGACCAACATATTTTTAACCCAACTTGGGGGAAGGAATCTTGAGACAAATGTTCCTTGTTGAGAGACACACTTTGTCCCAAAATTTATACAAAGGAGAAGATTTCCATCTTTGATCAGCATAATTCTTGTGGGACAACAAACTCTTCTCTAAATTAGCTTGGGTAGCAGACCAAATGGCAGACATGTGGGCTGTGTGATCGTCGGCTGCTGTAACATCAGACAAGAGAAAGTCTTGGGGAAAGGCTTGTGGATGCTGCCCATACACTGTCAAGAAGGATGATCTCAAGAATTACCCAACACTCAGAGCCAGTGAAGCGGGGTTCTGACGAAGGGGCACGCCCCCGAAACGTTACATCACTGACTGAATTAAACACGCAGGGGTTGATCCCCGCTTCACTGGCTCTGAGTGTTGGGTAATTCTTGTGATTCACAGCTCCAGGAGTGTTGCCGACCTCCTTCCTGTACACCTGGCCAAGCGTGCTGAAAGGTTTGGGGAAAATAGGAACTTGTTACCTTACAGTCAAGAAGGATGATCTACCAGTGGAGGCATGAGAATTGCTGTTATGAGCGAATTCCACCCAAGGCAATAGATCGGCCCAATTGTCCTGACAGAGGGATATATGACTTCTCAGGAACTGTTCCACTGCTTGGTTAACTCTTTCAGCTGCCCCATTAGATTGCAGGTGGTAGGCAGAGGAGAATTGAAGAGCAATACCCAGGTCTTTACAAAAAGAGTGAATACCCCAACGTTTCGGCACCAAAGCCTTTGTCAAGGGGATCCCCTTGACAAAGGCTTTGGTGCCGAAACGTTGGGGTATTCTCACTTGAGGCTTGTGTATCCGCCACTTGTGGTTTGATCTTTTTTGCCTTATTTGTCCCAAGGGGGTATGTATATAACTTTTCATGCTGTGAATTGTTAAGTATTGTCACACTTGATATGCATTCTATGATTGTTAATGTACCAAGTAAAATACTTTTTTGCATTTACCCCTTGTTTGCTGTAAGAGTTTATTTGAGTGTGCACATCCATACCATATTCATGTATTAGTGGGGTTCCATTGTAGGTATACCCCTAGTTTGTGGCACCTCATTATATGCCTAAGTGCTGGTAATTGGGACTTTAGCGATTTTCTCTTTTTTCTCATTTTTGGAGTGCCCTCCATTAATCTATATTACTTTACAAAAAGGGTGCCAGAACTTTGATACAAACTGGGAACCTCTGTCAGATACAATCTCCGCTGGGAAGCCATGGATTTGGAAGCTGTATTGAATGAACAACTTAGAGAGTTCAATGGCAGAGGGAAGTTTGCGAAGAAGGATAAAGTGCGCCATCTTGCTGAAGTGGTCAATAACCACCCATATCATGGTGTTCCCCTTGGAAGGTGGTAATTCGACAATAAAGTCCATAGGATGAAAAAGAATGGGCAGAGGTTTTAATAACTCGCTAGGGTGAGAGTGTCTGGTGGCACAGATGGCAAAGGCCTCCACAAAGTCTTTCACATCCCTCCATATCGAGGGAGTCAACTGGCCAGGAATTAGGTTTTCCTCCCTTCAAGATGAGAGACAAGACAGGAGCAATATGGGAGGAGAACCTTATGATAAATTGTCAGTAATAGTTAGAGAAACTGACAAAGCAGCAAAGTGAGCTTGGCCACCATAGTATAGACATAGGCCAGCCAAATGTGTCCGAAGTTTCTCATGCTCAGAGAGACATGCCCTTCCAATATGCATAGGTTCCTCTGCAGGAATGACAGGAGATTGCTGGGGTGGAGCAGGAAAAATGGGTCTTTGGAAGTGTGCCACTAATATTGTCTGTAACCTCTAGCTGCACTTCTTGTTGGCTTGGTCGCATCCACCTTGATCGCAAGAGCAATCAGATCTTCCAATTGCTCTGGGAGGTCTCTTGAGACCAAGTCATTAGTGATGGGCGAATTTATTCGCCAGGGGCGAGTCGCGCGTTGTTTTTGACGCGGCGCGCCGAAAACGATTGACGCGACAAGGCGCGATTGACGCGACGTGCGTCAAAAACGATGCACGACTCGTTTCGCGAATTTTTTCACCAATTCGCGAATTTCGCTGGAAATTCGATAATTTTTCGGCGAAGCGAAACGGGTGAGATTCGCCCATCACTACAAGTCATCCTTGAGTCTGCTTGAAAGGCCCTGATAGAAGACTGCCCCATAAACCTCATTATTCCAGTAAGTTTCTGCCATCAAAGTTACAAAGTCTATGGCATACTCACTGGCACTGTGGCTTCCTTGTTGGATCTGTAGACATGACCAGGAGCATCAAAGACAGTTCGAAATGACTGGAAGAAAGTCTTGGCATCAAAAGTCAAATGCAAATCTTTTTCCCAGAGAGCGGCCGCCCACTTAAGAGGTTTACCCTGCAATCTAGTCATCACAAACCCCACCTTAGCCCACTAGTTGGAGAACTGCGAGGGTTGGAAGTCGTATTGGATGAGGCACTGGGTCATGAAACCGCTGCAGGCCGGAGGATCCCCATTATAGCTGGACAGTGGAGGAATACGGGGCTTACCAGCTGAAGAAGCCGCAGTAAGATGAGTCACTACAGTGGTAGGATTTCCCACAATGAAGAATTCCAGTTAGACTGACCACAAAAGTTTGTTTGTTAGAAGCAGTAGATGTTGATACCCCCTGCAAAAAAAGGATTTTATTAAAAATTGTTTTATTTTATGCTTGTAAGAACCTTGTAATGCACTGAATGTGAGCATCAGTCCTGGGCACACTACAGTGGTTGAAGTTATTGAGTACGGTGTTACCTTTGCATAAAATATATTATGAGGTGAAGAACCGACCAGGGGAATTTGGAAAGTGTGGCTTGATAATTAAAGTATGGGGTATGTAGGCGTAATATGTTTACTGGCAATATATAAAATCCAAATACTTAATATATTACTTAAACGAGTAGCTTCTGAATATTTCTAAATTATACTGGGGAAGTTTTAATACAGTTAGTAGAATGTAATATACTGTGGAATGTTAAGGTTGTGATGATGCATAGACATATTCAAATATTGTTTATTGTATTGAATGGATCAATAAAAAAAATGGATCAATCAGCATTCAGTTGAGAGGCTGCATGTACAGTGAATGTCACTGACCCTATATAAGCCCATGAAAATCAATTAAATTTAGGGTAATATGTGCAGTTGGGACAGTGCAGGGAACAAGTCACCCATTATTAAAGGGGTGGTTCACTTTTACGGTAACTTTTATTATGTTATAGAATGGCCAATTCTAAGCAACTTTTCAATTGGTTTTCATTATTTATTTTTTTATAGTTTTATAGTTATTTGTCTTTTCTTCTGATTCTTTGCAACTTTCAAATGGGCGTCGCCGTCCCCTTCTAAAAAAAACAAATGCTCTGTACGGCTACAAATGTATTGTTATTGTTACTTTTTGTTGCTGATCCTTCTATTCAGACTCTCTCCTATTCACATTCCAGTCTCTTATTCAAATCAATGCATGGTTGCTAGGGTAATTTGGGCCCTAGTTACAAGACTGCTTAAAATTCAAATTGAAGAGCTACTGAATAAAAAGCTAAATAACTCAAAAGCCTTAAATAATAAAAAATGAAAACAAATTGCAAATTGTCTCAGAATGTCGCTCTCTACATCATACTAAAAGTTATCTCAAAGGTGAACAACCCCTTTAAATCAGTGAGAGCTTGTATAAATTTCTGTATTTGAATGTTAAAGTACAATGTTAACAAGGATTCCTGTACTGGGTGAGGAGTTTGCTTGTTCTTCTTCTGTCTGTGTGGCTTTCTTCTCACATTCCAAAAAAGGTTATTGATATAACTGACCCTAGTGTGAGTTATGTGTTTGTGATAGTGTTCTTAAACTGTAAGCTTAACTGGGGCAGGGACTTATGTGAACTATGAATATTCTCTGAAAAGTGCTGCATAATTGTACCACCTCTATATAAATGAAGTATAATAATAAAAAAGGTAAATAACCCTTTTAAACTGTGGGGCTCGTTTATGTACTGTACACATTGTTACACCTGCTAAGGTCTGTTTATCTAAAGTAACTCAAAGCAACTGGACTTGAGATATTTTAATGAAGACCTTTCACTGCTCATCCGAGCAGCTTCTTCAGTTCAACTGACTGGTGTAGGGGAGTTCTCGGCATATAGACTCTTCCAACAATCCAACCACAACGGCACATTGTAACTTTTCAGAGAGGTGACATCTGACATTCACAAAGGTGTTGATTCTGTGTAGTTACAGTGATAGAATAACCAATGTGTCATGCAACTCCTAGAAAATAGGTGTTACTTGTGAGCATTGCATGAATGAATGTGCCAAGAGTTCTGAAACCGCTGGGGAACAGATGTGAGAACAGCATTGTATGTAGCAGACAGGTGGTGTCGAACCCCCCGCCTCTGTTCAGGGATGGTTTCTCCACCTTAAAATGAATCGCCTCTTTCACACCTCTTTTAAACCAGCGGTCTTCTTTATATATTGTCCCTTGTCTTTTAGGCATAGAAAAACAGCTGAGTCTTACCCTGTAGAGTTCGCCCTCCTATGCTGATCCATTTGCTTATGGAGCAGTTGTTTTGTCTCCCCAATCAATAGATCAGTGCAGTTTGTTTTCCCTTAGGAGTTGGATCCTTTGGGTGTACCAGTTTTTGTCTCAGTGTGTTGCTAGGTTTGAAAAACACAGGGTATTTGTTGAAAATCCTTCTGAGTTTCTCTGACACTCCAGCTACATATGGAATGACTATGTACCGCTTACTATGTGTTTCCGGGTGGTTATTTCTTATGATGTTCCTGTTGGGCTTGGTTGCTGCTGTTTTGACAAAGGCCCAATCTGGGTATACACACACTTTTAAAGCTCCTCTGAGATGTTTTTGCTCCTTGTCCTTGGACTCTGTATCAGTTGCCACATATCCCGCCCTGTGGAGTTCTAATGACACCCAGTTTGTGTTCCAGTGGATGGTGAGAATCGAACAACACATATTGATCCGTATGAGTAGGTTTCCTGTATACCGCAGTTTTTAAGTTACCCCCCTCTTGGATTCAAATTAAACAGTCCAAAAAATCAAGTGTGTTCCCGTGGACATCTTCCCTTGTGAACCTTGTCCACTGAATTAATGTGTTCTGTAAAGGATGCCACTTCATTGGATCTGATTTTAACCCAAGTGTCATCCACACACCTGAACCAGTGACTTGGTGTAGTTCCCTGGAAAGTAAGTAAAGCTCTCCTTTCCACTTCTTCCATGTACAAGTTAGCTACAATGGGAGAGACTGGAGAACCCATTGCACAGCCATGTTTCTCTCTATAGAAAAGGTCCTTGTACTTGAGGTATGTGGTGTTAAGGCACAAATCTAACAACAAACATACTTGGTTAGGATTGAGCTTCGTTCTGCTGCTTAGGGTGTTATCTTGCTGCAGTCGATTTCTTAAATTCTCAATTGCCTCTGTCATAGGTATACATGTAAACAAAGATGTGACATCATATGATACCATGGTCTCTTCTGCCTCAAGTGTAACACCATGAATCTTGGTTACAAAATCTTTGGCATTCTGGATATGATGCACTGTATTGCCTACGAACAGGGCTTAGATGTTAGCCAAGAATTTCGCAATGCTGTATGTCACTGAATTTATGCTGCTGGCAATGGGCTTTAGTGGGGCTCCTTCGACACCACCTGTCTGCTACATACAATGCTGTTCTCATATCTGTTCCCAGGCAGTTTCAGAACTCTTGACACATCCATTCATGCAACTCTCACAAGTAACACCTGTTTTATAGGAGTTGCATGACACAATGGTAATCTTATCACTGTAACTACACAGAATCAACACCACTTGTCCCTTACACCACTTATCTTAACAAAGGATTTCTGTATGTGTAAGGGTGTATAAGTACATATGGTGCAAATTTGCCCCTAAAGAATGTTGAAATAGGGGGTACATTTTTGTATTTCATGACCTCTCGACAAATAAAATGACGTATTTTTTCTTGTGTATTTTTATACTTTTTATAACCTGTGTGTATTCTTCCTTTCCCTTCCCTGAAGGTTTATTAATACCACTGCAGAAGCTTGTGAATAAACAAATGGAAGCATTGGGCATATACTGACCCACAAAAAGATAGTAGTAACATCTGATGAAAAGGCTTTCAATTGTGTTGCATTCACCATTTAATATAGTCGCAGATTTGTCAGTTTCTCTCTGTTTGCCTATGGGCTTTGTTAGACCTTACAACCTGCATTCTGATTCCCTGTAATATTGAGCTGTTCCATATGCAGTCTATATTACCTTAATAAGCAAACCCAGATACAGTATGCTTGTTATCGGTGCAGTTGTGAAGGTCACCAAAACCCTCTAATGACAGTATAAGCAAAACTTCAAAAAATTTTCCAGAGCACAAAATTGATTACAGGTGTCTGGAACCCCCCAGGGCTACAAACAACCCAGTGATTGTTAAATAAACAGATGTGCAGTACTGCAAATTTCAATAAGAAATGTCCATTCAGTGTGTACTCTGGGAACAGCTTGCTTGTCAAAATAGCTAGGAGATATGTTACAATGTGAAACACTTGTTCTTTTGCTTTAATTAGTTGACATGTTTTGTAGGCTGCTTTTGGACACGGATATTTAGTTTTGTGTAGAGTATTTAGCATTTATTTGTTTCTGTGTGATTTAACGTTGAATTGCCAATATGGAATATGTGGAATCCACATTGAACCATTATGCTCTCAAGAGAAATAGCATTCCCTCACTTGCTTAAAATGGAAAAGTCGCCAAAAAAAAACAACTTTTTGTTATGAAATTTGTTCTTTGTTGTGTAAGATCCCTACAATCCCAAGGGGGTTAACCGTTTAATGGCTTCCATTGAACCAGAAACGCAATCTCATCGCAGACATTGTCTGTTTTCATCTTAACTTTTTGATTTGCTTTAAGCTATTGTCTCCTTACACAAAACATTCAATCTTCATCAATAAACGCATTCATATAATTTATCTTGTACTTGTCAGGATGTCATCGTTATATACAGTCAATTATGGATCCTGGATTTAGCATTTTTCATCCTCACCTATTCTTTTCTAATGCATCGTATGAGTACTTTGCATATGTTGGTGTTTATATATATATGTGTGAGGGTTCTAAATAAAATGCCCTTGTACTGTCCACGCACTAAATATTCTGTTCCTTCGACAATTGATTTAGATATGCTACTAGCAAAGCAAAATGGAACTAAGCAGAAGCCTCACCGAGGACCTTGTACATCACCATTCACTCAAGGCTGCAATTCTGTACATCTAGTTCAGAGAAAGATAAAACCCAAGCTTGCCAAATATTAATATATTATATAATCTGCATAGCTGATTGGTTTCTTGCACAATGTACTCTGAATACAGCCTCTCCCTTGGCTAACACCCAAGCTGAGATATATAAGATTCTGTACATGTACAAGAGAGCAGAAGAAACTTTTCTATACTGAATAGTTTGTGTCGGTGTTGTTCTTCCGGTCTAGACCTGTTCCATATTATTCAGATGAAGCCAATTTGGATTGTGTGTTTGACACAGAATAACTAAACACAGATTTCTCACTTGTCCCACTTAACACAGAAAATTCCGTCACAGCATCCCATCTAATTTTAAAGTATTCATCATTGTGAACAATGGTGTTTTGGTATGCTAATGAAAAGGTTAAATGCATTAAATGAGTTAAGATAACTTTAGATGACACAGTTTCTTCAATTAACCCTGAGTCATGACGCATTTAACACACAAATCCATGTGGCTGCATCTGTAATTTGGACGGGAATAGATACTCTCTGGACTGCTTCTGTCCCTGACATATGTATATATGCTCATAAAATATGTCTTGTCACAAGATTATTTTTTAACTCTGTTCACCGTTTTCTTAAATATTGGCACATGTTTGCTGAATTCTTCTTTGTATGTGATGCTAGGAACTCCATCTACAGTAATTCTTCACAGTGAGATATTGCACTCTCTCAATATCTCAATACCTCATGCACTAGGAAGCATGATACTTAGAAATACTGTAGGTGTTTATAAGCATTCTAACTATCTCAGGTGAGGCAACTCAGAATATAGTCAGTACACCATCAATGATGCTGCATAAAACAAATAATTGTATCTTGGTCCTTAGTGGAACCTGACTTCAGTAAAGGCAAATACTGAAATATGCATTAGGATGGAAAGAACTCAACTTTACTGTACATCTACACCATCTAAGTGGACTTAAAAATAATGGTAGTTCTCCTTAGTATCTTTTTGGAATTCCTCTGGTCTTGCACTTAAATATCAATATTAGACTGTTTGTTGGTTTAGCTCAGTCAATAGGGCTCACTTATAACTGCAACTGTAGACTGAAAAGTGCAAGTTTGGATGCAAATGACATGCACTGTTTCCCCATAATTCCAGTGTAACTGCAGCCTTCAAGCTGAATTGCACCAGATGCATCAAAATGAATGCCAAAGCATATGTGTGTGATAACATAGTGGAGGCAAGTTGCAGCTATAATTTAAGGCAGGGGTTTCATGCTATCTGGCAATCCCTATTTTTATTTGAATACTGATTTTATCTAATCTGATTTAGTTCTAGATTGCTTTTATTCTATTTTTTATTACCTTATCTTTACTCCTGCATAAAACTCTCTGAAATGTTACTTGTCTTGTATATATGCAGTTCCACTGGCACAATTTCAACCAGCTTCTACAGAAATTATGAAATACATTTAAGGTTTCATTTAGTGAGAGTTTCTATATGCATTCTTATTATAATTCATGAGCCAATAATTATTCTGCATGAGTCATTAGTAAGTGCCATGCACATACTATTATTCTTGAATTATTTAACTCAGTTTGACACAATAGCTTCACTTTTGCAGGTCCTGTAATGAATACTAACTCTCTGGACTGCTTCTGTCCCTGACATATGTATATATGTTCATAATATATGTCTTGTCACAAGATTATTTTTTAACTCTGTTCACAGTTGTCTTAAATATTGGCACATGTTTGCTGAATTCTTCTTTGTATGTGATGCTAGGAACTCCATCTACAGTAATTCTTCACAGTGAGATATAGCACTCTCTCAATATCTCAATACCTCATGCACTAGGAAGCATGATACCTAGAAATAGGTGTTTATAAGCATTCTAACTATCTCAGGTGAAGTAACTCAGAATATAGCCAGTACACCATCAATGATGCTGCATAATACAAATAATTGTATATTGGTCCTTTGCGGGACCTGACTTCAGTAAAGGCAAATACTGAAATATGCATTAGGATGGAAAGAACTCAACTTTACATCTACAACATCTAAGTGGACTTAAAAATAATGGTAGTTCTCCTTAGTATCTTTTTGGGATTCCTCTGGCCTTGCACTTAAACATCAATATTAGACCGTTTGTTGGTTTATCTCAGTCAGTAGGGCTCACTTATGACAGCAACTGTAGTCTGAATAGTGCAAGTTTGGATGCAAATTGCCATGACATGCACTGTTTCCTCATAATTCCAGTGTAACCGCAGTCTTGAAGTTGAATTGCACCAGATGCATCAAAATGAATGCAAAAGCATATGTGTGGTAACATAGTGGAGGCAAGTTGCAGCTATAATTTAAGGCAGGGGTTTCATGCTATCTGGCAATACCTGTTTTTATTTGAATGCTGATTTTATCTAATCTGATTTAGTTCTAGATTGCTTTTATTCTATTCTTTGTTACCTTACCTTTACTCCTGCATAAAACTCTCTGAAATTTTACTTGTCTTGTATATATGCAGTTCCACTTGCACAACTTCAACCAGCTTCTAGAGAAATTATGAAATACATTTAAGGTTTCATTTAGTAAGAGTTTCTGTATGCATTCTTATTATAATTCATGAGCCAATAATTATTCTGCATGCGTCATTAGTAAGTACCATGAACATGCTATTATTCTTGAATTATTTAACCCCTTTTGACACAAGAGCTTCACTTTTGCAGGTCCTGTAATGAATAATAACCATGCAGTACAACTTGCTTCTGAAAACTTGAAATCCCAGTAATGCTGCAGTTAGTATCATGGTATCATGGTAGCTAATTTATTCTTTCTTTAGTCTGTACCATATGTCAAAAACATCTTCTTTCAGAAAAAAATATTTTACCACTGGGAGGCCTTTATGTCAGCATACACTGAGCTTAGCAAACATTTTACAACAAATCTAACCTAATCTAAATATAATTTAATCATTCTAATTCAAGGAGGACTGAATTGAGGTGCCAAGTTTAAAACAGTAAAATAGTATCCTAATAAAAAAGGTTTTAGAATTTATATATAACCATGTTTCTATACAAGGTTATATTTTAACAGCAGATATGACTACCCTGGATATTAGTAACCAGTAAAATGTTTACAAATACGATTTTTAAAAAAATTATAATTAAGTCAATCTTCAATTAATAATCATGATTCCACATTATTTTGATGTTAAGGGCTGCCTGTTATGAATGAAAAATCCTTTGTAATT
Source organism: Xenopus borealis (assembly GCA_024363595.1). Taxonomy (NCBI): domain Eukaryota; kingdom Metazoa; phylum Chordata; class Amphibia; order Anura; family Pipidae; genus Xenopus; species Xenopus borealis. The sequence continues at coordinate 96,258,577 of CM044439.1, forward strand.
AGTGGCAGGCTTAGGTGCTTGGGGTTGACCTTTATCTTCCAACAACATTTTACACCCCACTGATGGCTAAGCATTCTTCAAAACCTGACATCTCTTTTCCCCTTCCCTCTTTTTTGCTAGTTTTTACTGTATTTAACAATATTCCAATTTCTTATTCTCAATATAACTTCTTTATTTATCTTTCTCTTACTATCACACCTTTTTCTGCATGTTCCCGTGTATCCTTTCTCCTTTGTCTTACCATCTTCCCTCCTCTCTCCCTTTATTATGTCTTCTCCCTTCTATTCATTGTAGAGGAGACAAGGGTTGGCAAGGCCTGTCAGGAAAACCCCAATGAGTCCCTATGTTGTTGGGCCCATTTTCATTCTACACTGTTGAATAAGAGCTAGTGATTCTCTACGTAATTGGAAGCTTGTTGCAGTACCCAAACATTCTCTAGCCCTTCTGACAAACAAATAATGCAAATAGTGCTATGATTGGTGGATGATTCACATTTGAATCTCCTTGATCTTATGGTTAATGCAGAAAGGTCAAAGGCAAATCTCATGGAGATGGTTTCCATTGACTACATGACTTGGCTTTCATTCCTCCAGCCTGGGCCACCATCAATCTGGGACCTAGATAAGTTAGTTAATGGGTACTAGTCACTAGTAATTACACACAAATTCCAACATTTTATTGAAAGCATAATTAATTTAGCCCCTCTCAATGTTTTGTATATTTTTCTGTCCATGTCCAAATTAATTCATGTTTTGTGTAGTTGAAGATGTTTTCTGCATGTATCTATTTACTAGAAAGCATAAGTTATGACATAAAAAAACTGAAAATGAAAATATGTAATAGCCTACCTGATCTAGACCAGACCAGGCTCCTATGGGCAGGAGACTTTAATTTGTCCTTTAACCATGAACTGGACAGATCCTCACCCAGCCATTTACCAAGACACAGAACAACTACCAAAAAAGTGGATCAACTACTCCACACCTTATAGACTCCTGGAGAGAGAGCAATGGCTCCAAACGGGACTACACATTTTACTCCTACACACATAAATCCTACTCTAGAATTGACTATATTTTAGTAAAAGCCTCAGATGCCCCCTCTATCACTGACTCAAAGCACATACAATGCGCTTGGTCTGACCATGACATTGTGCTGACAACACTGAAATTACAAGACCCAACACTCAAAAGATCTAACTGGAAGTTAAACGAAAGCCTACTAGCAGACCCAGACTGTATAGAATACATCTCACAGGAGATGAAAACTTTCTTTCAAGACAATCTAACATCTGAGGCTTCGATAGATTGGGTCTGGGCGGCTCGCAAAGCCTTTATTAGAGGATGCTTAATAAAATATGCTTCCAAGAGGAAAAAAGAGAGACTGCAGGTACAACAACGCCTAGAATCTGACCTATCCAAACTAGAACACACTAATAAACTACACCCTACAACACATAATATAAAACTAATTGAGGAAACAAGACAAAAATTGCATGCATGCCAGATCGAACAAGCTGAGAAAGCAATTCGTAAGACTAGACACAAGATGTGCAAATAAACCTGACAAGATGCTTGCCAACCTACTTAAAGCAGAAACACGCCAGGGCCAGGTACATAAAACCAGGTTATCCAATGGCACAATCTCCTCTAACCCAGACAAAATAGCTGAAACATTCGCAACTT
>CM044439.1:96265474-96284331 GCA_024363595.1 Xenopus borealis
TATAAAATTTTAAACCAACTACCCACAGAAAACTTCAAACATAAATACATGCAACAATGGGAATAACAATCCCAATGAAACAATGGTCACAATGCAGCCTATCAGCAAATCTAGGGAGCACATGTGTGACTAACAGAGAAACTTCCATAAAACCATAGAACCTATTTGGTACCACTGAGACTACATAAGCTAAATCCATCCAACAACCCACTCTGTTTCACAGGATGTCAAGAGAACGGGTCGATGCTCCATATATGGTGGAACTGTAAAATAGTTAAACATGGGATCAAGTTAAACATCTACTATCCAAGATATTGCACATCAACTTCCCTAAAGACCTGACCACTATGCTACTTGACAGAAAACCCAAGGGGCTCTCCAACGCAGCTCATAGGTTATCTCAACATATACTCACCGCTGCAAGACTTATCATTGCACGCCATTGGAAAAAAGCAACTATCCCCTTATCTATGCTGAAAGCAAAAATAATAGATATAGCAGCAAATGAGAAAATTACTTAGTTATTATTAAATAACATGGAGGCTTATGATAAAATATGGTTACCTTGGTTAGCATATGAAAATTACCCTTTACTTTTTCAAGCACTGCATATATCAGGGGATAGTTAAAATATTTTGTAGGAAATATGCCTGAGACACTAGACACCGCTCCCTATAGTGGTACCTGTCTGCCAAAATGCGAAACCCAGTCGCCCCATTCTAACCCACCCTACTCTACTTTATTTTAGTTTTGATTTCATTTACTCTTTTTTTACTTTACCTATTATGTTGCAAAACTTTTTATTCTGTTTATTTGGAAAACCAATAAATATTACAGTTTAAAAAAATAAATAAAAATGTATTGTAAGGTAGACAGAAAATTCTCCACTACAAAGAGAGAGCTAGAAAAAGAAAATAGCCCTCCTTTTAAAATGTTGGGATTGAGGAAATCAGATCCATACTTATATGTTTCTTTAGCCAGCTATGGAATAAGTTTCATCACTAGTTTCATTCAGATATTTGATGAGATATTTCTGTACAGCTTGAAAATCATTGTTTTCACCAACAAGCAAAGCATAACTGCTTCTTTATTAGCATGTATTCTTATAGTGAGCGGAATTCTCTTATTTCTGGTTTTGTCTGGTTACCTTTTTCCATAGGATTTTCTACTGGAATGGTGTCCTATTTCCCTTGCAACCGGTCTGCGCTTACTATCTAGAAGGTTATCAATCTCAGTTGATTTACCTCACATGAGAGAAAAATAATACTTAAAATATAATCCAGACTTAATAACAGTAATATGTGGGCCAAGAATTTGCCATAGAGGTTAGATTCACAATAGGCAGAGATAGATGTGATAGAGATTAAACTGTCAAAACATATTGGATAATTAAACTTTATGTTTTATTTACACTTCTTCTTCATTTACTATTTTAAAACCTTTTTTGCAGACCTAGAAGGAACAGTGAGACCCAATATATATTCAACTCAAACATGTCAGGTCAGGCTACAAAAACAAAATTCTGAAATTAAAATTTCTTGGAGAAATTTTAACAACCTCATGTTTGAGAATGTTGCTAATCTGATGGTCACAATAAGGAGGACCTGAGGTGTCTCTGCTTACGTAGGAAAAGAAAGTGAAAACACTTAGGGCCTATATACTAACATTAATTTTTTATTTTTTCATGAATAATTTTTTCATTAAAATGCTAAAAATGTGAGATTTATTACTCTTAAAAACCACAAAAAACTCTAATGGAAAGCTTTTCCAAGTAGAAACAGTTGAGGTCCTATAGAAGTTATTTTTAGTGCAGAGTTCACCATTTATTTTAGTTTATACTTTTTATATTAGTCTTTTAATAAATTGAATGAAATTGAGTTTATTCATGGTTTGTAAATGCTCTAAAACCACTAAAATGAGAATGATCATTAATTGACTTCCCCAATTCTATAAATTTTTTCCAGCAGGAAAAGGGGTTATAGCTACCTATACCAGCAGCAGGAACAAACAATAAAGGGTTAATTCTCCTGCAAATCGTCAAGTGTGGTCTTCATTATCCTGTGTAAAAAATGCACAAGTACAGGGCTATAAGTTGGTGACTGTGGGCAGACACTAGGCCATGCAAATGGCTGGTCTTCCACAGATCAGTATCAAATGTTGAAAAACGGATCTTCCAGTAGCAGTGCATTTCTACAGCAACAGAACAGTAGCATTTATATTGTAATATAAATTCATGCAAAAATTCAATAAATTTTTATGTCTATGAATATTGCTAATATCACCCTGATGCTGCTATAAGGTTTCTAGATCTGCACCCAGTAAACACAATTCAGAAGACCTTCTTACACATACCTCAAGACTTCACCTTGCAACCAGTAATCTCTACAGAGGATTCTGGCAGATCAGTATCTAATTGGGAATGGTTTTTTAACATATGTGAGTTTGAATATATTCTGTATATACCATGCATGAAGCAGGGACCTAATTAGCCCCAAAGGGTCTCATTTTAAAATCTACTAATTAAGGCAATAGAGAATACCACTTATACGCTATATATCTATGGTTAACATAGTACAACATTTTGCTGCTACAAATATTAAAGAATAAATGAACAAAGGTTCATATAGTTCAAGTTATATGGTCCTCGCAACTGGCAACATATGGCAGCAAGAGAGTTGGACCATAAGAAAGGCTGAGTGCTAGAAAATTAATGCTAGCTAGATTCTTTACTGAAAGGACTGAATGAATGGAAACATTTTTGAAGAAGACTGTGATGCTGAAATAGATTTTAAGTAGACAGCGGGAAGGACAACAATTGTATAGATAGTATTATTGAAGCATCAAACAGGAAATTAGAGAATTAGGTGCTGAAAAGACAAGGCCTTGTCTGCAAAATCCCATGAGGTCACATAATCTGTGCTGGAGAAGACAAAATAGTTTCCATTTTAAGAATGTTTTTACCAAGACTTTTAATCCTCCAATGCATAGTAATATTTTGTAAAAGTGCCTTCCGAGATCTACTAACACCATGCATCACTGAGCCATATTATGCACTGATGTAATGGCATTCAAACTGTTTCTCTCCAGAGTGGAGTTCAATAATTCTGGTTCTACCAATGTTTTTAAATCAACAGTTCTGTATATCAACAGTTCTGTATATATATATATATGTGACTAAACATATACATAGGGTGATATATATGTATCTTCCCACACTTCATGATGTGCAAATTCTTCTTTCATTTCTTGAAAGGGGTCGCAGTACGGCTCTAATTAAAGGGGTCCTTCTATATATCTTAGTAGAATAGGTCAACTTACCAATGTTTTGAGGGCCTAGATTGATTTTGCTGTGGAGCCCAGTAACATCTAGTTACACTACTGCAAAGCAGAAATCTGTTTTAAGCCTTCTTAAAATATATTTCTTCTTTGCAGTGGTGCTTTATAATACAATACATGTTATAAAATATAATTTTTTTTCTGTTTATGACAAACAAATGGACGATTATATACATCATAACATGTACATCTATAAGTACAAAATAGCACATTGAAAGCACTATTTCTATAAATAGAGCTGTGTTGCACACCTTTTGCCTATTATTTTAATAGCGAAAAATTATTTTCTTATTTCTTTAGATGAATAGATCAAACAGGGAGATTGAAGCTACACCATGTTTGGTTCTTGAGAAGCAGATAATTAGATTTCCAGTGTATATATAATACCCCTGCAAAATGGGTTCTGAACAAAACAGTCACAACAAAGGGGGAAGGGATAGGGTTGTATACTGCTAATCTAATCATCTACCTTGCAAGGACCAAATGTGGAGTAGCTGTCTGTTATATATTGTTTTCTGTATCTATTGAAAGTCATAAAGTGGGCTAGAAATCTCTCTCCTTTAGGCATCTATTCTGCCTTATTGAAAGATGCTCTCTATCACATTGAGTGATTAAGGAAACCTGATATCCTGTAACTTCTAATAGCAAAGTCCTGAAAATATTCCCCAAATCCTTAATATTTAATAGGGCCATTTATAATTAATACTGTGCTGAATTTTTTTTAAATGTCTGTGGATGTATTAAAATAAGAGGCATCCAATTTACTGAGCAATTTGACTGCAATCTGCAGTGTGTTTAGAAATACTGCAATAAGTTAGATATGTTGGTGCTATAGATATACATGTTAATAATTTAGACACTGTGTACATATATCATTTGTAAATAAATGAATTCAATAAATAAATACATTTCCATATCTTAAATAAGTAAAATAAGTTCTTTTCATTATGGATTTATTCATTAACCTTTACTCAGTTGAATAACATTCAAAAAGTGGTATAACCTTTTTAAAAAGCAAGCTGAAACTGATGAAATACCAATAGTTTTTAAATTACAAATGTTGAAATGTACATATTGTAAGAGAATCAACACATTTATTGGCTGGACATGCATGGTTTTCAGCAGTATAGCTTTATTTTCTATAAAGAAATGATATGGAGCACCATTGTAGTGTGCTATTAAGGGGGGTTTACCCTTGGCCGAGGGGTAGTGAGTGTCTCCTTGTCTATTTTATGGGAGGGAGAACATAGTGCTGCCTCTTTGAACTTGGTTCTTGGGGTGCTTGTGCTGGGTCTCACAAGAAACAGGTCTCAGTAAGAAGATCCTAAGCCCTAAGGAAATTAAGCTTTAGTGATGTCATAAATAGGGGACTTTATGAATTATGAAGACAAGAGACCAAACCATTACAGGAGTGATCAGATCAGACAATGTAAGGTAGTATATAGTAGTATAAATAGTTAAAACCCCCTGTGATTTCTGCTATCTCATGTTTGCTGTCTAAAACTTGTGATACCACAAAGTGGGAGTAGACTGGGGACTTTTGTCTCAAATTTTGCCTTGTGAGAAGCTAAGAAGATAAGAAGTTATCCTACAAAACTGCAAACTGCAAGGACCATGGAGAGAAAACAGATTTAGAGATGCATGATAAAAAAATTGCACACACACACACACCTATGGTGGTCCTAACGATTCCCCGGTCATATTGTCATACTGGTACGGTTGCATTTCTTCGAGAAATTGCCCCTAATCAGTTGATCTTGCTTCTTTGTAAAACAAGAGTAAACAAGTAAAAAATTACAAAATAGCTAGAACATAAGCATGCATACACAGTTTAATGTTCAAATATCAGAAGATGAATAAAGGCACTACTTCAAATGAAATCATTTAACATTGTTTTCTTCCACCAAATTGTAGGCTTGTCAGAGAAGTCTTTATCAAAGTGAAATTAAAATGAGTTTAAACATATCAATACATGAATGCGGACATCCCCACAGAGGGCATCACATCATTTATTAGACACCAGCTCCGAAAAATAAACTAGGGCATATCTATTATAAGGTATACAAAAACTGTAAAAAAATTGAAATAAAATCAAGTTTTTTTTATATATTCTGAGTACAAATTTTGAATTTGTGTACAGCAGAGTTACAGGGTGTTGTACAGTAGGTGTATTTACCTACTTTAAATTCTTCAGAATCTCTAAAACCTTACTAAACTATTCATATTTCTGGTTGTCTACATGCCGCATACACCTATGTAGTATCAAACTATTCAAGTTTTGTTTATGCAGTACTGGGAGAAAAGTTGATGTTGTTTTCTCTTTCTAAAGTAAAAATTTGTGATAGAAAATGCTGCCAAGTGGCAATTTTCAGTGGATAAAAAGATATCGTTTTGTGGGGTTACTTTACTTACAGGGGCTTTTGAGATAATGTGTTCAGTTTGGGGGCTGATATGTCAGAAATGTACATTTATGTAAATCCTGTTTCGTTGTGCTGTGAGTTTTTTTATCAATACATGTCAGGAATTCCTGTACAAATATATATATATATAAACTTATAGAATGTCAGCTTGAAAAGCAAAAATTAGTTGCGTGGGTGCACAGCCAAGTAAAGTAAACTGGAATCAGGTGAAGAGCTCGCACTCACAGGACTTATTCAAAAAAATTTATTATATACTTAAAAAAAACACACTAACGTTTTGGCTATAGCAAAACACGGGGGGATTGTGGGAAGCACTCTAAAGGCTAGGTTAAAGTATATTTAAGTATATTGGGAGTGCTACTTATAAAACACACTCCCTGCCTGGGCCCCTGTCTCATAAGTAAATCAGTATAAATGCCAGTGCATATTTTTCAAAGACAGGGGTTATTTTATACAAAGTTATGATCATAAAATTGATAAGCCACCATACCACGTCAAGGTAAACCCCATATGGCAGTCCCTAACTTATTTTCATAATTTTTAAAAGTTTTTTTATTTCTTTGCATAGTAGCATTACCTGTAATCATTGTGTTGAGCCTTGGTTTCAATTTGAGGGCTATATCCTCCCCCGCCAACATATGGCTTTTAAGAGAGAGCGATTCCCAAACCAACGCCCATTTTTTAATAGCACTAGCCTTTGTCATAGTTACACAGCAATATGCTCAACCAAGATTTAAACACCAAGTGGCGGGAAGGGAGAGTTAATGACATCATTCTACGTCATTAGCATAACAAACACAGTATTGCTGGTTCTTTGTGGAACATTTATATATATATAAATATATATATATCTATATATAAAAATATATAAAATGAAAATCCTGGGTGCACAGTTCCTGAATATGTTTCTTCATATCTTGATCTGCTCTGGTTTTTGTCTGATAGTCCAATAAAGTCAAGTTTTTTGTGGCGACAATTCGATAATTTCGAGTTTGCAGAGCATTCATTGTACGATTCAAATTGACGCTGGATTTTTTTGCAACTTTTTCACTCACTGACTTTTGCATGAAGAAGTAGGTTTAAAGATGAACAATATTTTATATTTTCCTGTGCAGATATATGCAATATAATTGTTTTCAGTTGAGCTTGTTTGATGGGGAACAAGGCTACAAACACTACAGAATGTTCCACATTATTACCCCTATGTGATGTATTTGTGTTTGGTAAGGAGCAAGGACATGAATTCCCAATATAATGAGATTGCAATTTATTGGGAGAACTGAAGAGTCAGTGTGTTTCATATCTGACCTTGGTTAGGGGGACTTTTGATTGAGCAGCAGATGTAACTCTGCCTGCTATTTTCCCTATCACTGTCTGTCAGATTGTCTATCTCTGAAGGGTGCAGAGGAATCATGGAATGACCCCAGAAAGAAAGTGGAAGTTACATGGCAATTGTTTAACAACAAAGACCTTGGGCACAGAATTTTAGATGGAAATGCCTGTGTTGGTTTGTCAAAAGAAGTGACAAAAGACATCTTAAAATAATCTAGTACTATTGAGTGGTTCAGTGTGGACACTTACTAAACCTCAAATTTATCTTGTCTGGCTTTTGGGGAAAAAACTAAATTTTTTTTTATGGAAAAAACATGGATTTTTCAAGATCAATTGTACCCCAATACTGCAAAATGTCTGAATCAAAAAATCCGCCATCTTGGATCTGTCAAGGTCATGTATAAGTCAATGAGAGATGTCTATATCCCAATTTGAAGCTATAGATGATAGGTTATATATATATATGTGATAAATGTAAAAAAGGTGTCATTTCTGGTGTCAGTAGTTCTTTAAGGTTCTTAACACCAAAACAATGGTTCTCAATCAGCGGTTTTCCTTCACTAAAAGCATTCAGGAGAATAAAGTGATGCATGTAAGTACAATACCTTTTTTTGAGAGCTTAATTTTATAAATGCTAACCCTTTATGCATTTTCTAAATTGCAGTGGACTCATCTCATACACCGAAAAAAAATTTGTATATAATCATGCTATGTTTAAAAAATGTATTTATTGAATAGTAAAAGTCAAAATATTACCCCACATGGAGCCTAACGCGGGCCTCTCAGCACTTAGTCATAGGCAAACAGTGGACTCATCTCCAAAAGATCTATTGGCTCCAAGAATGGTTTTGTGGTGGAAACCAATTGCAAATAAAGTGACTTTACAATCCCATGAATTCTCAGATGTTTGAAACTACACATCTGCTGAGGGAATTGATTGGAATACTTCTTTATCATGGGTGTTGTGCAGTCAACTTGAATGTACTATGAGCAAAGGCATATTTATTAAAAAAAACAAAAAACACCCAGCCTCTTCCACGGATTTCCATAGGAAATCTGGTGAAAGAGCTGGGGGGTGAGGGGTATGGGGTCGAGCGGGTTGTCGGAAGTGACGTCACGCGCAGCACGCGATGTCGCATTCCGCATCGCATAGGGGGCATGTTTAGGTCCAATGCCAAGGGCAGCATCAGACCTAAATACAGTCCTGACTCTGGTATTCCCCACTTTTGCTTAAATTGATATTTTCCAATTTTTTATAAATTTGAAAATATTTATTAATTAAAATAATAGGGTAATGTTATACAGTACTTACTTTTAAATAAGATCAGGGGAGTATTTGTGGTTAAAGCATATACAGTATGTGCAGGGTCTGACTGTGCCGGCAGGACACTGGAAAAAATCAGGTGGGCCACCAGCTCTTGTGGGCTCCACCAGTCCAGATCTTCCTGCCATGAGCTACCTTCTTCAGGCCAGTTGCAGTAAAAATACAATGCAAGAACATGCATACGTGTGGAGCATCAGGAGGGGGGTTAGAGGGGGGTCAAAGGGAGATCCTTAGAAAGCGGCCCCAGCGGGCCTGGGCCCCCCAGTCTGTTATTGGTTATGGCTATGTTCTGGTTTATTATTCTGGAGGTTCTGTATAATGGAATAAAGGACAATGTCCTTCAGGAATTAGCTGTCTAACAATATTGTTTGTAGTCATGTGGAGTAAATCAGCTGGCATGCCTATCTTACTTGCCACACAATACTGAACCCAAGCCTTTGTTGAGCATTGAGTACTTTTACTAAATTCCCCAGCTTAATATCACTTTACTGCTTCATTTTGTTGTGATTTCCTGGCAGCATGTCTCCTGAAGGATTCATTTATTTTACTGCTATAGGCATTATCGATATCTGTCTGGATATCACCCACTTTTTGTATCAACCTTATATATTACTGATTAATTCCCAGGGTAAAATAAAAACCTTTTTCGAAGCAGAATGAATTACTAATGAAGCATGGGCATAGAGAATGTGCATCAATCCCCTTTTTGTTTAAGGCAATTCTGGTTAGGTCAGTCATACTTCCATGCTTTATTTAAACTTTAATTAGCCTTTGAGTGGTCATACTAACCCATCTTTCATTAACGTTAGTCAACAGGCAGTCGAAACTTCTTTGTGGTAGTAGCAAGGCCACCCCTGTACCATTAATGGTGTCGGCCTTGTAGATTTCACCCCTCCCATATATAACGGGAGAGGTTTAATCTGTGGGAACAATGCTTTGAGACACTTTAACCACAAAATGCAAACAAGCAGGGAGAAAATATGAATGTTACTGAATTGGTCAGTTCAATCAAGCCAGAAATAAACAAATAATTATGTGTACTGGTTGCTTAATATTGATAAATCCACAAAGCCTCTGGTATATATCATGTACAGATAACATGGAAATATAATAAAGCACAAGAAATAATTATTCAGTTTTCACTTTGCTGTCAGTTGCATAAGTGAATGATTTTCATTTACTCACCTTACCTTTGATGCTGTACATGTGCATCTCTAATACTAAATGGCATCACATCACAGTTGTTTAGTTAGCAACATAACTCTGGATTCTTGGGTGCTAATTTAGAGTGTGAGCCATCACTGAGCATAACAAGATTGTGCTTTGAATTTATAACAGAGCTAAATCCATTATAAAGAGTCCTGGAGCGTGACATCCCTCATCTGCGGAGCTGGAGAATTGCAGTCTAGTAGTAAAGGTAAATAAGAAGTTTAAAAATGTACTCAAGTCCTCATTTCACTCTTGTGTACAGTGTGAAATAAAATATATATATATATATATATATATATATATATATATTACAGGGAAGGACTTCTTTAGACAGTGGAGAGAATTAACCATGAGGAAAAAGAGAACATAACCTACTCTTATCTGCTACATTTCTCCTTTTTTAAAAACACTTTTATAGGGTATGATACTATTTGTAGTTATGTATAAACCGAAGGAACACTTTATTGTTGCAGGTTACCTTTATATGTTCAGTTGCCTGGCAGCACTCCAGTGCAGAAATTGTGCACAGTAATATAGAAACATATGAGAGAAGCCACCTGTTTCATTGTTGTTCTAACTTGTCATTTGATAAAAGCTTTCTGTTCAACAGCTCCCTACTAAGATGTGCATAATATATCCAAAAAGGAAGAGAATGCAGACACTGTGTTAATGATTACGTACAAGTAACCTTAATAATAACAAACTTAATGTGCACAGCACATATTAGTCACATCATCACCCCAATGTAGGCATTGATTGGTATTAATACATTTGTTAAAGGGCAACTAAAGTCTAAAATAGAGTCATGTTTGAAATGCTGTATTTTGTATATTAAATATAAACATAAACTCACTGCACCAGAAGCTTAATAAGACAAATGATTTATGCTTTCAAAGTTGGCACAGGGGGCTTATAACTTTGTTAAACATCTTTGCAATACCAAGTCTACGCACATGCTCAGTGAGGTCTAGGCTTCAGTCGGGAGCTTAAGCTTAGGGATCGTCATAAATTATCAAAACAGAACAGGTCAAATAATATCTCCCTTTGAAGCCAATACAGCAGGACTGTTTAATAATCAGAATATATAGATTACACTGGGTCTGTGGATACTAATCTCTACATAGTTGCCGGCTGCTCTACATGGAAACAAACAAACCTGCTTGAGTTCTGGGAAGTAAGGTGGGGGCTCCCCCTGCCATTTGAAAGTATGATTGTTTCCCTGCAGAGCAGTTAGAGACTGTAAGAAATTTCCTTTCCGCAGCTGTCAGAGCAAGTTAAATGAAGGAGGCATTTCATAGTAGACATTTTTTAATTAAAATATATAGGAGATAGTTTTCTTTTTCATTAAAGAGAGTAAAAATGGGATTTTATTGTTTTGCTTTTACATGCAGTTTTCCAAGATCTTCCTGCAGTCTACCCAGGATCTGTAGTGAAGCTTATACATACTCTGCCTATGAGTTTATAAAAATATCTATTTTATATAGCTTGCTTTCCAAAAAAGCATTCTAGCATTAATAAGACTAGTATTTCTACAAGACTAGTGGAATTGCAAGAAAATTAACATGACTTGCTCTAGAGTACTAAGTAACAACATAATGAGTACTCCAATGATTGAGGAAGATAATTTTGCTTTAATAAAGCATCTACTAATGGGAAAACTTATAGCATTAGGATGTATGTGAGAGCAGGAGTAATAGGTATGGGCTGAAAATAAGGATTTGCGGTGTTGTTGGACGAACTGTACTTATTTGTGATACATTATTGAACAGCTAATAGATCTTTCTTTAGTTAGACTATGTAATGAATGTTAAGGCATTCTATCCGAAGGCAATAGATTTAGTTGAATCCAAACCCCCCTGTGCCTTTTTTATTTCTGAAGAACTGATTGCAAATCAAGAAACATTGTGAGGGACCCTGAGGCAGCCACCTTAACTGAGGTCAAAATCCAGACACGAATGTGGCTTTACAAGTTTGTGTGTGTAAGTTAGAAACTCTTGCTGCTCATAGAATTTGCATTACTTTAAACTAATCTTGCTATAACTGCCTAAAGGGACTTATTGCATGGAAAGTAAGCCAGGTTTAGGTGAAGACGCTTTTTGGTAAACTTGAAACATTCTTTTTTAAAAACATACCAGTAGATATAAAGTCCAGTTTATTTTAACTAACTATAAAAATTCTTGATTCTTATGCTATTCCCCAGATCTCATTATAATGAATCCCTCTTATTCAATAAACAATTTAATCTGCATGTAGCAGAACTACTAACATTAAATCTGCCAGAAATGCATAAAGTACTGTGGGCAAATACTATAAACAACATAAGGTATCTTACACCTTATGGTTTTGGGCATGACAGCAGCAGATTAAGGATACTGACATTTTAGCAAAACTCACACATATATACACACACACACACTTCACAAACACAGATAATGCAGACACATCATTTACATGGTGAGAATATACTGACCTGTGTGCAATCAGCTGCCAGTCTCCTCCACTGCTCACTCCCTACTTCCCGTGTTTAAAGCTTCTATTCATTCCCACACCCCCTCCTCCACTCCCACAGCAGCCTCTATGTCATCTGCAGCACCGGGAGAACTACTATTGCTGCTGCCTGCAAGGAGTGAAGACAAGGAAGGGGAGACATGAACATCACTCAGTATCGATACATCTGCACAGAGCTGAAGGATCCTCCTGGCTTATCTGGAAAACTTACAGAGAGGATATCACAAGCTACCTAAAGTTGGGACAATCTTTTAGCATCTCCTCGTATCCCCCTCCCTTTCCTTGATGATGAACTATGCACTGGTTATATAAAGCCTGGCACTAGGGTTGCCCTGGGGTTCCTCAAGTATTTCCAGCATACAGACTGAATCAGCCAAAGCAACTTTGCTTCTCAAAAACGTTAAGGAACGTCAGAAGGAGCCTGAAATTCCATCTGCTCTGCAGGATAACTTATACAAGTACCCCGATGAGGACATGATTATAGTCAAGCAAGGTGTAGCCAATACAATTCTATATGTGAATGTAACAGGGTATATCGTCTGTGCCTGGGAAAAGATTAATCCAGCAAAATGCAGGTGAATATAAAGTTATACCTATATTCCATAGAAAAGCAATAACTGGAATTTGTTTGCACAAAGAGAAAATGATGAAGCCAGAAAAATATTTCTTCACTTGAATAATGGTTATACAATTAAAGAGCTAAATTAGCTAAACTTCAGCCATATGTATATTTTATATTGCCAGATTGTTGGTGTATTGGTATGGATGTTGCATACAGCAAACTAATGAAGAGTCAGTAGAACGTGACTTGAAGCCAGCTGAAAAAATAACCTGTGTCACTGTATGAGTGGAAGTCTGTGTTCCAGTTCTATGTTCTGGAAGGTCCAGTCAGACACAGGATGTTTTTAAAATTTTATTTTAAGATTCACTCTAAAATTTTTGAATCTATGAGCTGTTCTGTGGTCTCCTAAAAAAACGTTTGTTTATTGGTCTCAACAATCAACTCAGACATATTGTGCATGAAGATAATATTTTACCAGGAGTAAAATAAGAAATCATTGCATTGGAAGTTACACAGCAGCACAAAGGAATTGCTAGAAGACATATTGAAGGCAAATTGAGAGTGGTGGAATGATAAAAATGGAACACGTGACTGAATGTCAAGAAGTTATTGACCATCTGAATGTGTCTCAAACCAATAACTCCTTTGATGGAAGAAGTTGTGTCACAAGTCTAGACAGCAACGAGCAGGAGGATGTGCTACCCTTCTCACAGATAGTCTTAACAGTTTTCTTAGCTCTAATTACTTTAGCCACTTTATTGTCCAATGCATTTGTAATTACAACAGTCTATCAAACCAGAAAATTGCACACACCTGCTAACTATCTCATAGCTTCACTGGCATTTACAGACCTTTTGGTATCGATTCTGGTTTTGCCAATTGCTATTGTATATACTGTAACTGGTAAGTGGACTTTAGGGCAGATTATATGTGATATGTGGTTATCATCGGATATCACTTGTTGCACAGCATCAATCCTCCATTTATGTGTAATAGCTCTGGACAGATACTGGGCAATCACTGATGCAGTTGAATATACCACGAAAAGGACTCCTAAAAGGGCAGTTGTCATGATAGCTCTTGTGTGGGTATTCTCAATCTCAATTTCAATGCCCCCTCTTTTTTGGCGTCAGTCCAAAGCAGAAGAGATAGCAGTTTGTGCAGTAAATACTGATCATGTGTTGTACACCGTGTATTCCACTGTTGGAGCATTCTATATTCCCACATTACTGTTAATAGCGCTTTATGGAAGGATCTATGTTGAAGCAAGATCTAGAATTCTGAAACAGTCCCCTAAAACCACTGGCAAGCGACTGACAAAGGCTCATCTAATTACTGATTCCCCTGGTTCCTCATCAGTGTCCTCCACAAACTCAAGGACTCCTGAGATGCCAAGTGATGCAGGATCTCCAGTGTATCTAAATCAAGTCAAAATTAAAGTATCTGATGCTCTCCTGGAGAAAAAGAAGATTATGGCTGCCAGGGAAAGAAAGGCTACAAAGACTTTAGGAGTTATTCTTGGAGCCTATATTGTCTGTTGGTTACCCTTTTTTATTATTTCACTGGTTATGCCAATTTGCAAAGACGCCTGCTGGTTTCATCCTGCAATTTTTGACTTTTTCAATTGGCTGGGATATCTCAACTCTTTAATAAACCCAATAATATATACCATGTCTAATGAGGACTTCAAGCAAGCTTTCCACAAACTGATAAATCGTTTTAAATGCCCATCATGAATTTCGTTTCCTTTTATTTCTCAGTGAGACATGAATGCACTTGTTTGGGTTTGACTTTCCAGGTAAGTTCTTTATCTTTATTTAAAAATCTATGCTAAAGTGACACCAGTTTCATTGGACATTACCGAGTTCCTATGCATACTTTTTGTGGTATATATTAAAACAATCAGTGATAGCTGATTTTTTACATGTTAGGATGTGCAACATGTAAAATGAGGTTTTAGTGGGCTAACACAATAGTGGTGTTTTGATTATTGATGGTATTGAACTGTTTCTTTAGAGATGTGTTTTATCAGACATTATATTCTAATTTCACCCAAATTCCCAGCACCAGATAATATATGCGACTTTTGCCAGACAGGGATTCTACATAGGTAGTACATGCTCATGTCTTTACTATAAGTGTTTATTGGATCGATGAGCAGATTTGTGTCTCAGTTAATTAAATTCAATCACCTGAGTAAACTAAACCAATTTGCTGATTAACTGTGTGATTGAGATTCAATATTTAAATTGACATTGATAAATCAGGATACAAATGGGCAGTCTATGAAGCTACTGCACCATGAGGAATTCTAAGAATTCTAAGTAGGTGAGCTATATGTTTTAATTTTAACTGCAAATCTCCATTCAGCATGGCTGTTGGGCTGAGGATGTGAAATATATGGAAATTTAATGACCAATGTATATCTGTTGTTTGAGTAAACTTTTAAATGTAAACTTTAATGTTGATCTTAGTATCTTATGAGGCAATTGATACATGGGTATAGCATTTTATCATATATGTACTGATTGGAATAGTGGTTTTCATGGCTCTTTAAGAGTGTCATTCAGAGCAGAGGCTCCACATGGATGTGTATTAATGAAAGCACTGACCCAAACCTTTAACCCATACGGCCACATAATACTTTATTATGCAACTTTTAATTATGTTATTATGAATGCCAGTGATACAAAGTAGAGGTGATCATATATCATTTCTATCTTACCTTCTGATTTCTAATAGTTAAGAACAAGCTGAAGATAGCTACGTCTCTATTGGAAACTCAGCCTTTCCCTTTCATTCAAAAATTTAAGATGGCTGTTATACCACAAGTAGCTATTATTTTATTAAATATCCAAGTTGACACTTTACCAATAATGCTCTGAATGTTTTCCTTTTGTCTGCAGAACCAAGTCGATATTGTAAAGAATCACTGCCTGAAAAACACCCCATCCTGAGTTGTGAGACTCATGAATTCTGCTCAGCGCAAACGTCAATACATACTGCCATCCTACTGTTCAGCTCTGCATTTCACTCTTATGACTCTTGCAATGATACTGCTTAACTATTCACTCATGTCAGATGCAAATGGGGAGACTTCAAATCCATGCTTTCAATAGTCAAATGGATAAAAAAATTGACTAATCATAATCCTGTTTTGCTGTTATGTTCCAGCTTTTGTTTCTATTCTTGTTTTTACAACATATCTTGGGAAACGCAGCCATGCACGTACTAGGGGAGTGATTAAGAGCACAAAGTATGTTTTTCCTTTGACTCTAATATGTCTGTGTTTGCTTGTCTTTTATGTCTGCAGGACGCAGGATGGTTGATAAAATATTTTCTTAAAATCAAAACTAGTAAAACAGAGGTGTGCAATGCTATTTTTGTATTTTAAGATCAGGAAAAATTAACACTATGTCCTATAAATGAATAAAATCAATTGCACATAAGTATAATTTATTGATAAAACTATTTTTTTTTTTTAATTCATACTTTGGGGCATATTTATAAAGTTTGGTGTATAAACGCTTTAAGATTATAGTGCACCGTGTAATAAATCGTATTATTATATGTGTTTAATAATTTTTATGTTACTGTGTAGTTAAGTGTAAAATGTTTGTAAAAATAAGGCGTTGACTAGAAAAAAAAAAGGTGTGGAATATCTGGCATTGTGGGACGTTACTTTTTAAACAGCATTTTAAATCATTTGATTTGTTGACTTCAATAAAGTCAGGTTAAGACTGCTGTAAAATAGTATCATAATATTGTTAAATGACATTAAAAACCCAACACTTTTTTACATACACGGATTTAAAGGATTTTTTTTGAGATTGTGATGCATGGCAGTGTCACTTGTGAGAACAGAAGATGATGTTTTATAAATAGGCCATTTATTCAACACCTTTCTATTATGGGGCAGCTTTATTAAAGGTTGAGTTGGTTTTTTTTTGCATTAAAATTTTTTCGAGTTTTAGAGGGTACTTTTCAGTCAAAATCTGAATTTTTTAATAAAAAAAAAACTCTTTACTGTATTATACCCCTTGAATCTGAAAATACTCAATTTAAAACCTGTCAAGGTCATGTAGGAGTCAATGGCAGAGGTACCTTGAACCATTTGAAGATGTTAATAGCCTTCATGATTGAGTTTTCAAAATTTTTCCAGTGGGGCTTGCTCAAAAACTCAATCAATTTGAGTGATTACAGTTGTTTACGCTGCAAACTTGATCAATTTGAGTAATTGAGTTTTTCACCCCGACTACACTCTTTCGAGTTTTTTACTTTCATGTTTTTTCTTAAATTAGAAAACATTCAAGTTGTTAGTTTATTCAAGTTCAGTTAAAGTTTAAAAAAGCCCACAAAGCTCTAAAATTCAGCCTTTGATAAATAACTCCGTAAGGGGCTGATTTACTAGGGGTCGAATTTGAAGTGGAAAATACTTCAACTTCGAATATCGAAGTCGAAGTATTTTTCAAAAAATTTGGCTATCCTGCGGTCAAAGTAAAAATCGCTCGATAGAACAATTAAATCGTTTGAATCAATCGATCCAAAAGATTTTAGCATAGGGTTGAACGATTTTACTATGACTAAAAAAACTCTAGAAGGTCCCCATAGGCTAACATAGGACTTCAGTATGTTTAATTTGTCAAAGTATTGAAGTCAAATTTTTTTTTAAAGAGACAGTACTTTGATTATTGAATGGTCGACTATTCAAACAATTTTACTTCATATCGAAGTAGAAGTCAGTCGTAGTAACCTATTCGATGGTCGACGTATCCAAAAAATTACTTCGAATTTCAAATTTTTTTCTTCAAAAATTCCCTTGATTTCACTTCGAGCCTTAGTAAATCTGCCCCTAAATGTTTTACATATGTTTATAAATATGCCCCTTAAGGTTTACATTAGAAATATGGAAACTACAGCCCTCCAGCTGTTGTAGAACAAGTTGTTGAGCTGTGTTCTTATTTACTGTTCTCAGACCTCATTTTTTTTTTCATTTGGGTTTGTTGGTGAAAGTGCAGTCTATTTAATATATGTTATGCTTGTCCAGTAAGTAACATTGCACATTAAAATCTTTATGTTCAGTTGTCTAATTGATGCACTAGAGACTATGGGCTATGGACAAAAACAAAGCTT
Organism: Xenopus borealis; assembly: GCA_024363595.1. NCBI lineage: Eukaryota > Metazoa > Chordata > Amphibia > Anura > Pipidae > Xenopus > Xenopus borealis. The sequence continues at coordinate 96,283,299 of CM044439.1, forward strand.
TTGTAAAGTGCTACATATCCTACTCTTATGTGGACATGTCATGAGAGTATAAAAATAAATATGTAGATGTAAGTTTGGGTCATAAATCTTTTGAGAGACTTGGCAAAACTCCCACCACCTTATTTTTGCTGTGTGAAAGTTGCTGTCAGTTGCAGTTCAGCAACTGGAGGGCCACCTAATGCTTTACATAAAAACAGGCATCTGTTTGTTAGTCCTATTGTAAAAATTGCACAGTAATATTTTTTTTCCTATACTGACTAATGCACACCCCTACCTGACTGAGCACAAAAAGAATGTATGGATATTTTGCCTGTTTTTATTTTTAAACTACCTATTATGTATTGATTGTAAAATGTCCAGAAACTTTAAATGGAAACTTTAAATGGAAATATCTTTATAAAAAATCATACACTTGTAAAATAAATGGCTAACATTCATAATAAACTAGAGTATTTATTAATATTTAATTTTGTAAGAATAGCTACCATTTTATTTCAATTTTGTGTGGTTATTTTATATGTACAAATCTATTATTACAATAGATTTTATTATTATAAGCTATCTTCTTATATAATTCGGTTTCGTGAGAGTTATTTCCTTTAGCATTGCAAACAACAGCGGTTAACCACAAAGGAAATGGATAGCGACATCATTGCCTTCATAAAAGACCAAAAACCAAGCAAAACTAATTGTACATGCTCATAAACTACTTACAATCATATATGTAAGCAACCAATGAAAGAGGCAACTGTAGAGATCGGCAACATGTCCCATGCACCCCATGCACCCCATGGCTGCCTCCAGTCTATAAAGTGACATCAAGCAGCTAGATCACTTTATTATATAATTTTTGCTTGACTACTCCCTCTAAAGCAAGGTCATTGACATTGTTAATTTAAAAATTGAATTCAATATAGTTTACTACTAGAGAGTGGCATATACTGTGTAAAATTATTTTTCTGTTATCAAGTCTGTTTAGCTTTCTACTTTTTCTGTTATCAAGTCTGTTTAGCTTTCTGCTTTTCTTCTAGTC
>CM044439.1:96300564-96311241 GCA_024363595.1 Xenopus borealis
CAATTATAAACACACACTTTTCCTGTACTGGAGAAAAAAACTGTGGGAAAAATGCAAAACCTTGATATATTATAGAAAATAAAATGTGAAAATTCGGCAGACAAAAGCTCACCAGCCAGTTTTTTAAATTAACTTTATTTATTGATTTTCCTAGTTATCGTCTAGTTATTTCTCAGCCTCATTGAAAATGAATGGACCAATGTAATTCTTGCATGCATCAAGTATTTTCCACATAACTTTTAAATAAGTTAGTGCTAGTGGAAAAAAAGGTGATCGAGAGAAAAAAGTTGTGTGTATTCTGTTGCCCTTTTTTTATGCAATCATATTTTTCTGTAAATTGACCTCCCTAGCTATTGCATACTTGAAAATGTTACCAAAAGCAATTACTACTTTTTATATCCTTTTCCAAGACTAGGTTAAATTATTCATCATTACAATCACAATGATAATAAACAATATTTACTATGCAACAACCAGTACATTGCATTAAGGTTTCCTTCCGCTGCCACTGGTAAACTAGTCTGACTTGTGATACAGAGTGTGATAAAGAAGCAAACTAAAGGAAAAACTATTTATTTTGCCTTAGGGAAATGCAACACAGGGCATATTGTCATCGTGTTAAAGAGTGGGTGGTTCCATGCCTGAAAATAAAGTATAAAATTGGCACAAAAATGCTTGCTGATGTATTTTTCTGACTGACCAGAAGAAGGTGTCCTACAACAATATTTTTTTAAAACACAATGGTGGGCTGTGTATTCTGTGTTCTGGGTACCAGATTTATGTGTGTTAAAATATTTTTAATTAGCACTATTTAGGGCACAGATTTGTAAAGTTCTAGTGCAGTCACATTATGTCTTTATACTTGGCTCCTGTCTCTTGCAATAGCGTGCTAGCTGCCGCATAATTTAAGGCTATTTTGGGTTTTTCATTCATGCATTTTATATAGAGCTGGATAGTGTTGCATATTTTGCAAAAGGGTAGAAATATGGTTCTTCACCTGAGAAGCTTTCTGTTCTGGAAAATATTTTCATGGCTCAGTAAGCTTACTATTTTCTTAAGGGGAGATTGGTAAAAATAAATACAAAAATATGCAAAAATGTGTATGTTTTTAAATTATAGCAATATCAATAAAATGCCAGACTTTGCAGAAAGGAAAAAAAAGGCATTAATGTACTTGAAATATTATTTAGACCTTAAATATTGAAACCTAAATATCAACATCCAATCTTAACCAAATGAGCTAGACAGAAACATGAAATACTGAGACAATGAAACCTACCAAGTGAAAATTAAATGCAGGAAGGGAATAAGCAAAATGCTAAATCTTTTCTATGTGAATGAAACAGAGAAGGAAATGATTTGTTTAGTAGACAGAGAAAGTTAAAAAACTAGAGCAGACAAATCCACAGGAGCAAATAAGCAGAGAAATGAAAGGACAGAGTCAGATAATGTAAGGGTAGAAGTAAACATAATACTTTATTTTAGTGGTTGTCTGTTTTTTAAAAACGATCAAACCAACTTCTCAACCAAACTGTTCTCACATGGCAGTGTCCAATAGACAAGCAAACAGTATTTACAGCTTTGCTTTTCTTTAAGGAAAAAAACCTTGTTATTTATTTGCAGAATAAAATAACTTTACTTTAGGGCTAGTTATGACTTTATTGATCGTGAAAGCAATCTCTTCAAAGAATGAAACACAAATTGGTGTAGGTTCTCTAAACCAAATTACATATACAATCTGGACATTCTGCACATTTCCAATCTACCTGCCCTGAAAGGTCCTTCTTGATGATCTGAGAATGCGTTTACTAAAATATTGTTGTTTTCAGAAATACAATATTTTTATAACCAGATATTCTTTAAAGTAGATCATTTCAATTGCTCCTAAAAGGCAAAAATGTTAAATAATCAATAACCCATTAAGACCTCATACTATAGAGACGAAATAGAATCTATTAGCAGTTTCCCTATGAATGGATGAGTTAACCGTGTGGCAAAAACTTCAAGAAGCACTGTGTCAATGAAGATTTTCATTTATTCAAATAATAATATACAGTATCTAGTAGAAATAAGTCTAAAGCCACTTGGATGAACGATGAAATGTTTTCAAGAAGGTCCAGTCGATTTAGACTTATTTCTACAGGTAAAGGGCCTGTTATCCAGAATGCTTGGGACTTGGGGTTATAGGGGTCTTTCTAAAAAATTATTTAAATATTAAATAAACCCAACTGGCTGGTTTTGCCTCCAATGAGGATTAATTATATCTTATTTGGGGTCAAGTACAATGTACAGAGTATAATTATATTATTACAGAGAAAAGGGCAATCGTTTTTAAAAATGCGAATCATTTGATATTTGGTTGAAGTGTCACATTCTATATTCAATGCGGTTGCTGTATGTCTTCTTTTTCCTGTCTTGTTTGCCCTGGATTTTGCTTTTGGTCCTAGTCTTGTCCCTGGCATTCCTATTTGTTTATGTCTGTTGGTCTCATAAAGCTCATTTCTTTATATTGACTCTTGGTCTATTGATCTTGTCTCTCACCTGTTCATTTCTGCTCTTCAATACCTTTTGGAAACTGAGCTCACAAGAATGTTACCTGATGGGTTAGAGTAATTAGACAACTCCTCCTGGGATTTGGGATGCCTTAAAAGGCATCTATTTTTATGTTGCCCATATTCTGCATGATTCTATCCATATAGCAGGTTGAATCAACTCAAGTGTAATTTTAAATAATAATAATACAAGTTAAAATAATGCAGTTTATGTGTTAGATCTGTCATTTGGCAGGCCAAAAGAATAGGACCTTCTCGCTTGTTTACTTGACTGCAAGGTTTTAAAATGTGATGAAACTTTTCCAGGTGTAAATGTTGATTGTTGATAAATTCGCGAATCGCCAGCGAAATTTTGCTTAGCGAAAATTCGCTAGAAAAACGAGTCGCGCGACTCGCCGAAAACAACGCGACGCGCACCGAAAAAGACGCGACGCACGTCGGAAATGACGTGACGAAAACGACGCAACGCGCGTCGGAAATGAAGCGACGTGCCAAAGTTGACACGGCGCACGTCAAAAGCGTCCCGCGACTCGTTTCGCTAATTTTTCGTCAATTCATGAATTTCTCTGGAAATTCGCAAATTTTCCGGCGAAGCGAATCTCGGGAGATTCGCCCATCACTATTGATTGTATCATGAATCCAGTATCTGAACTTGTAATGGATACAGTATTCAGTTTTTTTTATTGTTCTGACATGTTGCTATGAATATGTATTTATTTATGTTATATTCTGATGTTATGTGTGCTTTTGCTCACATTTTACATTCACTTCTACTAACTCATATTTGAATATTTATTACTATCCTTCCCAAAAGTGCACACGACAGATAAAAATATGTGAAGAAGCAGGCATCTGCTGAGTTACAACTGATTTGATGTACATGATAATTTCCTAAGGGAAACCCCTCTCCACTTACACCCTGACACCTAAATCAATAACTAATATTATACAAAAACCACTAGGAAAGCTAGGATTAGGTTTTGCTACCTACTATGAAAAATGGATATTCTGGACGACTTAATCATTATAATATTTTCCAAAATATGCTCTTATACGACCAAAACAACTAGTAAGAAAAACGGGGAGGAATATAAAATAAATTAATAAATGGAATAAAAATAATGCACAATGTCAAATTGTTAGGTAGAAATTAGTGAAATCCTAAAAAAATACGTATTTTGTCACTTCTATGGACTGTTCCAAGGTCACCATAAATATGCATGATGGAAGAAGATGCCTGCAGTACAAATGCTGCATTAAACAATGTTTTTAAGTGTTTATTCTTTAAAGACTAAATGTTTACTGGCAGGCCGCATGCACTGAAGTGGCAATTGAAAAGCTTTGTTCTCAGCTCTCTAATAGCAGCCACATGAAGACAAAAAGGTTTAAAGTGAAGTGAGGTAGTGAAAATACTAAATCAATACCCTCATGACAGAAAATGTACCCATGTGATTAAACATCAACATTTGCGTGACACTTTTTCATTAAAAAGGGGGGTTTCTTTGTCAGCGGAGGCACCTTTAACTATCTGGCTATATGTCTAGTCTCTAATCATTACAATAGTGTTTTCAGAGGAAAAACATATTACAAGCAAAGATGAATGACCAAGATTCTATGCAGAATTGGTTACAAATGATGTGGCTGGACTTCTGAGTTTATCACTTATGACCTCTCTTAATGTGCTATCTGAATCTTATCCCTTATCTAAGTTACTGTACACCATAACAACATGGGAACCCAGATCTCTAGATACTGCATTCTGAATCCAAATTTTTTTATTATTGATTTAATATGAGTAGCGAGTGTAAAGATATATTGTATATGCATTTATAGATTGTGTTCTATTCCACAGTTCCTTAAATAGGTATTAAAAATGAGATCACATCTAAACCATTGAATTATACAACATGTTGGCAAAAGAGCAGCTCCTTTGGTCAAGACAAACTGTGCTGTTTATTTGAAGCATCTGTGAAAGCCTAACTGCTCCCAATCATGTAAACTACAACACAAAAAGGAAATCATCTTCTGCATTAATGCAATAGGGCTTGTCTTTCTCTTGATACTTACACTACATCAGTTTTTATATCAATATTGTTATATTAGTGCCTGAATGTGGAGAAAATTCACATAGTTTGCATGGATAAAAGGACAGCTTATCAACATAGTGGTTGATATGATTATGATAAAATCGCCATAGTGCTCCCAACAATGCTTTGCCCTTTCTGAAGCTAAAGGTTGGTTTTGCAGTTTTTTACACAATCTGCACTGTGATACTTCAGTTACTTCAGTTTACTGGTACAGGTATGGGACTTGCTATCTAGAAAGCTTGAGGTCTGAGGTTTTCCAGATAAGGAAATTTCGATCTCCATTAGTCTATTACAAAAATATTGGGACATTCATTAAACCCATTAGGCTTGTTTGGCCTCCAGTAAGGATTAATTATAACCTAGTTTTGCTCAAGTGCAAGCCAAGGCACTGTTTTATTGTTAAATATAATAAGGAAATCTAGAGTAATCTAGAGTCTTTCTGTTTTTCAGATTTTTTATTAATAACACCGATTCTGGATAAAAGATACCATACCTGTACAAAGCAAACCAAATATATTGCAGACCAATTTTAAGTGGAGAGGCAGAAAATCACTCTAACCCATACTTATAAAATGGAAACCGGCAGTGCATAGACGATTTTAACAAAATCCCCAGTTATCTAGAAATGCTAAATATTTAAAGAAGAATGTTGAAAGGTATTTTTAACCTATATAAGAAAATATTTAAGAAACGTTGTTCAGTGTTTGATCATTTATTAATCTGTCTTGGAAGTTAGATTAAATGATTAAATATGCTTTCAGTATAATCCTCTTTAGCCACAACCTGTAAAGACATTTAAAGATATTAATTAAAGATACATTTAGGTGCATGCTTCATATCTGCCATTTATGGAAATATAGAGTATGCACCATAAAGGGAATAGTAATATATAGTACGAATAGTAATATGTCCTGCAGCAAGTGGAATTCTGTTGTGTTGAATGTCAAGTTGTTAAACAAAAAACCTAAAATGAAAGCTAACAGTGACTGCTTAGTTTGATATTTTCATTAACACCCCAAACTTATCTAAAACTTATAAAATGGAATAGATCAAATTGTCATGTTTGAATTCTCAGCATTCTAAAATCAGATACTTTTTTAGATTTCTAATAGCTTTTGATAAAAAAAAAAACTGGTTTCCGAAGATCAGGAATCTTTTTCCAGAATAAAGGTTCAGTATCACAATTACTGTTGCTACTTCTATAAGTACAGGTATGGGGCCTTTTATCCAGAATGCTCAGGACATAGGATTTTCTGGATAATGGATTCCTTAATTTAGATCTTCCTACCTTAGGATAAATAAACTCAAGAGGCTGTTTTTTCTTCCAATAAGGATTATCTTTGTTTAGAATAAGTACGAGGTATGGTTTTATTATTACAGAGAATAAGGAAATCATTTTTAAAAAATGTGGATTACTTGGATAAAATAGAGTCTATGTGAAATGGCCATTCAGTAATTCTGAGCTTTCTGCATAACGGGTTTCTGTATAACGGATCCCATACCTGTACTCTGACTTGTGGGATACAGTAGATAAGATAGAAATATCAGAGAGATGAGTCATTTCATAATTATATACTGGTAAAGAACGGTAAAGAAGACAAGTCTGAATACTCTGTTCTAACTAATGGCTACAATTTAGATATGTAGTAGATCATAACTATTCAGTAAAAGTGTACAAATAACTGCCCTCATTTGAGCTGAGAAAGCATACAGTAAGTACCTCATTTCTACCTATTTCATGTCGTAATGAAACACTATCTACTTCAATTTCCCTCCTTGGCCGGGAAATGCAACAATTTCCAACACCATACAGTTACAGAGTCTGCACTTGAGTGATATTTAAATTCTTCACTGCAGTTTAAATCACTCAGTTTACTTTACATTTGTATACACTAATCATTACTGTAATAGCTGCAGAGGTTTGATCTAAGCACATCAAGCCACAGGCCTCATGGTCATTTAAGCGTATAAATCACCTATTTCAAGGAGGCGGTATCACAGTCCCTTAACTTAATAAAAAGCTCCTTTGATGAATGATTGCCGTTTTATAATAATGCTGCAGCTCTTGCTGTCACGACGAATGTACATGGTTTTCAGCCCTATAGAAGGTCTATACTAAATGAAATGATGGCAGTATTATTTCCATTAAAATAATTAAGATTCATAATGCTGTATTTAGCTCTCCTACATATATATGATTTCTAAATCCTCTTAGCAGAGAAACTCTGTAACACTGTTACCTAGTGTTTGATTCAGAAAGCTTGTGTAAGGAAATACATTCTGTTGTACAATATGGAAAACCTGATGACTAGAAATCTCCAAATTACAGGAAGGCCATCTCCCACTAACTCCATTTTAAACAAATCATTACAATTTTTTTTCTAAATAATAATAAAATAGTACATTGTACATGTACTTAACCCCACCTAAAATGCATGAATATATATTAGTAGCAAAACAATCCTATTTGGTTTATTTAAAGATTAAATAGTTTTTTAGCAGACAAAGTAGGGAGGTTCAAATTATGGAAAGAACCCTTATCTGAAAACCCACATGTCCAAATTTTTCTGGATAAAATTCAATTTTTGTCAGACATTACAAAGATTGCACAAATACATTTGTGGCCAATAAAAAAGCTTAAATGATAAAGAACAGAAGCAAATGAGAGCTATGGTTTTTAGAATATTTTACAATAAACATGTTGGGATTCCATTGGAACACCTCACTATTGCAATGGAAAGTCCTATATCAGAAGCAAACTGCAGCTATTCCTGAATAATGCATCACTGCTGCTAAGTAGTGATGGGCGAATTTATTCACCAGGGGCGAATTCGCGGCGAGTTCCCGCGATTCGCCACTGGCGAATAAATTTGCAAAACGCCAGTGAATATTCACCTGGCGAAAATTCGCAAAAAAAAACAAGACGCGCGTCAAAAACGTGTCTTTTCGCTAATTTTTCGGCGAAGCGAAACTGGGTAGATTTGCCCATCACTACTGCTAAACTGCGTAAAGATTTGTGGGATTTGAAAAAGGCAAGCAACAACAAAAAAATATATATAAAACAGTGGCATTAAAGTTTATTTTGTTAGCTGAACAGGTTCTTTGAATATGTTAATATGTTCCATACTTCAAGCACTAAAGCTTGAAGTATTTCTAGCAGTGGCCTAATTAGATGTTCCAGGGATGCACAGCATATATAGATATATAGATCCATGACATGCCATCTACGTTCTTGGCTATGAGGGATTACATCTCAGGATGGAGTAATGGTTTGACCTGAGCTAAAGTTATATTGATGATAATGTTACAGAAAGCAGGGTGTTGGAACTCAAAGCAGCTGCAGACAGCAGTAGAAGCAGTGGTGTGAGGACATCATTACAGCTAGTATATGTAAAAGGAGGGTAGGAGTTAAGCTTTAATACCTTCCAAAAAATTACAATTCATAAAAAACAGAAAATACTTAATATTCTTAGCAATCTTGAGATCATAGGTTACGTGATACCTACACTTTGCATTGGATTTATGGGTCTGGAAATCTGTGCAATGAAACTAGAAATTAGAAACACCTAGTTGACCACATGGTGGGCATTTGGCAGACCTGTTGAAATCTCTCAGCTTTTGTTGTAAGCTGGTGTTACTCTGGGTACTATCCCACAACACCATGTTTTGATATTTTGCACTGGTAACATCTACAGTAACAAGACTCACCCTGGTGGTCTAGTGGGCAGCGGGGTCCACTGCCGCTCCATTAGCATGGACGCCCGCTGCGCTGCTTGTTCCACTTCCATTCCTGGTTCCCCTATAGCATGCCCACCGGCGCACTTCTGGGTTTATGTGCCGGCGTGATGACGTCAATGTGCTTGGCGCGAAATTCAAATACTATAAAAGGGGATTCAGTGCTTTGAGTGATTGAGCATTGTTAGGTTCTATTAGAAAGTTCCTGGGTGTTTAATCCTTGTGATTCCTGCCTGATCTATTGTGTATTGGCCTTTGCTTTGCCTGACTACTCTGATATCTCCAATCCTGACCCTTGCCTGCCTGCTTGATTATTCTGACTCTCTCCAATCATGACCCTTGCCTGTCTGACGATTCTGTTCTGCTTGTACTGGCCCAGCCTGCCTGTTCCACTCTGTGGCTTCTGGTGGTGTTCTTCAATCCAGTGTCCTTGATGAGACGATCATGCCCCTTTGCTCGTCCAGAACCTTTTAGATTTGCTCCTCCCACAATTAAGACCTGGCGTCATCCAATTAGCCGAGGGCTCCTCCCAAGCTGAAAGACCAGGGAGTTTAGCTTGGGTTCTGGATTTAGGGTGCCGTTCGTGACAGTAGCACGTTGTACATTTAATTTATGGCTCTGAATTAAAACCTACATCTGTGCTATTAAAACAACATGTTTACACTATTGGTTGCTGCCAGTTTCCTTGTTGTACACACTGTGGTTTGTATGACACTTTTAAAGTTCCTGACATCTCTTAAGACCTCTATATACAGTATGTTAGATGACCAGCTATTAGTAGGGAAGGTATGTGGTTATCTGTTTGGATGGATCACATATCAGTCAGTTGGTTCAGAGGTGGCACATATGGTTAATTGCTGAGATTATTCAGTGAACTGTGAGCCTCTTTGCTGCTTTTAAGGTTTGTATAAATACATGTCTGGTATTAGAGTAAAGAGAGAGTAACAAGAACAAGGAAAACACTAAATAGGTAGCAATGTTAGAATAAATATAAAACCAAGACAATAATTATTAAAATAATTTGACTGTGAGAATAATGATGTTCCTTTGCTATATAACAAATAGCCCCCAGTTGATTTGGGGTCATTTACAAAATGCCCTTGTGACAGGGGATTTCAGTGCAACATGCCGCTTGCTCTTAATATAGTGCAATATCACATGGAAGGTGCAATGATGTGGGCACAATGCAGTGGTGTACACAAGGTTGGACTGGGGGGTCCAAGGCCCCCCTCCAGCCCCCCTGGCACCTATCGGTGATGCTCCGTGTGTGCAAGGAGCGCATGGCACGCATGTGCGCCCAGGAGGTGCATGTGGCGCCGCATATTGGAGAGAGAGATTTCTATATATATATTTTACCGCTATTCGACTGGTCCAACGATCGAATAGGAAATATTCGATCGAACGATAAAATAGTTTGAATCGAATGATTCGAACTATTTTAACCACTCGGTAGAATTTTTTATTCACTCTAAAATAATGAAAACCAATTCGGTAGGGTGAAACTGGCGAACTAGGCAGTCGAATAAAAATTATAAGGGGAAGTTATTCGACTGTCGAATATTCAAATGGATTTTTATTCAAATTATTTGAGTCATTCGATTACAATCTTTTTGATTTCGAATCATTCATGTGAATTTGTTGAATTTGCCTATTATTGTACATAGGTGTAGCCTTTTTATGAGGGAACATATTTCATTGATTATGTCGCAACTGGATTAAACTCCTTGATATGGAGTAAAAACATTAAAAACCTGGAAAACAGTATAGCAGGGAGGGAATAAATCATATGATAACCATTGTATTACCACAATAACAGGCAGAATCAGTAACACAGTTCCCCTATGATATAGAAAATTATATTTTCCAATATTCTATTTGAATGCAGGACATGTAAAAAAGCATTGTACTCAGCAGAAATGTTACACTGCTGATCAGGGGCTTTATCATGTTTAATTCAATTTCAGGGAGAGCAATACAGTATTTCATTTATTCTGTCTTTTAAAAAGATATACAAAACGTTTTCCTGGTTTAAATTCACAGTCAGGAGCTTGTGCTCCCAGATGTCCAGTAGTCTTTCACTGACTTTTCTCACTCACTTTTCATATTCACAAAACATTGAAGCATACTGACTGACAAAAGTACTAGAACCACAGTTCAAACCCATATGGATAATGTTATCTTATAATGATCTATGTCCAGGACATGAGCAGGAATAAATATTGGTATTCAGTACTTTCAATCTCTATGAGAACAACAGTTGTTAAATGTAAGGCTGCACCGAATCCAGGATTCTGCCTTTTTTT
>CM044439.1:96336163-96352396 GCA_024363595.1 Xenopus borealis
TGAAGCCATCTGATTTCTAGGCTTACAAAAGGAATTATTGATATTATCCTTATTTAAAAAGCACTTGTTACACAGCACAGAGATTGCTCATCCTTCCCATCAGATCAACAAGTACTGTGCACTACATAATGTCCTATACCAGTAGACAAATGCTGCTGGATATTTTTTCATAATAAATGAAAAAGAATATGTGTTTACATGGTTTTTGTTTTGAAAAGCAATTTCTCATATTCTGTTATTACTGTAAAAATGTTTGTTGGGGGTATTTTATTGCTTCCCTGCAGTGCCAGGAATATATGTTTGCAGCTGGACTCCCTCAAATCTGCAACATGCTAAATATTTAAACAGCAAAAATAATTACCCTTTTTAGACATTATCAGTTCAGACATGTTAAGGCCCTTTTATCAAAATTCTTATTTATTTAGATTTTTTCAACCATAACTAAACTCCCATTTTAAAAAACCATGAACGTCAACTTATTTATGAAAATATCCCATAAAAACCCCGAAACAAATAGAAATGCAGATCGAATCCAAATCAGAATATGAAAACATCAAAATCCTTGTTTACTCCAATTTTTTTCTGCATTAGCAAATAAAAAAAAAGTTCTAAAACCTTGAATTAACAAAACATTTGCTACAGACAGCTCCCATTGACTTCTGCATGACCGAAGCACATATCTGTTGTGCTTAGGTTGTGCTGAAATTTTGATTTGCATTTGTAGTCAAGTGACAATTGTTGTGGAGCGATGGTCCAGTTATTACGACACAGCTTGTTTACAGTGTATATTGGCAGAACTGTTTACACATATTCATATTAACTACTTTTCTCTAACCAGTGTAAAATGTCTTTGGATGCAGTCTTTCTTCTCTTTGGATGCAGTCTTTCTTCTCAGAGCAAATGCTGCTGGCAGGATGATGCTGATGCTGGAAATACTGCCTGAGGCAGTCTGAGCTCACACAGGAAGAAAGGAAAACATACCAACTATATACAGAATTCCGATAACAGCAAATCTTACCTACCTATGGAAAAAGAACAACAAACAGAGTCTTGTGAAAGGTTCGGTTCGATTGAGGTGTTTTTTTTTTTAAATCAAAGCAAATAAGAATAAGCTGTTTAAAATCATAGGTAACTATTTATTGCATGCCTTTCAAATAAGTATTTGCTTCTAAGATACTAAAAATATGGAATTGATTAATGAACACCATACTAAAACGTAATTTACTTTCTGCAAATGCATACATTTACACCGAGGTTTTTAGCTGAAAAACAACTCCCTCTATGTTTTTGATCTGCCCCCAAAAGACTAGTTCATGCATAATGAAAAAATATTAATTAACTAAAAAATGTGCCAGTGTTTTAACGTTAATTGTAAATTGTAAGTGACATTGAAAACAGCATTTGTTTATCTCCTTCTCTTCTATAGTTCTAACTCTTGAGAAATGATAACAGAAATAAGTCCCCCTCCAGATGTTAATTTACAGCTTTTGGTAGCAATTAGATATACAATTAAGTTTGAAATCATTGAAAATTGTTGGAAAGTTGCTTAAAGGTACATTGTGCAAATAACAGTTTTCAGTGGAGTTCCCTTTTAAATATTTGCAAATATGCTGATAAAATAGCTTGCAGGTATTCTGGTAAAATCTGTAAAAAGACTATAGGGCAATACACTGCTAATGACAAATGGTTTTTTTAAAACTATTTATTTAAAAAAACAGCACTTTTTGGGGTATATCTGCCCTTTAAAGGGTTATTTTAAGTTTTATAGAGTAATTTAATGTTTATAATCATGCAGTTTTTGAAATGCCTACACACCATCTGCATTTGGCTAAGAAGTCTAAAGCAGGGTGTGTTGCTTAGCAAATGTTTTGTTGTATGACTGTAGAATTTGCTGTTTTAACTGTTTTTCTTTTTTTCCAGAGAAGAAGCAACAGATGTTGGGTAAAGGCTACATTTGCTGCAGTTTCTATTTACACTGTGTAGTGTTACATAATGCAGTAACGTAGAGGACAAATGCACTCTCACAGTAATTAACATGCAGAATGTGTACATTGTAAAACATAAACGGTATAAAAAGGCTTTGAGGACTTCCATCACCAATACAAAGATGTACAAGGATAGACAGAGTGCTTTTGATGTTCTTTAGAATTCCATGCTTCTTACTTTGTCACAACAAGTTCAGGAAGGCCCTTTTCTGTTCCAGGGTAACATAAACAAGCACTGTCATGATACTAGAAAACACACAGATGAACTAAAATACCAACTGAGAACAAGCTGCATACATATAACCTGGGCTGTGGAATTAGGGGGCAGATTTACTAAATTCATATGAAGAATTTGAAGTTCGATTGAATTTTAAAAAATATTCGAATCTTCGAATATGTAAATTAGTCAAATTCGACCATCGAATATTCGAATTCGAATTATACGAATATTCGTATTTAATCGTATTTGAATATTCGACTATTCAATGGTCAAAGTACTTCCCCTTTAAAATTTTATTCAACCACCTAGTTCGCCAGATCCAAGCTGCCAAATTGGGTATCATTACTTTTGATCGAATAAAAAAAATTCGATCGATCGTAAAAATCGTTTGAATCGATTGTTTCAAACAATTAATCGATCCAATTTTTCCTATTCGATCGTTCGATTGATCCAATTGCGGTAAAATCCCTTGAATTCGATATTATAAGGATTTTACTTCCCTACCTATTCCCATGATTGAATTTTGAATTTTTTTCAATTCAAAATTTGACCAATAGTAAATCTGCCCCTAGGTGTTGGCCCAGAAAGTGAATGCTTATTATGTCCTATGGTTGACATGGTCAATGGATTTTGCAACAATGCAGTCATTGACACTGGGGAATCCTGGCGGGTGCCTAAATATCCACACACAGAAGTAATTTTCTCATTTAAAGGGGAACTCTGCCTTCCAAACCAAAATTTGATAAAGAGGCCCACATAACACAGAAACCCCTAATATATCCATCAAAGATTCCTGTTTCTTCAAAAGTAGGAATAAATGCAATTTCCTATGCTGAAATCCAGCTGGTTAACAATTATTCACTTTCTCCATCATTTGAAATCCTGGCAGGGAAGGAGGGACTAAAACACTGATGTCACAGCACACAGGAACTACATAACCCACAATGCATTTCACTGTGATGTTCATTTCCTTATTGCAGTCACATGTGCAGGGAATTTTGGGGTTTGGAGGATGCAGGCTGAGGACAGCTGGCTGTTGATACAAAGTAACAGTAATCAGCCAGCTCAGAAAGATCAGCAGTAGAGCAGGGGTCGAGGCTTAGGGAACTGTCAGAAAGCATTAAAAATCATGAAAATTCTGCATATTTTTTAATTGATATATTATATTGCAAAATTGCTTAAAATTATGTTTACTTTTCAAAAAGCTTAAGTTATGTTTTTGTGGAGTTCCCCTTTCAGTGCAAGCACAATTTGTAGCATTTTCAAATGCAATTGTGCCAAGCACAACTCCCCCTGATGGATGCAATGAATGAGTTTACAAAAAAAGAATATACATAAAATTAGGGATGCACCAAATCCAGGATTCGTTTTGGCAGCCAGTGCAACCACAGAGATGGTTTGGCAGGGGATGTACAGTAGATGAGCTATGCAATAACATCATTTGTAGAGAGAAGGAGAAAGTGAGTGGCAGGCCAAAAAGGAGGTTGCAGTAGTCTATGTGGGAAATGTGCTATGACTGGACAACTATTTTGTCAGTTTCCTTATTAAGATCTGGGCCTATGGTCCAATAATTTTAAGATGCAGTCCACCAGATTTTGTGAGGGATTAGATGTGAGGTGTGAAGTTCTAAATCACATCCTCTCAAAGAAAGCAAACCTGTTTACTGAAATTAATTAATTATAATGTTGCTAACGTAGCCTCATATAGGCCCATCTTGCTGCTAAACATGGATTACAAAGTTTTAAGTAAACTGTTCGCAGATAGACTCAAACAAATACTACCCAAAATCATTTCCCCAGAGGAAACCGGCTTCGTTCAGGGCAAATACTCCACTCATAGCATCAGAAACTTCATAGCAGCAGTACTAAAATACAGTGATTTTCCACGTCACACTGTGGCAACATCAGCCTGGACACAGAAAAGGCTTTTGATCAGGTCACCTGGCCACACCTACTTAGGACGCTAGCAATACAAATTTCGGCCCTGGCTTTCTTAAATTCATTAGAACAATATATAAGGTCCCACAGGCTATCATCTCAACACAAGGGATAAACTCCAAACCATTTACTATATACAAAGGAACGAAACAAGGCTGCGAATTGTCGCCACTACTGTTTAACCTGGCACTAGACCCGTTGTTACGTAATTTAAACCATTTACAATATTTTAACAGTATAAAAATACAGTAGACACAACTCAAATTAAACTATCTGCATACACTGATGATGTCATACTCTTCGTAGCTAACCCAGCCTCGGCAATCCCACACATAATAAACGAAATACAAGACTTTGGGGCCATCTTAGGTTTTCAAATAAATTTAGACAAGTCAGAACTGCTATGGTTGGAAGCCATAGACAAAGCCTTGGGAAAACCTGATGATTAACTACATTGGTATACTTAACCTTTTCAAAATGGTCACCTTCCCAAGAATATACTATAAAATGCAAGTGTTACCGCTCATAATAAAAACCACGGACACAAATAAAATTAACAAAAAACTACAAACCTTTATATGGAAACACAAAAAACCTAGGATAGCACTATCCAAACAAGCACAACCCAAAAGCAATGGAGGACTTAACGTACCCCTTTTAAAACACTACAACTTGGCCAGCTTGGTGCGCATTGCCACAGACTGGATCAACCAAACAAGACAAGAGACCAAAACAAGAGACCAAAACTTCACACCAAACCTCGCCTTATCTTATCTACTCCATGCTTTACCCTCAGAAATCCCCTTCCACTGTCAAACAAACCCAATCTTTGGAACCTAGTACTGTCACATATCACAAACCTGTGTGATATTAAGGCAACACAGACAAACCCGGAAATCCTATTGAGACTATACTCAGCACCCACCAACAATACTATCAAAGGTAATGTCAGACTAGCTGACATAATGGTATCAACTGCAGTTAAGACCATCCTAGAGTTCTGGACCAACACACAACCACCTCAACACAGCTACAGGAGTGCAAACTACTATACAAAATGCAACTCCAATGGGTATTAGCGCTGCAGGACAAAGAATCCAAAGGTTCCCACTTCTTATATCTAGACACACTGAAGGGACAAAAATACCATACGCTACTAGCACCCTTCTGATACACTAAATGGTGGGAAGAAGACTCTATGAGAGGAGAACTACATGAAAGTGCATGAATGCAAAAGGAAAGAGAGGAAAAAAGATGAAACTCACCTCCTCCTCCAATGCTCAAACCCCACAAAGGTGATCCGCGCTGAGAAGACTACGACAGACATGGAAAAGGAACATTTCCTCCTCCCTCCCCCTTTTTTTCTTTCTCTGTCCCCCCCCACTCTCATCTTTCTTTCTTTGTAAAATGCTACTCTTATGACAAATGTATGATACCGTGTAACTCTGACTCAAAAAGTGGTAATACAACAAGTGACTACCAACACAAATCTAGAATAAACATTTACAACGCAAAGGCGTTCATAATGTAACAACAAATAGATAATGCACAGTTCTTGATGTGTCACTTCTGTTACATGTAGGTATTTTATTTCTGAAAACACAATAAAATTTATATTAAAAAAAATGTATGTTGCTCACAGTGACCAACTGGGAGGAGGTAGGGCAAGTGTGTGTGGATGGGAATGGTTTTATAATGAGAGGCATTTGGATTTTTGATGAAAATAAAGATAGATCATCAGTGTCATCTAAAAAAAAAAGATGGTACTGGAAGCCAAAGCTAAATGGTTTGCTGATAGATGTATTATATGCATATATCTATAAATCTATAGGGAAACAGAGTAGGTAAATATAGGGGATCCAAGGTTGAAGCCATATGGGACCTCAACATAGAGTTCAAGTAGTGAGGAGAAATAAGCAGAGAATTTGCAGATGGCTAGGTCAGGTTGGATTCAGGAAAGTGCTGTAGAGAGAGTAGGGTATCAGAGGAGTTGATCATCCACTGTGTCAAAAAAAACAAATAGAGAGGTTTGAAGACTTAGGTTAGTGCAGTCTCAGCTAAATGTACTGGATAAAACCCAGACTGAGAGGTAGAGTGTTAATATATAAAAATGTGGGTCAAATGGTTAGAGAAAGCCTGTTTCAAAATGAAGACAACAGGTGTTTGGGATGTGAACTCCACCTAATTAACTGGGCAGAATTGTAGAGTGCAGTTCATTACCCCCTTTGGTAGTGATGCAGAGTGAGGCTTAATCGGCTTCAACTTGCCCATGGGACTGAGGCTGTGCCTGGTGGCTGGTATGACAGGTGGCCCAATCACTCCTGTGTAGTTTCTGTTGGCAAGCATTATAGAGGTGCTGCTAAACATTTATTAATATACTACACATATTTTACAGTTCATTATTATTACTGTGTAAATAAATTATGTGGCCTTTCATGTCCATGCTAGCCTATGTTTGAAGTTATTTTGGACTGGAGATTGGGGGAGGAGTGACTAGTTGGGTTAGTTGCTAAGGAATGACTGGTTGCCTTGATGCTGACCTGGTCATGGGTGTCTATATTCTCTTAGAAGTAAACAACTGTTAGAGCTAGAGAGGTCAGTCAAATGTGGGCAGATTTTGGATGTATATAAGAAGATTATAAACATAGTAAATAAAATAGTAAAAAATTTGATTGTCAAGTAAGAGGAATAAGGCACACCAGATGATGTAGCAGTAAAATGAGTTACTGCTTTTAATTATTTAGCTTTTTATATACTGGCTCTCTAGTTAGAAGTTTGCTAAGACCCAACATACAATTTTATTTAAATGGTAGGAGGAGGTCGCTGTACAAATACAATTGGCTAATTAATAGTCTGAATTAGAAATAAATTAACTAATTAACTAGTTGCAGGGATCAAATATCAATTTACATTTCAGCTTGAGGATGGCAGAAGAAAACACAATATATATTCATATACAGTATATCTTACCAATTTCTGTCTACAGAGCCCTGGAGATACTGCCTATGGTTCCAAGCAGCACCAGAGACTTTTTCATCATACAGTATTTCTTTGTGAATACTTATCTATATGAACTTGTCTGCTCTTCAGCCAACGCAATTATAGCATATCCCCTTAGATACTACCACCCAGAATCCTCAGTACCTAAGTGATTTTTCTACATTTCTATTTTATTACAGTGTAGGCTTGCTTGGATATGTGGAAGTGGTGAGTGCCTGCAACCTGAATTGTTATAGATTTGGGATTTTCCCAAATGGGGATGTGGGTGTAACAGGTCCAGTAGTTGTAATATCAGCCATTTACTTGCACTGGACTACTTTACTAATACCATAAGTAGACTGCTTTTCCAAATTTATCAAAGTCTTACACATTGCTAAAAGTCAACTACTTCTTTTGGGAATAAATTTAGTTGACTCTGCCTAAGGCTGGGTACAGACAAGCAATATTTAAGTGATATTTAATTCCCACAACAAAGAGTTGCTTTAAACAACTGAGGCATTCGCTGGAGAATGCTGCAGGCAACTTTCCAGCTAGGTTTGTTTAGGAAAGAAACAGACCCCTTACTTAGAATTCTCAATATACTTTTAAAACACTTGATAATTCAATATAGTATTCTGCATTTATAGTTTATAAAACAAATCATCAGAAGCCTATAATATGATTACTACAAGGGTATGATGAAGCATAAAAGGTGTCTAATAATATTTTGCAACCCCCTGTCTGTACTTTAAAATTTTAGCAACCTAAAGAGTAATTGGGCAGCATGCTTCCATGCACATCCCTTACGATTTCACAGACTGTCATTTCAATTTGACTCCCCTTCCTCCAATAACATGTGGAGCAAATTGATGCTTTCCGATAGCTTTGATTCTCAGACTGCTTTGTGTGGCAGGCTAACATAGGGTCTTAGCAAGAGATAGTAATGAGGAGTACACTGAATGTCTGCATCAAAAGTAGCACAAGAAGAGCATGCATTTATTAGGGAACTGTGTGAATATGTGTATGTCTTTTTTTAAATATAGGTAAATATTTGTGATCTAAATATGTATAATGCAAGGCCACCATCGCACTTGAATATGTCAAATTTTTATTCATATTACGAAGCTCTTTTCTTTATAGATTGCTATGAGTAAACAACTGTTAACATGTATAGTATGGACTTTGACCTAACCACCATGGTGATAACATTTTACTTGTTTCCCTTACTGTGTCTACAGTGGATTTTAACAAGTCAACTGTAAGTTATATTTGGATATAAAAGCACTAATACTGTGGATTTTTACTTCTTGCTGCACAACTCCTTAGTGACTTGTAACATATTTACTGCACATACTATGGGATTTTGACCTTTACACATTTCTACAAGAAGCTTTTAGCAATGTAGTAGAGGCTTTATTCTTTATCCAGTTGTTACTCTATCAAGTACTTGCATTCATTATGTATATATTCGAATGTCCATTCCCTAGTTCCCAGAAGTTCTCTGCAAATATCATAGCCAAGATCATAGCCTTGAGATGATGATAGAGTTGCACACTAGCAGTCATAAGTTCAATTACACACACTTTTGCTGTTTTCCCAGGGCAGGACATCATCTTCTTTTCAGAAACCTTGTATAAAATGTAAAGTTTGGTGATACCTTTTATTGGCTAACTGAATAAGTAACAATTGCAAGTTTTCAGAGCACACAGGCCCCATTCTTCAGGCAAAATACAAATGAACATTGAAAAGGCACATTATATATACACAAATAGATCACTGAAAAAGGGTTTATGGGCAATGAATTAGAAAGTTACAGATAGACTGAGATAACTTGTAGAAGGTAATAAAAGTAATTAGGGTGGGTTGTAAATAGTCCAGGGGGGGAATTCACTAAGCGGCGAAAATTCACCTTCGCTAACGTTCGCCACACTTCGCCAGGCAAATTTTCTCCAGCGCTGTGCAAATTCACTAAAGTGTGAAGTTACGCTCAGGTTGGCGAACAGTAGTGTAGTTGCGCTAGTGTTACTTCTACAGTTGCTCTACAGTGAGGGATTGCTTTATATATTGTATAAATAAACTTCCCCAAACCAAATTACTGGTATTATTAATTCTGCATATCATATTTCCTCAAGTCACTCAAGTATTATTTTATACTACCATTAGTAAATGTAATATCACACTCTCTATTTAGTGCATTTTAATTCTCTATTTGGCAATAGGCAATCCACATCTCCTTTATCTGAGTGACAGTCCTTTTAAATGAGCAAAGACTATTCCAAACCTTAATCCTACTCTAAAATGCATACTACCTCATCAAGTGTACACTCAGAATGTGGTGTGTGGTTCTCTTGCTTTTGTATTACTAATTGCTTGCAGCTTCCTTTATGTTCTCCCATCTAATTAATTTTAACAAAAAATATAACAACTACAAGGAACTACAAGGAAGCACATAATAATAAAAACAAAACACAGTTGTATGTTTAAAACAAAAAGTTCACCCTTTGTAAAGATTCATGGGACATGAGCCAATGTGCTGTATAACTTAAGGCTTTAATAAACAAACATGTGCACAGACCTATGCAGAATAGTACAACAAGGCAGCAAAAAAGAAGTCCAGGTTCAGGCCAAACGTCGAGGACAAGCGGCAGACAGACAGATGAGGGACAGGCCAAAGGTTAGGACAGGCAGAATACATGCAACACCAAAAAACAAGCCAAGGTCAAGACAGGGAGATCCAAAAATCAGAGGGAACAGGGAACAAATAGGATCATAGCAGGAAATTGGGCAAGATTACCAGATTCAGGAACAGGAGAAGAAACAGGAGCAGGCACAAGAACAGTATAAAGGTCACCAGGCTTGGAGTTAGCTGTAGGGCCCATAATCCAGCATGGGGCTGTCAGGGAATCAGGTTTATAGACCTCAAATGAGCAATTGCCCATGGACAGAGGGTGTGGACTAGAGAAAACGGACACACAGGCAGCAAATCACAAGGGATCCCATCAGAGCCAGGCTGCCACCACACTGCCTCCTATGGCTCAAGCAGCAGGAGCAATGCCTGTAATATAACAAGTTCCTGACACTCTTGTGTTCTGGTGAATTTAAAACTCAAGCAATGTAAAGCATATCTCATTGCAATAAATTGTACAGTTGGGGCAGATTTATCATTGGTCGAATTTCGAATTGAAAAAAATTCGAAATGCGACCATGTGAATAGGCAGGGAAGTAAAATCCTTCGAATTCGAAGGATTGTACCGCAATTCAATTGGTCAAACGATTGAATAGGTAAAATTTGATCGATAAATCGTTTGAATCGATCGATTCAAATGATTTTTTCGATCAATCAAATTTTTTTTTATTCGATCAAAATTAAGGAAACCCAGTTCGGTAGCTTTGATCTGGCGAACTAGGTGGTCGAATAAAAATTTATATATACTCATCGAATATTCAAAATCTTTGTTCGAATTATTCAAATCATTCGATTCGATCGAATTTACAAAATTCACTGGTCGAAGTGGTCTTCAAAAACATTAGAAAATTCGAATTCAAATGTTTTTGAAAATTCGATCGAACTTCGAATCCTTCATGTGAATTTAGTAAATCTGCCCCTTAGTTTACCTACTCCTCAGACCAAGGAGAGATTGTAGCCAAACACATAGGCTGAATCACAAGGGCTCACAGCCAAGCCAGATAAATCTGTGATGTAGAAATGAACTCCATGATCCAATAATTCATTGGGAAAATGACATAATAAATAAAATATACACAACAATAAATATTTTCAGAGATGCCCTTTGTACAAACAAACCCCTCCCTTAGCTGCAACCTGCTAGGTGATAAAAAGCAGCTAATTATACAGAGAATTCTTATACTATAATAATACTAAATAGTATAATAACAATAAAAATGCTTATACTATTATTAACAATAAGTAGTAAATTTAGTAGGGGTGGGGAGAAAACTACAATACTTCACCAGGGCCACCATCAGAAACTTTGTTGCCCTGTACCCCTTTCAGGTCCTGTATTTAAATGAGGCCCCCCCATGAACACAAGCAGGCAGTACCATTATTTTTGGCCATGCCCCTGATGTGTGCTAATCTGATGATTAACTAGCAGTTAGGTAGGCTTTGCTAGGACAAAAGGTTGAATGTGATGGTTGTATTTTTTTCAGTGATAACTTTTATGATACAAACTCACCAATAATTCCATTACACCAATAATTCCAGTACATAGACCCATTAACAGGGGGGGTGAACTATAGGGTGCCCAGTGGAACTGATAAGTATCTGGATTACATGTCCATGTCTTGTTCCCAAAGGGGCCAGTCGGTAGTAGTCCATATACTATATATATGTATAGTAAAAACATCAATTAATGTGCTAATAAGTCAGGAGGCAGTTACCTTCAGTTGTTAAATTCATAGAGGGTCAGAGGAGTTTATCCTAAGTTAAACCTACCCACCTCCCTGCCCTGTTATGCTTCTTTGCATTGTCATTACTTGGTACTTGGTTACTGAAGTTTTTGCATAAGTCACATAGATTGTTTAAGTCTAGGGTCCCAATGATCTTGCTGTGGGGCCCAATAACTAGTGTTTCCACTGCCGGTTAAAGTAACTTTATATGTAACTTATGCAATTTACATAACAGTTGCGATGTGGCTATGCCACCCTTCAGACAAAGATTTCACTGGGCCTGGCACAACAGTAACCCCTTCCCCCGCTGATAAAGACCCTGCTTTTCACTGTATGATGTGCTTGTGATGTCATTGCTCGTTACTCTTATTGTATAATGTCCTTGGGATGCAAGGATCCACTGCTTAACACTGCATAATATACTTTACTGTACTTATTAAGGGCCCATCAAGAGGTTGGGCTACTGCTAAAGAGAACCTTATCAGCCAATTTAGGGCACAGTGGATAGTGATTCTATAATAATAAATGCAGTATTATTATTAGTGGAATACTGGAATTGTCAAATTAAAGTGTCACTGTAATACATACCATGCACAATACTGTAGCATTAATATATACATTGTTTTCATCTACTTTTAAAAGAGTGGTGAGCTGCTGGTGTTCGATTTGGCTGCAGAGACCAGATGTGATTTCTGCACAGACCCTATTTTGTCTAAAACTGTCCCTGTTTAGGTGACAGAAATGCCAATTGTGAAAAAAAAAATTAGAATAAGATAAGGTGTGAAAAAGTATCAATTACAACCCAAATGCAGGGTGCAAAATTCAATTTTCACTTGCTAATTGCCATGTCTTTCCAGATAATGAAGCATTTTATTTTGGGTTTTTTTTGCCCTCGTGTCAAGTCCACCACAATTGCTGTGATGCATCTTTGTAAGTGAATTGGGTGCAATTTGCATCTAATATTAGCATTGATTTTGAGTTGGGATTATATCACTTCCAAGGAGCCATTATACGTGGTTTTAAAACCAGCAATGGCATGCAATTTACTTGACAGCACATCTTTAGCGGCTACTGATGCAATTCTTTTTGGGAACCCTATCATTACTGATATATTGTATAATGCTGTTAGCTACAAAATGGTTAATGGCATTAACATAAATGATGTTGGTAGTGGTGGTGACCATATTGGTGGATGTGAAGTAAGAAATATGCTTGTGTTTTTATTATATTAAACTCACAGACATTGCACACCACACTGTTGCAGTTCAAATAAAGTGCTAAAACTAATGTGAAGATTTCCATGCATTGGTCATACGCAGACACAACTGTCACCACTGATTTTGCCCAATGAATGGTAAAGATGTCTATCTCACACATTTCTCACATGACTGCATGTCATGACAAACCTTGCTAGCAGTTAAGCAATCTATTCAACATTCTATTAAAAGTATAAATGCCAATTTGTCCATTTTTATTATTAGCCTTCGGTCAAAAATGACTGCAGTGCTTCTAATGCAGCTGTCTATAGATATATTGTTCATTTGCTGGTGCCCTCTGTCTCATGCTGGATAGATGATGTATAAGTAACTATGCTTCCACTACCTCCACATCACAATATAAATGTAGAACTTTGAGACACTGTGTATGTGCCATATACCATCTGCTGAGTTCCTTAATGAGGAAGAATAATTTGCAACTTACTCAAAGGAAATATTTTTTTAAAATATATTCTATATAGCGAATGAACTGTATTAGTATTAGTACTGAGCAATAATTGGACTGGTTCACTGCCAAAAATATCCACTTTGTCCTTGTATTAATCAGCAGCTGTTTAAGAAGTAAAAAACTATGATGCTCATTGGTTACAAGAAGCACCACTAAATAATCACAGTGTTGTAGCAAACATTTAAATGTAGAAAAACATGATATTGCTTACTGTTAAATGCATTTTAGGCCTACAATAAATATAGCTGAAAAAGGTTTACGCAGGGTTCAGGTAGGTTTAGGCTATAAAGGAATTTAAGGCAGGTTATGAGTCAACGTCATGAAATAAGATTATTTCCATATTATAGGGAAACAAGTTGTTTATTGTAATCCCATACCCCTCCCTTTTTGTGCCATCACTTATGTTTCAGGTCTGGAGTAGGTGAAATGGGCAGTACGGTAAATCAGCATTTACAGGGCCGGCCCAGTCATGCTCCCTACTTGAAGCATCTCAGCACAGCAAATAATGCCCTATGTGACTGGAGCACATGCAGTTTTTAATCAGTAATACTCACAGCCATCTATTAGTACTTTGTACAACAAAACACCCTTGCTTTGAAGTAAGAAGATGTGATACTAATGGGTTGTTTAACCAAAATTGGCAATTTACAAACAAAAATAATTATACACTGTGAATAAAACAGTAATCATGACAGTCTATTCAGCTATCTAAATACTTTACTTGCAGGATGAAGATTTTCTTTTGGAATATGAGAAAAATATTCAAGATCAGTCCAAGGATTCTGCTTTTTTTCTACTGCATTTACGTCTCCTCATTGTGGCTGGTGAATAGTCTGTAGTCTGTCAATGTATGCACAAAGTACACAGCAAAAAAGGAGACAAGGCTGAATAAGGTGGGGGCATAGAAAAATATTAAGAGAAAAACAGAGCAAAAACACAATGGTAAAATAGAGACAAATAAGAGATAAAGGAGGACAATGTCAAATGAGGCAAAGGACAAATGAGAATGTGGAGAGGAGTGGATACTAGGAAGAGAAAGGAAAAAAGACTTGCATTTAAAGAGAAAAAAAAGGTTAAGTAATGAGATCACAGAAGAAAACATGAGAAGAGATAAAAAAATGAAAATCTAAAGAAAACATATTTGTGATTCTTCCCTGTGCACTGGTTTCCTGATGGGCCACAGCTTGTCAGTATTTTGCTCATGTCAAATATATAAAATGCAGTAATACGGTGTCTATGCTAAGCAGTGAGCCCAATAAAACCTTATGGTATTGTGCAGTACTTAGATAATTGCCAATGTGGCATAAACTTCCAGGAACATTGTTTCTCAAAATATTAAGCAGCCACTTTTAAGGGCTATTTTACCTTAAAATTTCTATTACATTAATACTATACTAAACTATACATGCATATCGAAGGTATTGATTGAGCGGTGCAATCTCTCCAAACTGCTAACCATTCAGATCAAATAAAGAAGTAAAACATCAGATGATGTTCTGCACCTAACACCAATTGTGCAAAAGTTATGTTCGACAAATACTAATGACAGTCATCCATTGATATTGTCAGACAGTCAATACATGTAGTGTTATCGGTAAAATCTTCTAACCTGTCTGATTGGCTGAATGACCGATCGCAATGGTACAGTATAAAAAATGTTGGGACACTCCATTCATGGTTTGAAAATCAGACAAAACGAAGATTCATACAATTGAATCTTTGCATCAATGGACAGCTTTAGACAACTTGTTTTTGCTTCTGCAGTTTTCAGTCTGAATTTTTAATTGCTTGGCAGGGCTTAATAGCCCTCGTAAAATGGCAGCATTTTGGAAGACAGAATGATTGATCAACCAACATGACAGGGCCTGAAAAAAAAAATATGAAGTGATAGATATAAAGTGATAACAATAAAAAATGAGCACTCTATTTTTCGAGTGCCCTGAAAAATAACATTTTCAGCTACAGACTGAAAAGAGGTAGAATACTAATAATTCTAAAACCATACAAGCTTATTACTAAATAATCCCAATGTAAATAATGACTGCCAATTGCAAACTTGATGAGAAGAGGTTGATCTATTACATAATAAAGCTTTATATAAAGACAAACACCCACATTAACTCAGTGGCAGTAAGTAATATACAGGATCACAAATACAGGCTTCAGTAGAGCAAAGTCAGCAATAAAAATACCTCTGTACTCCACTTACATTTACAGTATGAACAGTACAGAAGCCACTCATTACTTTCTTCATTTCTGCATATATGCATATTAAAATCTTACCTCGAGTGCAGAAAATGTCTGGGTGTTCTATATGACTTGCTAACTTACCATTTACCTGCTCTATAAACCTGATAATGACCTGAGTTTCCAATCCTGATATTTGGGCCATGTAAACCACAGTGTTACAAAATATGTTGGCGCTATAACCAACAACTTTGAGCCTAAACCAGTGCCGGGTGAAAAAGACACATGTGGAAAAAAGACGCACATGCGAGCTGAAGAATGCACAAGTCAGCCAGAGTGGCGAGAGGGTACTGGACTGCAGGGTTAGAGGCAGAGAAGGTGCGTGCCTGGCACCTCCCAAGCTTTGTGCCCAAGGCATGTGCCTATTCTGCCTACCTCTAGTTCCGGCCCTGGCCTAAACTATGCTGTTCTCTCTTTTCTGCTCATCCCTTCCTATCCTTCCTTCCTTACCTATTGTATTATCAAGATTTTGTCCCTGTCCTGTCTGTACGGCAGCTTAAAAGGCCAATGAGATCCTAATTGGGCTTTGTAGTAGGTCTTGGACCAGTTCTACCTCTGTATTACAAGCAATTTAGAAAAGTTTAACCCTGCCTCAATTAAAATACAAATGAGAAATTATTTCCTGAAAAATTGGAACAACATACTGTATAAGCATTAACAAAAAGTTAGTTAGAAAGGTACAATGCTATTTATACTGTTTAAAGGGATCCTGTCATGGGAAAAAATGCAT
>CM044439.1:96390494-96401013 GCA_024363595.1 Xenopus borealis
ACACTGTATATTTGGGTATATTGGGCATTAATGAGATTTTTATTTATCTGAAGAAGCATGGTTTTAACCATGTGAAACACAATGAATACACTGGATATATTTTCCTATGTGCTGTACCTATGTTGGATGTTTTGTAAGTAGCCAATTTTGTGTTTTATTCATTTATTAAAACCTGCTACACTATAAACTGGAACATTTTTCCAGTTTCTGCATTTCTGCTGCAGGGCCATGTGCATCTTTATTCCTTTTCAATCAGCTGAATACTGGTCTACATTTGGTGAGTAAGCTGACTCACTGGTATCATGTGGTAAAGAACAGACCACACAAGTGCACAAGTCACTTTAAGGGGCACTTTTACTAAGAGTCAAGGTGAATTTTCAAATAAAATTTGAATTTTTAAAATTCAAACTTCGAAGTAATTGTGGGCTACTTCGAATATCGAATAGCCCAAAATTCGAACTATGCCATCGAATTATTCAAACAATTTAAATTCAATCAAAAACGGACTTATTCAATTGAAATAGGTAAATTTTCGATCGAAAATTTCGATGGTCGAATTTCGAATTTTTTTCAGTTCAAAATCCGACCAATAGTTAATCTGCCCCTTAGAAAATTTTTCAGTAAAGCTTGCAGGAAGTCCCCCAAAGGCTACAAAGGCAATTCGGCAGCTTTAAGGTGGTGAATAGTCAAATTCAAATTTTTTTAAAGAGACAGTACTTCGAAATTCTAATTTTTTATTTTTTTCAATTCAACTTGCATTTTGGGCAATTTGATTTTCATAAAATATTATTGTATTGTAAATCAAAGAATTCTATAATATTGCATGCTGTCTGGTGACCAGCTGACACTTTTTTCCTTATTAATGATGCACAAGACCACAGTGATCATTTCAGGGAACTTTATTCTTTGTGTAGTTTTACAGCACGCACATCTGTGTTGGTGGATGATACTGGCTGCCTTGTCTGATATCCCAGTGCCAGCTGCTTAACACATGGCAAGAGTGACACACTGTAATTAATGTAACCCACAGTATGGCAACAGAAAATTAATGGAATCCCAAGAGCACACCATGAAATGGATAATGCATTTTAAATAAAATGTAAATGTCGGCTCTTTTAACAAATTTCAGCCTTATTAATTACTTTATACAGGTTACAGGCTAAGCCTAGTTGGCAGCTGAGGATCACAGAAACCCAGCCTCACCCTAGAACTAATTGTTCAGTCAGCTGGACTAGTAATTACAACCGGTGGAGAGTCAAAGATATAGAATTCTACCACTGACAAGGCCCTGGTATGCAGTGCAGTTGGTCTTCAGTACAAATACAGGAGAGATACAGATCATCATCAAATATTCATATATTTTTGTATATTGAAGGGTCTAGTGAATCTCTGAAAATAAATCTACAAAGCAATAATTCTTTCTTTCCCTTTGTTTTTTTTTCCCCCTTTGACCATGATACCAGTGGGATTTTCTGTTCTGAAAGCTGAGAATAATCTTCCAGTACCTTTGTTCTTTGATGCACCTACTGTATAATATTTGACAGTTTCAGTCTTTTAGATACCACCCTTTAATGATTGTTAGTATAATTTCTTTTGCATTCTCTTTAGGAAAGCAGTCACTATTGTAGTGGTGCAAACATGGACTCAGTTGTGGCACAAATTGATTTCATTCATTAAACGAAATGTCAACCCCAAAAATCCCCCCCAAATTTTTTTTTGCCTAATAAAAAAAAATAATTCTAAGCAACTTTCCATATACTTGCATTAAAAATTTGCTATGGTTTTTAAGTTATTTCCCCTGGCAGCTCTAGCTTTTGAAACAACGTAACAAAAGCAAAATAATTGAGAGACCTACCTTGCTGGAGGAGACTGGCTTTTGCAACATTGTTTAAAAAGTAACAACCAGGACTCAAAGGGATTCTGCCATGATTTTTATGGTGTAGTTTTTATTTCTCAATTAGACTGTTTACACTGCAAATAATTCACTGTACCATGTAAAATTGAATTCCTGACCCAAAAAGTATATATTTTAGTTGTAATATCGGTGTGTAGGCAGCCATATCAGGTCATTTTGCCTGGTCATGTGCTTTCAGAAAGAAATAGTGCTGCACTATAGAACTGATTTCTGGCAGGCTGTTGTTTCTCGCTGAAGGTGGAGGAAATTCCAGGGTTCCTACCTCTGGGCTGTGTCAAAGTGCAATAGAGACTAGACAAAGAACCATCAAGTACCGGAAATGATGTAAGCCTAACTCCAAAAGTGCCATTAGCAATAGCACAAGTTCATCAGACGCAAATTCATCAGTTATGCTGGAATTGTGAGAAAAATGCTATATTCTGGTTAAAAACCTATGTATGGCAATTTTTATAGTAGCATTTACTTACAAGCATAAATATTTATGTACTAAATGTAAATGCATATTTCTAATTATCAGCCCATACATTATTTTCTCTCGCTGTAAACAACCTCATTAACATTTTACAGTGTATTCTAGTAAACATGCCCAGTGAACAGTTTAGTCCCATTGGGCCAGAATTTTCATTACAAATCTTACTTATGTGTTTCAGAAATCATATATATGGTAGATTGTTTTTTGCAAGTTGTAGAATACAAATTACACCATCGCTGAAAATATCTGGTAATTATTCTGCTTTGGGACTGCTGGGAGCAGGAGAAAAGGCAACATAAAAATGTAATATTTAATATTCATGAAGTACAAAATTTGGATGCAGGGGTGGAACAAATGTATACTTTTTTGGATAGCTCATAATGAGCTCTGTTTTTTTGCCTCAATTCACACTTTAGTGGTAGTGATGGGCGAATCTCCCCTGTTTCGCTTCACCGAAAAATTCGCGAATTTCCAGCAAAATTCGCAAATTGGCGAAAAAAATTGCGAAACTAGTCGTGTTTTTGACGCTTTCGTCGAATTTTTTTGCTGAATTTATTCGCCGGCGGCGAATCGCAGGAATTCGCAGCGAATTCTCCTCTGGCAAATAAATTCGCCCATCACTATTTAGTGGCATATATTTGGTCTATATATGTCATAAACAATTAAATAATAATTTAATTTTGGATTTTAAGAGTTCCGGCATTTCACAGGTTAACAGGACCAATATACTGTTTTGCAGTAAATATAAATATACATTTATGTGGTTGGGTGTAATTGGAGAAGTATATATTGAGCTGGATCTGATTGTTGGAGCAAATATACCACAATGCCTGTTTTATGTTAGCCAGATGGTTATCATGCACCTGCTATTAAAAGGCTTTCCTTAAAGGAAAATCAGAAAATAACTGGGTTTTTTTTGTTATAAAATACCAGATTATACACAAATTTCCAAGTTTTTCTTACTTGATATGCTTTTGATAGAATTAGAAAATTCTAAAAAAAATTAACCCTTAAAAACGTTCAAATTTTTGTCTAAAATATAACCATGTAAATTTTCTGCATCCAACAAAAATTAAACATAATGATCTGATTTAGGGTTGAACTAAAATATATAAAATCTACAAATACAGAATCCTGCCAAAAAGTAGTAGTCTGAATATACTAATTTGCATATTAGAGATATATTATTCTGAGAATGAAAAAAAATTGTTATCCTCAGTTGTCCAAAGCTTTAAGGTCACATGGCTTAAAGGATTTGTATTTGGTGTGAATCCTGTATAAAGTACTGAGATTTGGCTAAATCAGATTCAGTGTGTCTCTAATTTTAACATAATTTGTTACCAATGCCTTCAATTATTCAGATGAATTAGACTCAAGAAATAGCTTGAGCTTTCATAGAGAAGTGTTTAGTGGGTAAAATGTATGGAACTCTGAAGATCATGTGCTTTTGCTGAAGCTAAATGCAAAAAAAAAAACAAAAAAACCTACAAAAGTGCATTTCATCCATTTGTGATCCATAGAGAAAAAAACATTCACAATTAGATACACAGAGAAGAAGTCAATCACAATTAGATGAACAGGGTCATTTTTATTCAGACAGTGTTTCCAGTCTTGTTCACCATGGCAAAATGGGATGAATAGACTGTTAGTTGATTGTGGGTGATTGGCATCTCTATATATTGACTTTTGCCAAATCTGTATTTAGCCTAAAGCAACCCACTCTTTACAGATTGTGATTGAGCATAACAATCTCTTTGGGTCCACACAGACATCAATATCAGCAGTGTTGCCAGGTCAACTGACTTAATATTAATTTATTATATTACAGTACATATACTGTAATGCTAACCCTTCTTGATATTATGCATACTTACATTTAACTACCATTTCTTACTATTAGGGTAAGAACACACAATTCAAATGTGTTGAAAGGTATTTTGGACATTCTGACTGCAGTGCTGGAAAAAAAATGTCCAGCGTGTTCTTGCTAAAATGGTTCATCCCAGTGAGGCAGGTTCAATTAATGTCTATAAGAGTGGCTTGGTTGACAAGCATAATAAAGGCTGCAGTAATCTCAAGATCTACAGTTAATTATATACATCTTAGTTGAAATGAAAGGTTGAAATCCGATAATAAGCTTCACTTCATTTCAACATACGCATTTAAACCAGTGTGTAAAAAAAAATCCCACAAGGTAACAATAATGCTTATCTATGGTTTCTATTAACATATAGGGTCTGATAAAGAAGTTCAATGCTTGCTCAATAGATCAGGAAAAGAATTTTCTATCTAACTCATATTTTGGTATTCTGCATCATTCTCCCATGTTGCAATAAAATGAGAAGCAGAGGGTATATAATATGGACATGACCAATGTCGGTTTTGTGGACACTTTACTCTTTGTTGATACTCTGTCAACACTTTAGAGGCAGATAGATCATTAATCAAAGTGGGCTAACATATTCTAATGATCTTAAACAATTGTTTAGAATGAGTATCATAGATAGTGATAAATGGTATCTGCTTTGATTCTATTATGGTTTTTTGCAGCAGATTCTCTGGGTACCCATTGTCCCTAAACATAGTCAATATTCCCTGGCTTCATTTTGTCATAGCTGGATTTATCAGAGAAAATGTGTTTACATGTCATCAGTTGGCTCTCCCAGAGACTGCTCATGGTATTGGGAGGATGGAAGCAACATACTTGCATTGTAGGTATGTGGACAACGTGTTCCTCTGTCTTTATGCTGCTACACATTAAAAATCACAATACATTGTGTCATTATTAAGTACAAATTTGGCAGTATGATGTACCTTGTTAACATATTCAGAAAATTGTAATAAGTGGTTACTTTTATACAGTAGGCTCAATTTTTCCATGTATTTCCCTCCCCAGAATAGGATTCTATCCCCTGCTTGCTGCCAGTGACTCTAAAAGATACATTTCTCACTCTAAGCTGTGTTTAAAATGAAGATGAATAATTGCATATATTAAATGGCACCACTGCAGATGTAACCTTAGTATGCTCCATCCAGATTTATTACTTGCACATGAATAAACATTTAATTATACGTGAACATTCCATTTTCTTTTTTATAATTACAAGCCACTATCTCATTGTTGATAAAACACATTAATTAACATTCTTTCACATGCAAAACATGTCTGTCAACCCTCCACCTGAAAATGTAAAATCTGTAAAATCCAATTAATGGTGCTCTCCAGCACATCTAGCAGTTCCAGCTGCAAGCTCTTATTAGGTATTATTTCTGATTCTTTTGTGTGAGATGAAATCTAAATTAGGATTGGATGTTTGCTACATTTGTAAATCAATGCCCTTTGCAGTAAGCAATGTGGATTATGTTGGCAAGGTTTTCAAATCATCACTTGCATGTGCACAAAAACGGCTGTATGCATTCATTCTGAATTGTATGCTTTTACAGTAAATTGATGGAAAGAGCTTTCATTTGGCCGTTAAATCAGCTGCTGTATACGTAGCCAACTGAAATTAGTATAAGAGTTCCAGGTATTTCTAGAGTCCAAGGTTGGTCTTCATTTCTTCATTATTTATTGAACAAAATGACCACTCTTTTCTGATCATGAATTCTCTCATACTGATGTGCACTTTAGCCTTTGTCTCACTTATGCCTCCTCTTCTTACTTATAAGACATGTACATAATAGTGTTTATCTACTTTCCCAATTCTGGCAGACAGGGCTTATTCCCTGTATTTTAGGTAAAACCACATTACTTCTTGTCAACCCTGGTATAATGAAGAATCCTAGAGAGGAACATGTTAATATAAATATAAAGAGGGTCTCTTTCTTAAAAAGGCAGAATAGGACAGCAGAATACAGAGCCTAGATAATATTAATAAGCATGAAATATGCTTTACTATAGGCCTGGTACAGTGTACCTTACTGTAGGTTTAAAAGTAGATACTGTAAGGATGCCTTACCCTGGTTGTCTAGTGACCCCGGGTGGGACACCTGCTGTGCCTCCAGCGGGGAAGCCTGCCACTTGCATCCACTTTGCGTTGCAGCTGGTTCTCCTGCTGCCAGGTTTTATGTGCTGGTGTGATGACATCATGGTGCTTTGGTGTGAAGTTTAAAGGGGCTTTGAATGGGAATTCATTGCCCATTGTTAGGTCTAATCTGTTAGTTATTGGGTGCTGATTCCTTGTTAATTCTACTTGTGCATCCTGGTATTGACCCTTGCCTGCCTGCTTGACTACTCTGACCTCACCAATCTGACCATTGCTTGCCTGACTATTTTGAAACTCTCCAATACTGACCATTGCCTGCCTGACTAGTCTATGCTCTCTAATCCTGATCCTTGCCTGTCTGATTATTCTGTGCTTGTGCTAGCCCGGCCAGCCTGACTACTCTTTCTGTCCATTCCTTGAACTGCAACTTCCATCCAATATC
The DNA here is from genome assembly GCA_024363595.1 of Xenopus borealis. Lineage (NCBI taxonomy): Eukaryota > Metazoa > Chordata > Amphibia > Anura > Pipidae > Xenopus > Xenopus borealis. The sequence continues at coordinate 96,397,310 of CM044439.1, forward strand.
CTTGGTAAACGATCATGCCTCTTTGCTCATCCAGAACCCTTGCATAACATCTCTCTTATTAAGATCTGGCAACATCCGATTAGCGGTGGACTCCTCCTGAAGTAAAAGGCAGCTGTTAAAAGCAGAGAAGCAGAGCCGAGACCAGGGAGCCTAGCACCTGTTCTGGATTTAGGGTGCCGAACATGACAGCTACACTGGATATTGCAGCTAGATGCTAAACATGTAGGTGAATGTTCCTTTTATTCTAGTTTGATCTTCGATACTGGCATGTCTTTTAAAATTAATGGTCTTCTGTATATTAAATCTGATTAGCAATAATGTCTATATACATACAAGCCAATAAACACAGAATAGATGCAGTTGAGGATTTCCTTGGGAAAACAGGCTCAGCCATGTTACTTGTTCTGCTTTGTGTTTCATAGAACTCAATATATTCTTGAAGACTTTTGACCTGGTGCATATATCAAGATTATAATTTTGAACTGACGTGGGTTTTTTAAAAAACACATGAATTCAATTTTACTCGAAATTCGATTGGGGGGATTTTATTGAAAAATCGAATATTTCAAACTTGACTGAATTTTACCGACCCGAAAACTCGAAGCGGATTCAACCAAACTCCATTCGAGTTTTTTTCTCGGAAAAAACTTGAATGTCAGGAAAGCTGCAAACATCTCCAAATTGGTCACTGCACCTCTCACATTGACTTACAGTATACAGCAATTCAGCAGATTTTAGGTGGTGATAAATCTCGAAAATCGAATTTGAACTTTTTAAAAAATGGGAATCGAAAAATTATAATTTTCAATTTGACCCTTAATAACTCTGCCCCTTAAAGTCTAACTAATTTTACAGAAGGCTAATACAACTCGCACAGTTTAACACTCTGTGGTTTCTGGCATACAAATAAAATGGCTCACTGTGTCACACCTGCAGCCTATGGCTGTGTGATTGTGTTCTGTGTTGTGTTCTATTGTCCCTGTTCAGTTAAAAATTTTCATAAAGTTCTGGTATTTATCAAAATAATGTTTTACATTCATTCAGTGTCTCTGTTTGCGCCATCCCCCCTGCACAATACTGACAAAATATAATTGTAAAATAATCCATTACCTACAAAACTGGGGGTTTTAACCACTGATAAAACTATGCCCATTTTGCGCTTTGTGCTACTGAGAGTCATGGCATGTATACTGTACCTCGTTTTGAAGATAATATTAATATATACAGCAGGAGCAGTAGAAAGAGCTGAACAGCTATCTTATATTCCAGTCAAATACCTCATGGACTTTGCTGTTTTTTTCTACATGCCAGTCTATAATGGAGCAAGAGCAAAAGAGTTACACATTGGCATCAGAAAAACATACCTGGCTGCTCTAGTTGCAACAGTTTTCCTCCTATGCAACAGTCCATTATGAGATAGTAGTCTTTGCACACATATATGTATGAAAGGGTACAACAAGTGTGCTTTGATTGTGTTCTCTTTTTTTAACTAGTGATTTAAGTAATATTTCTTAATGAAGGAAGAAATTTGGTGCAATGCTATGAAAGTGTTCTTTGTATGTGCAAAGCAAAACCACAACTCTCTTGGCAACCAGATAGCAGCTGAAATTACTCAAAAAGCTAAATCATTCATAAACCAGTTAAATGAAGACCAATTGCAAATTGCTCTAGAATATCTACATTATAGTAAAATCTTGCTAAAAGATGAGCTACCTCTTATTGTATTCATGTTGAAAAAAGTTGTGTATTTGTATATAGTGCCCCTTAAAAAAAACAGTAACACCAAAAAATGAAAGTGTTTTAAAGTAAATAAAATATCATGTAGTGTTGCCCTGCACTGTTAAAACTGATCTTTTTGCTTCAGAAACACTACTATAGTTCATTTAAAAAAGCTACTGAGTAGCAATGGTGGACATTGAAAAATGGCACAAGATAAGTAATGGATAACAGATAACAGTATGTTCTACTGAGCTTATCTGCTATCTGCTGTGTAAGTTGAGCCTTTTCGCCTTTGATTAGTTGCCCATGGCCACAAAACAGCCTATTTATATAAACAATAGTAGTGCTTCTGAAGGGCAACACTGCATTATATTTTTATTACTTTAAAACAATGTCATTTTTTGATGTTCCTGGTCCTTTAAGTCTAGTGTGACATTGATTGAATTGTATGAGACATCAAAGAGAAGCATTCTTTTCAACAATAATAGAGAGGTGAGCATATGGTTCAAATCTTGTTTATTTATTACTATTCTATCTATTCTAAAAATACATCACCATCTGACATATGCCGTTACATTAAACAATTGTGACAAAATATCATTTATTTACATTGGCAAGATGGGCCTTGCAAATCGGGAAACAAATATTATAATTTAACAAATGAGGCAAATATTTTACAAAGAAAAAAAAATAAAAGTCACACTCATACTCAAGGAATCCAAATTCTTTAAATGGAATATATAGAATGGACTTGAGCTTATGGTGCTTAATGCAAACTTGAATGATGTCAGTGTATCATGTTTACCTAATATAAAAAGCTAAATCTCAGGTTAATCAGTTTCAAATTTTAGCCTCTATTTTGAATATTGACCACGCATTTGAATGCAGGTTCCAACCCAATCAAACGTCTATTTTAAGTAGCAATAAAATAAATTAGAATTGCCTGCTAAAACTAAATATGTCTAGTGCTACTGTATATAGGCTGATTTTTATAAACTACTAAATATGTCTAGTGCTACTGTATATAGGCTGATTTTTATAAACTACTAAATATGTCTAGTGCTACTGTATATAGGCTGATTTTTATAAACTGCCACTGACATTGATCTTTATTAATACCAGAATTAAGAAAACACTCAAGGTTCAATACTAATTTGACGCTAAATAATGGAGTGCTTATATATAAAGAAATCTCCCACTAAGGGATATTGCTATTAGATATGAACAAATAACTAGACTGATTTAAACTGAAGGAAGATCCAACAATTGCCAAGCTTAGCCAGAAGCCTTGGGAATCAGGAGAAAACCAGATACGGCTGTTAGGAAAGTCCATTACTGAAGGATTGATAATCAATGTATTCTTACAGTGGAGCAAGAGCTATTTGGTACATTGCCACATCTGTACATTGTATTAGCATATGTTTCTGCTTAATTCAATGTCAAACAAAACCTTTTATCATTGAATATTTTATGCATGAATTAATCAACTTAATCACCTTAAGTCAAAGAAGTAGTGATGAAACATATGGTTAAATGAAACACAGGTCTCTGATGCCCAGTGTATGTGCAAACTGCTGATGTGTGTATTTGCATACAGTGAATGTTATTGGTTTTACCAGCATTTCACTTTTTTCACTATAAAACTATTGTTATGTCTATAAAATATAAACATTTTCCTCAAAACATTTTTTATTCAATAGTGCTTAAAAATCACTGACACTGATTAGAGGAGCAACCATAGGTACTGAAGACTATACTTTGTGCAAGTGGCTTTCAAACTGCAGCCTGCCATGCCAACACACAGGGCTGACATTAAAGGGCAAGGAAAGGCAAAGAAATAAAATCCCATTTATACTTTCTTTAATGAAAAAGAAATCTATCTGCAATATACTTTAATTTAAAAATGTGTACCGTTTTATAAGAAACCTCCCTTCATTTAGTGCTGTGGATAGGAATTGTCAGACAGTCCCTAACTTCTGGCAGGG
>CM044439.1:96408872-96452901 GCA_024363595.1 Xenopus borealis
ACTTTAAATAACTGGTTTTCAAATTGAAATTAAGAATCAAAATATACCTGTTCTTCCAGACATAATAAATGCTAATGAATGTAAATGCAGAGGCATTATTACCTTCAGAAAATGTTAATTATTGTGGTTTTCAAACTTTCAGTTATAATATATTATTATACAGTAATTCCTGGTTTCTTACAAAAAATCAGCCAAATCAATTTAAATAATAGTTCATTTGAGTCATTTGGTATTTTTATGCACAAAATACACTGTACTTAAGGAATCTGTCAATATACAGTATTACAATTCATTTGACCATTGAGAATTAAGCAATTAATTATTTCATACAGTATTTGTGTTAGTCATCCAGTGAATGCAGATATTACATTCACATCTCATACACAGAATATTTAAAGAAAATCTTTGACAATTTCTGCGTGTTCTAAGAAGTTATAAGTGATATGTTTTCTAGTGAATAATTCATTTAGGTATAACTATGAAGGCCAATTCATGTGTATTGGTTAAACAAACTTGAAATTATAGACAACTGAATTTAAATCAAAATTATGTAATGTAAAAAAAACAGATCAACCATAAGGTTCTTCCATTTAATACAACAGCAAAATGTTTGCTTTTGTAATTATGCTTACTGGGCATATTTTGGTATATAGAATGATCATTCTTGCTTTTGCTTTTTTTCAGTAATTTGGTTGTTTATTAAGTTCTTATTTATTAATGTTTGGGTTTCCTGTTCGTATTAATGAACTATATTCCACAGCCTGTGGGTGGATATTGTACTATTCTATATTCTTTTCTGTGATTTCTTCATTGTATTTGTTTCCTTAAAAAAATAACTGTCCACATGTTAGTGTGTGTGTCCTTCCTTCCAAAATATCTCTAGAACGTATGGGTATAACATTGATTTTGTCTAATTTTAATATTACCAATAACAAATGTTTTCAGCATGAGTTGGGAGATGAGGCTTTTTAGTAATTCAGCCAATAAATCTCCTCCAGTGAGCTAAATAAGGTACATAGTTTATTGGAAATGTTTTCTGAGAGCAAACACTTTGAATTAATGTGAAAGCTATTTACTGTATGGGTACATCATGCATAAACCTCTAGTTAATCAGTAATAAGTAAAAAAAAAAACTAATCTAAAGTTGCCTCAGTAGGAGAATAAATGAACTTCAATTTAGCCATGGATCAGTCGCCAGATCAATATTGCACTTACTGCATCCTTATTTTTTATTTATGCTGTGTAAAAGGGGTGCACACTTTTCTTGAAACAAATCTTCTACTGCCATTGCCTCAGGGAGATACAGTAATCCACAAAATCACTCTGGTTGTAAAAAAACTTTTTGGTCACTACCTCAAAAGTATCAGAACTTAAAGGAGCATTTACCTTCATAGAGTGAATTCTTTTGACCTCCTGCCACAAAAGCAATGTTTAGTCACCCTTCTATGGACTCTATCTCTTTTAGAAATGGGACTGATGAAGATTGGAACAGCACTACATATTCTTGATTAGGTCTTATTTTTTTTAAAGGTAAAGAATTATCCTATCCCACTGAGGTCACCAGACTACCAATGCAAGTTCACGGGTATCCAGTGGAACTGTTGGACGTGTTGCATGTGATAATATAATAAACTCAAACAATGATGTATACTTCTACATATACCTTAATGATATCAATATTGCATGTGTCCCATTTTCACGTCAATAATTGTACCTTTACACAGTTCTGCCAGTTTCCAATAACCAAAATAAATGTTACTTCTCCACTTGGGTGAGAAGGTTCTGGATGCATTGGCATCAGTAGCTTCCTCTTACAATGATCACAACTGAATCCGGAGCACCACTCTCTTATTCATCGTCTACTTTATTATTCTAGGAGAGAACTATACAGGCCTACTGAAATGTAGTGATACAGATCCTGGCCCTGGAAATTACCTGTCACATTTTCATTTTTAAATTCATTAATGAAGAATAAAGTTTGTAAGCGGAAGATTCACCACTTCTCCTCCTGCAAGAACAATGTTATTTTCCTACTTGGTATTCTAGGGAAGCTAGCAGATGTTCTATTTTTCCTTCATTTTGGTTTCATCATTCAACAGGGGCTTAATTGACCATCCTAGACAATACTATCACTACATCTTTCTCTCTAGTTTACATTTATGTAAATAAAATGGTTCATCTTGTACTACATCTACTCTGCTACTATACTTAATTTAATTTTTTTAATTTAAATTTTTTTTAAATGTTTTAATTTTTTATGGTAATCCTTTTGTAATTAGTTGTAGTATTTAATTAGTATAATTTTGCACAGTCTAAAAAAGTGGATTGGGATGCATTTCACTGCATGTTGTACTATGCATGTGACAAATAAAGAGTCTTATCTTAGTTAATTTAACAGATTTGTTCACACCTTTTGGGGGGAGGATTTTCCCACCTCTTAGTATAATGACTTTAAAGTATTCTTGGAGGAGAAGGAAATGCAGATGGTAGCTTCAGCTGCTAAATGTTTGTTGGCTCTGCAAACAAAACAGATATGTTAACTCAACTCTAGCCCCATCTACACAGGATGATTAGCTACTGAAGGGTTTAATAAGATAAAAAAATATAAGATTTAAGTTGTGGCTAATCAAGAACTGAGACTTCATCATAACAATAGTATTTGAGTATCTGAGTTTTTTCATGCAAACTGCATTGAAGTCAGTGGCATTTTTCAACTGCATTTTTGGTATGCATTTTTTTTGCTGCAAAATTTTCATGGCAGAATGTTGACACGGTTTATCTGCCAATGACAAAATGCAGAATTTCACTGTAAATCCATGCCTACCAAAAAACTCTGCTCATAACTACAAAGACTCAAATGATAGAATTTTACATGAAAATTGTTCACTTTGTTTTTCATTTCCAGTTAAAACTTATTTTTAACTTGAGTTAATGTCACAAGGGAAGTGCATTATCACTGGTATATGACACAATTACTGCTCTGAAGAGTATTTGATGTTTGATGGATCAGAGAGTATGCTAGAGGAAAGTTCAGAGATGCTGTGATTGATGTACTCTGCAACTGCCCATGGCCACTTCAGTCTTTCATCTGTCTATTGGGGCCACATAAGGTGGGAATCTAACTCATGAGTCATTTGCTTTGTTCGATATCTTGAATTCAATTGTGTTCCTTCAATGAGATTTTCATAGCAATTCAATAATTTGCCACTAGCAGGTAACAAAGGTGTTTTCAGTATGGGACACTGAGGATTCAAACACACATTTAGGTTTACTGGTCAAGATATAATAGGTGTAATAAGGACTCCAGAGGCTGAGTCTCTGGAGTCTTCTATTACCAAATGCTCTCGGAAACTTTAATACACTGACCTAAGGAATCCAACAGGTGGCCTAACCCCTTTACTTTCTGAAGCTGGACCATTACACACACTCACATACAAAAAATACTTATAGGGGCAGATTTGAACCTACCGAATTGCTATATAACCCTATTGGAAGCTCCCATAGGATTGTCCCAAATTTTTTTGATTGAATATAAAAAAATCGATCGAATGGTTAAAATCATTCGAATCGTTCGATTCAAACGATTTTACCGATCGATCGAATTTTTCATATTCGATCGTTCGATAAATCGAACTGTGTTAATAGCCCTTTAGTCACACAAGCAAATATATGCTTCAGTTCCCAATCAGGTCCTGCTAGCTGCTGGTTCCTGTCCTACAGTGCAGTGCGCTAAGTGCCACCTGCTCCCCTGCACAGCCTGGGAATTCAGGGAGCAGGAAATGGAAGAGATTATTTGGGTTTTTGAAAAAATATACAATAAATCAGCATGAAACATGACTTTTTGAGCACAATATCACTGTAACAAAATGAGTATAATGTACTGGTACATTCTTATTTTTTACACAAAATGTCTCCTTTAAAATAATGTAGCAAGAGTAATTACACTATACATACTGTGTAATAAAAACAAGCAAAAAGTATGCTTAGAACTAGCCAGAATTGTTCAGGGAGATATGATGACCCTTTAATCAGCTGGCTCGCAAAATTGTTCTAGGAATCAGTAGTGCAGAGAATTCTGTTTCAGTAGCAACTACAACTTACAAAAAAAAAAAAAAACGATATAATATATATATATATAATATATACATATTATTATTATTAATAATAACATACTTTGGAAACTTGCATAGATGTACATTCTCTTTTGCTGTACAAAGTACAATTTTCACTTTAATCAACGAAGATTGAGTGGATCAAATCAAATTTCTTTAAGCCCGCTGTTTCAACACACACCATCCAAATGTGATAAGTTTGAAAAGATTTGAAACAGACCAGGAGCCGGCAGCACTTAATCTGCAATTACCTTTTTTTATTGGTGTATTCACTTCACAACATGTTTCGGGAGCTAGTCCCTTTTTCAAGTGAAGACAAAAAACCAATTTACACAATTAAATAACATCATAATCCCACCCCTTAGGTGCACCATATTAACAAGACTTGGGTTAGTCCATCCCTTTGTTGCATATTCCATGTGATATTATCTTCCAATGAGTAACAAACCCACAATACCAAAGCGTGAATAACGTTATGAAAAAGTCCATAAATACATAAATATCCTGTGGGAATAAATACAATAAATACTTAAGAAACTGCACAGAGCCTATCAAAAGTAAAAACATATAAAAACATATGGGCACTGCAAATCAATGCCTGCCCAAAAGGAGTGAGCGACATGTGAGGGTACTCCTCCTTTTGGGCAGGCATTGATTTGCAGTGCCCATATGTTTTTATATGTTTTTACTTTTGATAGGCTCTGTGCAGTTTCTTAAGTATTTATTGTATTTATTCCTACAGGATGGACTGTATTTATGGACTTTTTCATAAGGTTATTCACGCTTTGGTATTGTGGGTTTGTTACTCATTGGAAGATAATATCACATGGAATATGCAACAAAGGGATGGACTAACCCAAGTCTTGTTAAGGATATGGTGCACCTAAGGGGTGGGATTATGATGTTATTTAAGTGTGTTAATTGGCTTTTTGTCTTCACTTGAAAAAGGGACTGGCTCTCGAAACATGTCGTAAAGTGAATACACCAATAAAGGGTGATTGCAGATTAAGTGCTGCCGGCTCCTGGTCTGTTTCAAATCTTCTCAAACTTACAATTTTCACTTGGAGGACCCCTTTAAAGGTCAAAGAGACACAACATCAAAAAGACCATTGATTTCAATGCATTCTGCAAAATTGTAATGTATTATGTAATAGGGAATTATTTTGACAAATTGTGGGATGATTGCCAAGTTAAATACAGTAGAGTGACAATGTCTCATCAGCTTGCATAGTAAGCAAAACTTCCCTACGTTTATTGAAAAAGGGCTTACACGTTTATGTAGAAATGTATTTCCTGTCCAGTATTTAAAGCAGAATTTACAGTATGTGATGATTCCCTCGTCAAATTTTATGAGAGCAACTGAAAATGATGATTCATTGAGTCTATAATGTAACTTTACCAATTACTATTCATAAAGCCTTTTACAATCTGTCCTGCCAGTACGATTTTTTTGGAATGGCATCACATCTCATTAACGTATTTCTTCCTCTTGTTGAATCTTCCTAATATATGTCAACGAAAACTTTCATGTTATATTTCTTTATACTTAATGAAGTGCTCTGGGCACAGTTGGTAACAAATATCTTATTTCCTAATATCCTGCAGCTTGATTCTCTTTTTAATGTCCAGGAAATGTAATGTAAATATAAAAACGTCTCAGCTATTTCTTGTAATTGCCTTGTGAATTATTTAAATACATATCATGAGGCTTCATGAAATTTATAGATACTTTCCTTTTAAGGCAAGGGTTTTTAGGACAGTACATAACAGATGTTTTGTTTTTATATAATCAACGTTCTATACTGAGATTGGAATGTGTGGAAGTCACAATACACATAGGGGTACAAACTAGTACTCAATTATGCAAAAAAGGATTTTAGTTAATAGTGGTGCTTTAGCAGAATTCTGCATTAAATCCATTGTTCAAAAGAGCAAACAGATTTTTTTATATTTAGTTTTGAAATCTGACATGGGGCTAGACATGTTGTTAGTTTCCCAAGAGCCCTATGCAAGAAAGCTAAACAAATGCAGTTGAATTCAAACTACAGTACTTTTGTCTTTACAATCCAACAATAATTCATCCTATTTCTCTATGATGCATTTTAATACATTTCATACAAAATGCACATGATCAGAGGCTTATAAAGGGACATTTACAATATTTCCTGGGCAGTATTATTTCAGTCATTAGTTGTACCAGTTTCAATCACTTCAATACTTTTATTTTTTTCCTGTATCCAGCTCCTGTGTAACAAGATCACATGCATTCTAGGGTGAAGAAAAGTAGCAATACTCATTGTGCAATGCCCAACTATTAAACCATAATAAAACATGTTCAAGTCAAGTGCAGGGCAGAACAAAGGATTAATAGAGTTGATATAAACAATCATTCCCTAGATAAGACACTGACATATTCTAAGGATAATTTAGACAATAAACCAGACAAACGTACTGGATATGAATTTGAAACAGCTAAACCAAACACATGCCAAGTCCAGTGTGCAATGAAGCACTGCTGCTGTGTTCTCAAAGCTTGTATCTTGTATCAGTCTAATGTGACACTTCTTTCCCTTAGAGTTTTGAATATGAAAATAAACTTGTTTTAATCGTGTATCAGTCTCCATTTCTGAATAAATAGATGTGATATAAATAAACACAAAAACCGCACAGCACTACACTACAACATACAGATAGCTTTACCTTGGCATTGTGCTTCAAACCTTTGTATATTGAGCTTCTAACAAACAGATACACAAATTTAGTTTAAAGCTTTTCTTTATGTGCTTCAAAAATCGATCTATTGTTTATTGTTTATAAAACTAGTAATGTTTGTAACTGATTACAGTTTGTGGTACTTAAAGGAATTGTTCAGTGTAAAAATAAAAACTGGGTAAATTGATAGACTGTGCAAAATAAAAAAAAATTGTAATATAGTTAGTTAGGCAAAATGTAATGTATAAAGGATGGAGAGACTGGATGTTTAACAGAACACTACTTCCTGCTTTTCAGCTCTCTTGGTTTCCACTGACTGGTTACCCTGGTTACTAATCAGTGGCTTGAGGGGGGAGCACATGGGTTATACAGTAACTGTTACTTTTGAATCTAAGCTGATTGCTAAGGATCAATGGCAAACTCACTGAACAGTTATATCCCATGTGGCCCTCCCTCCAAGTCACTGACTAACTCAGAGTTAGAGAGCTAAAAAGCAGGAATTAATGTTCTGTTCTGTTAGACATCCAGTCACTCCAGTCTTTATACATTACATTTTTGTCTAACTAACTATATTAGAATTTTTTTATTTTGTGCAGCATATATATTTATCCAGTTTTCATTTGTACACTGAACTGTTCCTTTAAAGGAGAACCAAACCCTTAATAATAAATTCCCTACCCTACATAGACCCCCCCCTGCTCCCCCCTGCCTAGGTGCTAATCTTTGTAAATGACCCTAACTTTTTACTTAGTCTTCCTTGCAGATTCTGCCCATCAAAGTTCATGGGCGCCATCTTCTTCTCTTCTGTAATCTTCGTGGAGTAAGTGCTGCATCGGCACATGCACATTTGGAGCAGTCTTCTGGTTTTTGACAACTGCATATTCACAGAAATTGCCAAAGCACCGGAAGATGACGTCCATGAACTCCAATGCACAGAATCTGTAAGTAAAGGGTAAGTAAAGAGTTAGGGGCATTTACCAATGGTAACGCTTAGGCCAAGAGGAACAGGGAGGGAGGTCTATGTAGGGTAGGGGGGTAGGGTTTTTTTAATTAAGGGGTTAGCTCTCCTTTAAAGGAGGTAATCTCCTAAATACTACTTTCTGGTACAACAATGGGTTATATTTACCGAAAATGTAATTTACAGCTCAACACAGTCCGCCAGAGTAAATTCCACCACTCTCAATTCAGTTCTATGGGATTTTCAAGAGTGTATTTATCAAAGGGTGAACTCTCACTTTCACCCATTGATAATTAGGTCTTCCCATAGAATTCCATACAAATGAATAGAGATTGGAGAAATTTCACTCTGGCAGTCTATATTCACTTATTTGTAATTATGCCCAATTGTGTGACCATGTTACCAAGGGTCTTCATATTCTCATATAAGGAACATTTAAGGTTCCATTTATCAAAGTGGGAAATCAGAGTACCACAATAAAATCCCACCACTCTCTGTCCATTTCTATGGGATTTTTAGAGGTAAATCTATCAAATAGTGAACTGAATACTGGGGAACATGAGCGGGCAAGTGTGTGGCTTCCACAATCTCTTTACAGTGCTATCATTAGAGTATTTGGTTTTTGCTACTTATGGTAATGGACAGCGTGGTGGTTCGGTGACAATCACTGCAGCCTTGCAATGTTAGGGTGTTCAGATTTTTATTCCAGCTTGGGCTCTATCTGGAGTGTGTATGTTCGACCTGTGTCTGAGTGGATTTCCAGAAACATGCTGGTAGGTTTATTGACTATTGTTGTATGAGAATGTCATAGGGACCTTATACTGTTCTAGTGGGCAAGAATTGATGTGAATGATGAACAACATCTGTTAAGCGCTGCATAAATGTGTCAGCATGGTATAAATAAACACATATCTTTAAATGAATTGAGGGCAAATAGCACAAAACTATTATTTTTAACCAGTAGTTAAACAAGTTTCACTTGGGCAAAAAGGTTAAACCAATTAAAGTAACCAACTGGATATTACATGATTCGTATCACAGACAAGCGTTTTCCTGGGCTGAAACGATATGGACAATGATTGGAAAATATAGATGGATAAGTTTGACATCTGTATTACAGATCATGTTTACATTATGTCCTGAAGAAAAATAACACATGAATTAGTTAGTAAGGGTTTATGAGAGATGGAACTTGTCAAGGATCTTTGCTCTTTAAGAAGCAAGCAGAGACATTGACAGTTGTGAGGCCATGTAAACCTTGCTTGAATCTGCAAAGACCACTGATGCCTTGTATATACAGTAGTCACTGTATAATTGATGGTTGATTGGCCCTGTGAATATATGTCACTGGGCCAGACACTGGAATGAAAATTATGTTCAAGCTGCAGTTATTTATTCATCTTCTAATTAAACCTAATAGCAGTGAATCACAGAGGTCACCAGCTGCACTACTTTCAACAAGAAAATCCACAAAAGATGTCTTAGCAGAGTGATATGTGCAAACTAGTGGTTTGGGGGGAGAGGTTACTGGCAACTATGTATTGAAATTCAATATGTATTGAAATTATCAATCTTTATCTGTCATAGAAACAGTCATGCTATGCAGTTTCACAGCAGAGAAACAGCAAAAAAAAATTGTAATGAGTTCAAAATGGTTCAGCTCAAGACAAGAGAATGTAATACTTCATCATTTCCTTGAATGTGCAGCACAAATTTGTACTGCATAAAAAGAACATTAAGGTCTAGAGACATTAATAAGTGATGAAGATGACTGCATGTTTTCATCTTTAACAACATATTCATAACATAGAGTTCTGGCACATATTTGCTATGCTTTGGATAAAATATAAGTGGAAGTTGTATGCTGGTAAATAGTTGTGTTCTGTGAGTATCCATTTGCAGCATGAATGGTGTTGCACAATTAGGGGGGCAGGTTTATCAAGGGTTGAATTGAAAAATTGCATTATTAAATTCGAAATTCAAGCTAATTTTAGTGTACTTCGACTAGGGAATAGTCCAGATTCGATTCGATTTTGAAAAAAATGTGAAAATTCAAATATCGAAATTTATCATGCACTTTTTAAAATAAATTTCGGATGGTCTTTTTTTTATTCGAATTTCAAGTTGAAGGGAGTTTACAAAAACTCCCATCACCTCGAAATTTGACCCTTAATAAATCGCAATTGAAGTCTATGGGGAAAAAAACTGGTACTGAATTAGGAGAAATGCTTTAAGTTGGAGCTTTCAAGTGATAAACCATGAGATAACCTTTTCTCACTGGCCCACAGTGAGAATTAATTTTATAAAAGAATCAAGTAATAGAAAAACAAGAAATAAAGCTGTAAAAGAAACAGTTGGGAATTGAGTATACATTTAATATAGCTTTTACGAACCAGTGAAACTATTTAGCAATCCATCAGTCCGTGCAATTGGAATTATATAGTACCCTGTTCATTGGCTGCATCTGCATGAGGCAGTGTTTCCCAACAACAGTATTAAGTGAAACATCTTTACGTTAACTTTTAGGGGCAGATTTACTAAATTCACCCAAAAATAATTTTTTTCCTTTACCCTTTTATTTGATCTTCGATCATTCGATCGTTGGAATGAATTATTCGATCATTCAAATAATTTGTACGATTCTAACGATCAAAGACTTTGATCGTACGAATCCTATTCGATCAGGACTTAGCCTCAGAAGCCTATGGGAGGGCTCCCATAGGCTTCTATTATGATTCGGTAGGTCCAATCTAGCGAAGTAGGCAATCAAATAACTTTAAAAAATTAAATCCTTCGCTGATCGAATAATCGAATGAACGAATCGAACGAATAGAATACAGACGTCCCCTTCCCCCAGGGCCTAAACATTCTGAATAACAAATCCAATACCGGTATATACAGTATGAATATCACTCATCTTTTACCACTCCAGCAGAGCTTTTATTCTAATTTAAAATAATGTTCATTCTGATTATGCCATAATGTTGGTACAATGGTGATTTCACTAGCACTAGGGTGATATGGCCCATTTAATTAGGGGACAATAGCCCTACTATTATATAAATGTACTATGGGTGGATACCCACAAAAGGAGAAAATGTAATATATCATGAAATGAGTAGATCATTAAAATGAATGGCGGCAAATAAATAACACAAGAAGGAGTAATTTGAAAATGGAGACAGATGCACAAGGTATTGCAAGAATGGTATGGCATAAAAAATGAGGAATGAAGTTTGGTGATATCACATTGGACATTGAAGGTGACATTTATGGGGTTATTTTTTATGGTTCCAGCTGTGTTTTTTAACAGGCTGTGTGACACAACGGGACCATGGCCATTTGTTTCTTGCTCACTGATGTATGATCTGCCCTTGCTATTACTGCTTTCCCCCTACTCTGTTGGCAGTTTTTTTCCCCACTGTTTTCTGTCTTACCATTTTTGTCATTTGCTTTTCATTCTTTGTTTCCCTTGCTTTTCCCATAACTTTACATTTCTCCTTGTTTTCACTAACACCTGCCTACCTGTCTTTCCTTTTGTTCTCTCCACAATCCATTTCCCTTTATCTGGTATTTACACCTTTTAAGGTGACAACAGAGATAGACCCATTATGGTATCCAACAATTCCTGTGGGCCATAGGGGTGAATAGCATATGAGGGGCCATACATAGTAATTCAAGTAGATAGCCAGAACAATCTGAACATCAGAAAGTAAAGGGGAACTCTCCTCTCCAATACATCATGTACATGCATACTGGTCAGCAGGACCCAATATACATACTGAAAATCATATGAGATTATTGGGCAGATATATCAAGGGTCTAAATGAAAATTCGAATTTTTGAGTTTCTTTTTTTTATGGCCAAAACTGTCAAATTAGACAATGGAATTGTCAAATATGAGTTTTTTAAAAAATTTCAAATTTGATTTTCAAGATTGATCAGCCCTTTCAGAACTCAAATTCGATTATTCACCACCTAAAAATTTCCGAATTACTGTTTTAGCCTATGGAAGATGATCAATTTGGAGTTGTTTGCAGCCTTCCTGAAAAGCTCGAATCCAATTCGGTTTGAGTTTTCGGGTCAATCCTATTCAACCGAATATTGTAAAATAAAATTTTTGGTCAACTCGAAAAATTGGAACTCGAAATTGGGGCCTTCATAAATCTGCCTCTTAATTTTAAAAGTTTTATTGGCACCCGTATGGCCAGTTTTATGCAAATTTACCTTTCTGTAATAAGCAGTGTGTTCCTGAGTCAGCATACTCTCTCAATTACTTGCCTTTTTACTTTGTCTTAGTATCCCCTGACAGCCAGACTGATAACTGTAAAAAGACATCTAGCATTAATAAGGATGTTATTGCTTCGTATTTAATGAGGGAAAAGGTGCTGTAAATTACAAGTTTTCTGACCTTTTATGAAAACTGATAGAATAGAACTGATAGAAAAGAATAGAAAAGTTTAGCAGTTTGGTAGTTTTGTGTAGAAATGTATACTTTTGGTTTGGTTGAATGTGTATTTTCTTTTTTAATATGTTTTTCTTGGGTTAACTTCTTGGGGGCAGTATCTTTTACTTGATTGTAACTAAGCTGCATAGGCCAGAATAAAAACAAATATCGTGACATGCCACCACCTCCCAGACATCTCTTGCAAGGACCTGGGCTTGCACATGCAGAGTACAGTAAACATTTCAGATTTTACTCTACTGCAGATACAGTTGGAGCTAGTGACACCTGGACCATTAAAGTGGTGGCAATGCATTTACTTACAATAACATACTGGCAACCCCGTAGTGAATCCAGTTTTCCTTTTTTTCTTGCCCTTTAATGGGGTTGTTCATCTTCCAACACTTTTTTCAGTTCAGTTGGTTTCAGATAGTTCACCAGAAATAAAGACTTTTTCCAGTTACTTTCTATGGGGCAAATTCACTAAAGCGTAAAGCATCTAACACTAGTGCTAATTTGCCAGCGTGATGTCATTTCGCAACTTCGCCGATTTACTAACAATGTCCCTGGCTAAAATTCTCTAGCGAAGTAGATAGACTAGCGCATCTTCGCACCCTTACACCAGGCGAAGTTGCGCACTGACGAAGGGACGGAACTAAGCTAATTCACTAAGATTCCCACTTTACTGAACGTTACCTCTTGCGCTAGACTTTACTACGCCAGGTCAGACCTGGCGAAGTTCAATACAGTAGATAGGAGATTGAAAAAAAAAAAGTTGATAAAACGCTGGCGTTTTATTTTTTTTAGGGTGGTGGGCTGAAAAAGATCGTAAATTTTTTAGGGTAACCTCCTTCCCCCCTACATTTCCTAACATATGGCAACCCAACTATATAGGGGTCACATGTGTAGGGCAATAGAACACCTATATTTGAGTTATTAAAGGTTTCCTGGGTTTGGGTAGTGTAATGTAGTGGCTGCAGCATATACATCTATTATTCTTTTATTCTGTTATTCTTTAACTTCACGCCGTATGCAAATTAGGAATCGCTAGCGTAGATGTGCTTTGCCTGGCGATGTAACGGTATCGCAACTTCGCTACTTTTCACTTCCCTGAGCGCAAATTCACATTTTAGTGGATTTGCTTAGTGCTAGCGAAACTAAGCCTGCCCAAGTGTGGCGAATGCTAGCGAAGCCAAAGCAGGCGCAACTACACAGGTTAGTGAATTAACCTGTGAACTTGCGCTAGCGAGGGCTGCACTAGCATTCGCCAGGCGTAGATTCGTCAGCGCTATGCAAATTCACTAAAATGTGCTCAGGGCAGCGAATGTTGGTGAAGTTGTGCTACCGTTACTTCGCCAGGCAAAGCGCATTTAAGCTAGTGATGCCTAATTCGCATACGGCATGAAGTTGAAAGTCTAATAGAAGTATATGTTACAACACTAGATTACATTACACAAGCCCAGGAAACTTTTAATAAATAAAATAAAGTTGTTCTATTGCCCTAAACATGTGCCCCCTGTATAGTTGAGTTGCCATATGTTAGGAAATATAAAATTACACTGTTTTTCAGACTATCACCCTAAAAAAAAGTAAAAAACGCCAGTGTTTTTTTGGGACTTAGAAAAAATTTCAAGTTTTTTTTTTTTGTAAAACTTCTATCTATTGTATTGAACTTCGCCAGGTCCGACCTGGTGAAGGAAAGTCCAGCGCAAGATGTAACGTTCAGTAAAATGGTCATCTTAGTGAATTGGCGTAGTTACTTCCCTTCGTCAGTGCACAACTTCGCCTGTTGTAATCTATCTACTTCGCTAGTGAATTTTCGCCAGGGACACTGTTAGTAAATTGGCGAAGTTGCGGAATGACGTCACGCTGGCGAATAAGCGTTAGCTTTAGACACCTCGGGCTTTAGTGATTTTGCCCCAGGGACATTAAACTTTCAACTTAGATTTTGGAAAAATGGTAAAAAATAACAAAAATGGAAAGTAATTTCTGGAGAACAATCTGAAAACAATTGAACTGAAAAAAACTGTTTGGAAAGTTAACAGCCCCTTTAAGAGAACCCCATGTCCTTTTTATGCTGATTTAATATATATACTATAATTGCAGTATTTCCTCTTCTGATTCCTCTACAAGGTTTTTTTTTTCCTGTAATTTGGATCTCTATACCATATGTTTTTTTTTTTTAAAGTATGTACTGTTGCAATCAATATGGATTCATACAACCTAGGATCAAGTACAAGGTACAGTTTTATTACTACAGAGAAAAAATGAATTATTTTTTAAAATGAAATCGCACTGATTCTGTAACAGTGTAGGGGGAATGAAAAAAGACTAATCTGCTGAGCTGTGCTGTGCCGGTTATTTCAATGCGGGTGCTACACTTCCCCCTCTCTCCCGAGTCTCCATTAAGCTGTGTGCGCTTCTACAAAGTTGACCTTTAAACACGCCTACCGTTTCTTCATTGGTGGGTAGGTTAGGCAGATCAGACAGGCCATGAGGATTTCTTTACAAGAGTGCTGACCTGAATTTGGGGGAATGCACGGACAGGCAACCTAATATATATTATAGCAGCAAAACAGTAAAAAAAAATATATAATGCTTTCCTAAAATGCTGACTCGAGTATAAGCTGAGGTAGACTTTTTCAGCACATTTTGGGTGCTGAAAAACCTGTCTTATACTCGAGCAGGGCCGTCAATGCCCGGGCCTGAAGGGGGGAAAAGTGTCCCTGCCCGGGCCTGAAGGGGGGCCTGGCATTGCTGCATTTTTTGAGCCTGGCCCCCCTGTCCGTCTGCCTAGCCATCCCACTAAGCAAAGCCGTCTCTCTCCATCCCCCGTGGTACCGGAAGTTTGGGGGCGGGGCCAGCCCGTCTGTGGGACCTCTCTGTCTGCAGACTGCATGGAGGAAATACACCGATTTCACATTTCTACATCACTTCCTGCACTTGCCAGCTGGTGATTGGATGCTTCCAGCTGTTCTGAGACAGGGACCATTCTGATTTGCTCACCTGTGCCATCCCCTGTCTGGCATCCCAGGGAATTTATCCTGTACTGTCTGTCCCCTGTGTTGCACTCTTGGCACCCCTGGGCATTTCTCCTGTGCCAGGTACCGCTGGGCACATCTATGCCTTCTTTGTCTGCTACCACTAGGGTTGCCACCTTTTCTTGAAAAAAATACCGGCCTTCCTATATATTTAGCTTTTTTCCTATTAATAACATTGGGCTCTAGGGTTGCCACCTGTCCGGTTTTGAACCGGACAGCCCGGTATTTTGAAGGGCTGCCCGGTTCAATACTTCCTGCCCGGTTTTCCATATAAGGAAAACCGGGCGGGATTAGCTTGATTGACGCCGCGATCGGCCAATCGGCGATCGTGGCGTCATAGCTCCGCCCCGTGACATCACGGGACCGCCCACTGACGTCACGGGACCGCCCACTGACGTCACGGGACCGCCCCGTGACGCCACGGGACCACCCCCCTGCCCGGCTTCAGCAGCAGGGAAAGGTGGCAACCCTATTGGGCTCAACCATCAAAAATACCGGCCAGGCCCGTAAAATACCGGCCAGGTGGCAACCCTAGCTACCACTGGACTTATTTGTTCCATCCCAGCCTGGCACCATGTGCCATTATTTGCCTGGCAGTACTTACATTATCTGGGCATCTTTTACTGGGCCCTTAGTGACCCTAAAGAGATATGTACATACAGCAGCACTTAGTGAATGAGAATGTATTTATGATAAAGGGTCCAGCCCACCTCCCAGCTCAATCCCCTCCAACCTTGTTATGCAGTATCTTAAATTTACAGACAAGGGAGAGTTCCACTGGCTCTTTGTTAAATAAAATGCTGAGGTTGGCACTAAATAATACACAAGCCTGAGTGGTTAAAGAACTTGAGTGGCCAAATATGCCAGGGGCCTGGACCTGGACAGAAGAAGCCTAGTACGAAAGCTTGGCACTGGTAGAGACTGATTTAACCCTAGCTGTGCCAGTTCACAGTCTCAACACAAGATTAATCCGGGCCCTGACAGGCTACATTGCTTCCGGAGTCACAACCAGAGTTCATACTGGTTCCTCTGTGACTGTAATGTGAAATTTAACTTATTTCTGGGTAATTTTCAGCTGATTTCCCATTTTAGTGAAACTGCAAAGAAACTGCTGGGAAAGGGGAAGCGGCACCAAAAATGAGTTCTTTAATGCGATTTGAGTAGAGAAAGGGCTGAGCTCATTCTCCCACAGCCTCGGGTGCCAGTTTTTGTGACTAGGGTTGCCACCGTTTTTGGAAAAAAAAAAATGTCTTCTTTTCTTTCCTGAAGCGACGAAAAGAAACAGTCACAAAAGGAGCCGACATTGAATTCCTGATGCACCGAAACAATCTGAAGTCCTATAATTGAAGTCCTGAAGCCACAAGTTCAATTCTACTGACACCAATGTGGGTATATATTTTTAATCCCCTGGCAACCAATGTTTTATTTCAATACTTATAGGCCCATGCCACCAATTAAAAAAAAAAATATTTTATGGGGCCCCAATTTTTTTTTAACTTGTAAGGGGACCCTGGCACCAATGTTTTATTTTTTTTAGCATGGATGTGTGTGTGGTCTTTTAACTGTGATGTTGAGTGGGCGGGATCAGGGGTGGGGCTTGGGTACCAGGGTGGGCAGGGCCAAGGGGGCCCCGAAAATGTTTTTGTATGGGGCCCTGTGATTTCTAATGGCGGCCCTCTACTCGGGTATATACGGTACTTCGAAAGATAAGTCAATGGTAAACAAATTCCAAAGAATTAAGAGGGGTTCCCAGACTGTTTCTTATGACTGTATATATAGTAATTTACATTAAAAAATTGGGTAGTCTTTGCATTTACATATTATTTGTAGATTATTTACTCTATTCCAGATGTACTTTAAATGCTGTAAAGTTATTATTCCCTATATTGAAAATTAATTCACAATAAAAACAGGCTTATCATTCCCTATAGTGAAAATACACAATAAAGCAGGCGCATCGTGTATAATGCAAACGTATATGGAATGACAAAAAAGCTACTGTATTATTTTATACCTTCCCACTCACATTTCTGCTGCCTGTATACACTTCACGGAAACCTTGTACGTATGTCTTATTTTATAAGAACTTTATTGTTTGTCACCATGCTTATATCCTAATGCCTAACTTATCCCAATAATTAGGATTTCTAATGTCATGTTTCTTTTTGTCTCCATAGAAAGAACTCCACAAAATGCAGTATTGTATCTGCACATGTGCATCTAATATGATGCATTTAAGTTTGTGAGAAACTTCATAAAGGTATAAACTTGTCCTTAAACACTGTCACTTTAGCTCCAAATATTGGTCTATTTGTGACCCTTGAAAGCTGAAACTGACAGTACATGATACTGACTAAGAAGTGCTAAAATGGGGCTCATGCTAACTGTGCGTGATCTGTGTATATTGTGCTACAAATAATACATAGTGCTGGTTACTGCATTTACATGCTTTATGGGTTTGGATTCAGTATGATAAAGCACAGACTGCACTAAATCCAACTCTAAAACAGACAAACATTTTAGAGTATTCATGTATTGAAATGTTTATGTGCATATTATCCTGCTTGCCTTGCTACATAATTCAGTATAACAGCATCTTCTGTAAGAAATAGTTGAGGTATGGAAGTCAATAGTGAATACATTTGCTGCAGAGGACAATATGGCAGCATTACTAAAATATTTAGAGAAGACATAGGTTGTCTTTTATTTGGCATTGTCACATGAAGATTAAAATGGAAGCAAAATAGTGACATTGATTGTGATATTTTTTTAAAATATCTCTTTATGAATTATTACATTATTGCATCAGTTATAGTTTGCCAATTTGTCCATTTCTTTTTTAACTAAAATGTTTATTGCTTTTCACTAGAAACAACCAGATAAGCCTACTACTGCATTTACAAATTAAGCTTAACATTCATGCATTTGTCATATAATTTCAGTTGATTTGGCCATTCAACCATTGGCATCACTTGATTTTTTTTTAGAACGTTTCCCAAGGGTATGGATGGATTGATAGCAATAGTATCTAAATTATGATCTGTAACTGGAATTATCAAATTAAATTACAATTGAATTCGACGGAACTTTCTCCAGAAAAAAACTCTCTCTCTGTCTCTATTAACATCTTTAAATGGGTCACTGAACCTCTCTCATTGACTTCTACATGAGCTAATCAGGTTTTAGGTGGTGTAGTATCCAATTCAAGTTGTTCCCAGGGTTCGAGGTACATATGAAAAATCTAAAAATTCCAATTTGAGTTTGGATTTGTGAATTTTGACCACAAATCCAACTCGAAAATTTGAATTCAAATTTACCATTTGAACCTTAATAAATCTGCCCCTAAGAGTTGTTTTATCTCCTCATATTTAAATTTATATTAGGTTGACATGTGGTCAGTTAGAATACATCCATTAATGGCAGAAACATATCCCTGTAAGTTAACCCCAGTAATTTTAAATGTGTACCATAATGCATAAGTATGTGTTACTAGAAAAGTAAAAAATGTATCTGTGCATCAAGTCACTGAATATTAAAAAACAGTCAGGTTAAGATTATAAAAAGTCTTACATTTGGCAAAATCTAGTAAGCCAAAGCAAGCAATCAGATGTCTGGTTTAAAAGTAAAAGCTACTTGCTGATTGGTTACTAGACAAATAGTATCCCTAAGGCCCTTTAATACATTACACCCAAAGTGTTGTCTCATATTGTATTGTCTTACAATTTATCATAGATCAAAATAACATAAAAAGGTGAGGTAGAGAGGGTGGGGAAATTGACAAGGGAATATCATGGGCAACCAGAAAGAGAGTGATTACAAAAGATGTGGAGAAGGGAGATACTGCAGTAAGGGATGGAAAATATAAAATGAAGGGGTCAGGTAATAATGGTAAAATAGTGAATAAGATAAAATTAAGGATTTTTAAATGCTCAAATGCAGCATCGGGTTTCATTTGATGTACTTTTTCAACCTGATTTAACTATGTAACTAGGTAAATATCTCATGCTCAGCTTGAGCTGTATCTGCCAGTCAATACAAGACAGACCCAAAATGTTTGCAAAAACAGAATGACAGCATTAGGGTGTCTCACAGGTTAGCAAAATGACAGGGGGGCTTATGGGATAATCACTGCACATCCCTATGCTGATGTGGCTATTATTGTATTATCAGACTTTTAAAGGGGTGACCTTATATTTATAACATGAACAAATATACATTTTGCCTCCATTTCTTCTACAAGGAGTGAAACATTCAATCTACTGCTCCAGCAGAACCAACATTTTATAGCTTTCATACACGTATAATAATTTAATAAGTAAAGCTATCAATGACAATGCCTTAAATTGTTTTATGGCAAAAGTTGATAATGCAAATAGAAATTGTAGTACTATTTTGCACCTAGCCAATCCATGGCTAACGCTGAAAAATCCTGCAAAGCATCGAAGCTGTAAAAAGACATCTCAAGAAACCTGTTTAAAACTGATGAATACCGGCAACATACACCATAAATTTCATCTGCAGATGAGGAGTTGGTGGAGACAGAATTTTTCTGTAATAGGATCTCAGGAGCTACCTGCATGAAAAAATAAAAAAAGAAAACATGGACCAAGGACAGCCATCGGGGGGAGGGATAGGAGCCCAACTGTTACACTTACACACGGGGGATTGAAGCTATTCCATGTTTATTTCATAATATTAAAGGGTTTGTAAAATTAAACAAGAACTAGGTTTTAATTTTATCTTTATTCTTTCATAGCACTATACCACTCAGTTGCATTAGTATTGTTCCAGCATGGTGGTTACCTTAGTATTAATTCTGGTACCTCAGACACTTAATCCTTAATATCGCTGCAAACCCATAAACAAAATATAAGCAAGCATGTTAATAATTCTATACAGTTTTCCAAGAAAATTAGACCATTATCTGGAAATCTATTATTAAGAAAGCTACAAATGGGAAGCCCACTTCCCATAGACTCCATTATTATCAAATTAATTTTTTTTTTTAATTATTACCTTTTTCTCTGTAATAATAAAACAGTACCTAGTACCTGACCCCAACTAACTGACAGTCCTTATTGGAGGCAAAACAATCATATTGAGTTTAATGCATGCTTAAATGATTTTTTATGGAGATCCAATTACAGAAAGGCCCCATATCCGAAAAACCCCAGGTGCTGAGCATTCTGTGTAAAAGGTCCCATGCCTGTATATATATATATATTCAGTATAACAGCATCCTCTGTAAGAAATAGTTGAGGTATGGAAGTCAATAGTGAATACATTTGCTGCAGAGGACAAAATGGCAGCATTATTCCCATGCCTGTATTCCCCATCAGTTTATAGTGCTGTTCCAGTAGAATCCTGCACTGAAATCTTTTTTTTTATATTAAATTTTGAAATCTGACATGTTGTCAGTTTCCCAGGTGCCTACAGTCATGTGACGTGCTCTTATAAACATCAGTCACTCTTTACTGCTGCACTGTAATTTGGAGTGATATCATCCCTTCCCTTACCCCTCATCAGTAGTGATGGGCGAATCTCCCGAGTTTCGCTTCACCGAAAAATTCGCAAATTTCCAGAGAAATTCGCGAATTGGCGAAAATTCGCAAAACGCGTCGCGGCACATCGTTTTCGTTGCGTTGTTTTCGTTGCGTCGACGGTTTTTTCGACGAATTTTCACCAAGCAAAAATTCGCTGGCGTTTCGCGAATTTATTCGCCAGCAGCGAATCGCAGGAATTCGCCGCGATTTCGCCCCTGGAGAATAAATTCGCCCATCACTACTCATCAGCATACCAACACTACAATGGGAAGGTAGAAAGATAACAGCTCCCTGACACAATATACCAGCTTCCTGGTAGAGGAGAATAGCACTCAATAGTAAAAATCTGACTCCTTCAGTTACATTGAGTTAAATAAAAAAATAGCCTGTCTGAAAGAAGTATTGGCTCTATTTCAGAGCAAATCATCAGTTACAGACTGGAGAGCCATCCAATGAGTGCTGAGTGCCTCAATGCATCCCCGGGAGGGGTGGAGGACCAATGGGAGTGCCTTTCTTTGGAGCCAAATGCACAGGGCTACAGACAGAGCTGATAAAGGAGCCTCTGCTGCAGCAGCCAGCCAAAGCCAGATCTGTGGAGTGTGAAAGTGCAGCTTGTTAGTAAAGGAGCTGCAGAAAGTGTGTGTCTACTCAGCTGGACAGCTTTGAGTTTCCAATCTAGAGGGAGAATTTATCCTGCATCCTTTTCAGCTTTTGGATGCCTGTTGAAACCCTGTGTCCCCGGTGTGAGGACAGGTCTTGATTATGCCCCTTCAATATGGGAGCAGCTACTAAGTTCCAAAGGGAAAGGTACTTTGGGGAAAATGTCGTGGTACTTGGGGAATAAGAGCTCTTTGGGAAGGGACATTTCATTGGAACTGAACTGTGTTTTGTTTAATCCTTTACAGTAATCTTACCAATATCCACTCCTTTTTGTCTACCATTGCTATCCTCAAAAATTTTTTTACACATTTTAATTACTTTAATTCAATACAGAATGAACTCCTAATATATTCATAAATCTGAATAAGCTTGATAAGTAACTGAATATCATCAAACTGCATGGAATTAAATAATCACCTAAAATCAGTTGGTTCTTAAGTACATGATTATGCTATTCATAATAAAATTAATAGATTAAAATGTATTTAAAATATTCACAACTATGGGTCTAGCCTATACTTTCACCAAACACTTGTCCGGTACTGAACCTTGCCAGTATAGGAAAGCAAAAAGCAAGGTGATGCTGAAATCCATTCACAGCTGCTTATAGCTTACAAATGGACTGGGAAGGGACTGCAACACAGCCTTGTCTGGAGCCTTGTATTGTTATTATTATTATTTGCAGGGGCTCGAAAATAATGTATGATGTATAAGTCCAATCACAGAGCAGGTTCCAAATCTTGCATAAAGTACAGTAAGAGCTGAGTGTGTGATGATACATAAGCAATCCAATTAAAAATCCACTGCACTATAGTGTAGCAGTGTGATAGTCGCCAAACATATCAGTGACACTAAACGTATCATCAGTTCTGTGACAACATCAAGGAATAGAGGGCTAGCGCTAAGCCTGCATATACTGTAGGTGCTATTAATTTAAGATACATGATGTGACTTGTCCTGTTTTCAAGGGTTGGTACAGAAATCTAGGTATGTGCTTCCAGAAAATCACTTAGTGCTACTCTGATGCCTATGTAAGATTGAAGGGTTAAGATTCAATGAGAGTAAAGAAGTTAATAGGAAAGAAGAGAAAGGCATTTAAAAACTACAAATCTGTTGGGACAGAAGCTGCATTTAATGAATATAAACACAATAATAAATGTTGTAAATCTGTAATCCAGAAGGCAAAGAAAGGAAATGAGTTAATTGTAGCGCAGGCAAAAACTAACCCTAAAAAGTTTTTTAAATTTATTAATAGCAAAACATGCAGGTTGTGAGTGTTGCTCCATTAAATAATGGTACCGGTATTTTTGTAACAGATACAGAAAAGGCAAATTTGCTAAATCAGTTCTTTTCTTTAGTGTATACAACAGAGGAGTCTGAGTTCTCAGGCTCACTTCATAGCTGCACTGATGGCTCAGCTCAATCTAGTCAATGGCTGACTCAGGATATGATTTAGTAGAAATTTGGTAGTCAGCCCCACTTCTTATGCTTTCTCTTGCTTGTATTGTGGTGCAAGTTCCCAGTGGCCACTCTCCGCTGGTAATAATAGCAAAAGTGAAAATTGAACAGCACCACTTGTTCTTGTGAAAAATAAAAGTGCCTTTATTGCAGACTTCTGGGCATTCACAAGAACAAGTGGTGCTGTTCAATTTTTACTTCAGGATATGATTCATAAAGCTTTAATAAAAAATAATGTAAACAAGGCTTCAGGGCCTGATGGCATACACCCCAGGTTCTAAGAGAACTTAGTTCAGTTTTAGAGCAGCCTCTATTTCTGATTTTCTCAAATTCGCTTTGATCTGGTATGGTGCCTATTGATTGGAGAAAAGCTGATGTCATTCCAATATTTAAAAAGGGATTACGTTCTCAGCCTGGCAATTATAGACCAGTAAGTTTGACATCTGTGGTGCGCAAATTATTTAAAGACTTGTTAAGGGATCACATTCAAAAATTTGTCCTAGTGAATGGTATTATGAGCAGAAATCAGCATGGCTTTATGAAGGATAGGTCATTTCAGATAAATTTGATTGCTTTTTATGATGAGGTAAGTAAGATGCTAGACTGTGGGGGGCAGCAGATGTGATCTATTTGGATTTTGCCAGAGTGTTTGATACAGTGCCTCACAAATGGCTGCTTTCTAAACTAAGGTCTGTTGGGCTTAATGAAGTCGTTCGCAAATGGATAGGGAATTGGCTACAGGATCGGGTACAGAGGGTGGTTGTTAATGGTACATTCTCTACTTGGAGTAAGGTTCTTAGTGGGGTCCCTCAGGGCTCGTTATTGGGTCCACTTTTATTAAACTTGTTGATCAATGACTTAGGGGAGGGTATTGTAAGTAA
Source organism: Xenopus borealis (assembly GCA_024363595.1). Classification (NCBI taxonomy): domain Eukaryota; kingdom Metazoa; phylum Chordata; class Amphibia; order Anura; family Pipidae; genus Xenopus; species Xenopus borealis. The sequence goes on from CM044439.1 coordinate 96,432,682, forward strand.
TGTATCAGTGTTTGTAGATGACACAAAACTATGCAGCCAAATTAATTCCATCCAGGATGCAGCATCCTTGCAACAGGATCTTTACAAACTGGCAATCTGGGGAGCTATGTGGCTAATGGGATTCAATGTTAATAAATGTAAAGTCATGCACCTGGGATGTAAAAATATCCAAGCCACTTATACCCTTAATGGGACTGCACTAAAAAAATCCATTGTAGAAAAGGAACTTGGAGTCCTTGTAGATAATAAATTTGGTCAGGATATAACATCAATCCAGGACATGCTTGTCGAGAAATAGGATAGACTAACAAAGATGGGCACTGACATAAACACAAATACTAAATCTGTTCACAGACATGACCAAGCTATACTGGATTTGAGACGGCACACAGAGGATTTAGAGAAGTAGAAGAGGCAACATTCGTATACGAGGTGTACCTGAAACTATACCAAGTGAAGAACTTAGGGATTTGGCCTCTAGATTATTTTCAGAGATATTGAATGATGCTACTAAACCAACTATTGCTATAGAACACATACATAGAGTTGGGGTACAAAGAGGAACAACCCCTAGGGATGTGTTATGCTGTTTAGCACGTTTTGAAATCAAAGAATGGATCCTACAAAAAGCAAGAGACACAGATGGCATTCACTTTGAAGAAAACACTATACATTTATATCAAGATCTAGCCGCATCTACTATAATGCAAAGGCGCCTCCTTAAACCAATCACGCTGTTGCTAAGGGAGCGAGGTGTTTCCTATAAATGGGGATTCCCGTTTGCACTTTTGGCACATAAGGGAGGTAAAATACTTACACTTCGTTATCCCGGGGATGCTCCCTCTTTCTGTCAACAGCTGGATATTCCCATTGCTGATGTTTCAGAATGACGCAATTATATTTTTGGCACACCTGATGATAATCCAATGACCACTGCTACATATGGCTCACTAACTCCAAGAGATCACACACCCTCCAGACAATGGCGCAAAAGAATCAACACTCAGTCTCCAGCTCGCCCACCGAGCACACCCCTCAACAAAAGGCAATCATAACTTTGGTTTGGGAAATCACCACAATGATTTTTGAGAGGTTGAAATTTCACTTCTGTTACTATGTTTTAATATGTTAGATATGTCATGATTACTAATGACTGGTTGTTAGCATGTTGCTGTGAGATAATTATAAGGAGCACCACCTCATACTGTTCCCATTGTTATAAAATTGGTTATTTATCTAATACAGACTCCTAATCTCTCTTTTTCTTTATATCTTCCCCAACAATCCCCCCCCCTTTTTTTTTCTCTTTTTCTTCCCTTTTTTCTCCCCCCCCCTTTTTTCTCCTTCTTGCTACTATCCCCCCCTTAAATGTGCTCCCACCAGTATAAAGATTTTAATATTGACTTTCAGTAACGTAAAGGGTAAATTGTGGTTCAATATATAAACAAAACAGAACATTATGGTAAAGATGTTAATGTGAAATTTGTATTAAGAATAAGGAGAGATCTGAGGATGGTTAAATGACGTTAATACACCTTATAGGCCAAATTTACCCATCTGACTTAAAATCCTGACTGAAGGATCTAACTATATCTATGCACACAGCTCAACATGAAACGTTGTATTCAGATACTTAGTTGAACTCCCAAACCCGGGACACCCCCAAAGGAGGTAACTCCATACTCCACATCTACTGTTCAGTGTTGTGGTACTTTTTTTTTTTTGTATAATAGTTTCCAATTGGAATTTGTTCTCCTTTTAGGAGCTTGTTTATTTTACTACATCCAGGCTTAAAGTAAGATAGCAATCAACACTAGTACTCATAACTCCGCCCCCTTGAAACGCAAGCAGACATTAAATATTTACACAATTAACACAAACGGACTTAATTCACCTTGGAAAAGGAAGGCACTACTACAAGAAATGAAAGCAAAAAATGTACAAATAGCATTGCTACAGGAGACACACTACAAATTAAAACACGCTACTCACAAATTATTCATAGCATTCAACAACAAACTAAAGTTAGAGGCACGGCAATTGTACTAGCAAATAATCTTGAATTCAAAATTGAAAATACAGAGCTAGACCCACAGGGCAATTATACTTTCATTAAAGGGACTATATACTCTAATAGGTATACGTTTGCTTCAATTTACCTACCAAATAAGGAACAAAGTATTGTAATGGAACAGGTATATAACAAACTACTGGGATTTTCAGAAGGTACTCTAATAATAGGTGGAGACTTCAACACTCCTTTGGACCCTAGTATAGACTGCTCTTCAGGCAAATCCTCTTTAACATATAAACAAATTAAAAAACTCAAGACGCAGTTACATTCTTTACAGGTTGTTGATGGCTGGAGAGTGACCAATCCAACGGTTAAAGACTATACTTATTTCTCACATAGTCAAAACACTCATAGTCGGATTGACTATATTCTAATCTCACACAATGCCTTAGACAACATCAGATACACAAACATTGGACAGATTGCATGGTCAGATTATGCCTTTGTGCTCCTAAGCATTTCTTTACCTACAAAACACATAAAACAATTCTCTTGGAAGCTGAACGTAAACCTCTTACGCAATCCAGAGATACTTGAAATTTTGATTGAAAATACAAAAGATTATTTTCAACAAAACACCAACACGGAAACTAATGCTATTAAAGAATGGGAGGCTTACAAATGCTTCATAAGGGGTATTTTAATACAACAGGGAGCAAAGGTAAAACGAGAAAAAACTAAAAAGAAACAAGAGCTACTATTTAAAATCCAACAAATAGATACTGCCCATAAAGCCTCACGAACACCCCAAATGCTGGCTGACTTGACTCAGGCCCGATTAGAGCTCAAAACGTTAATACAAGCAGATATAGATTGTGCTGCTTTCACCTTACGTAAGCTTTATTACGATCATGGTAATAAATGCGGCCGCCTACTAGCTAGAGCTCTTAAAGCTAAGGAACACAAAAACCATATCTTCCAAATGAAAGATACAAAAGGCTATTTGTATAATTCACCCAAAGGAATACAAAGAGTCTTAGTAGATTTTTATAGAGGATTATACAATACACATAATGCAAATCAAGACCCCCAGCAACAAACCATTGAAACATCAGTCGAATCTCATGCAGATTATTTAGAAGCTTCTAATATGAAAAAAGGGGATTTAGAATGGTTACAATCAACAGAAAATGATATCACAACCATAGAACTGGAACAAGCTATCAAAGAGACCCCAGCAGGTAAATGCCCAGGTCCTGATGGATTCTCTATGGTCTTCTATAAAACTTTGAGACCTCACATAATTCTGCCACTTACAAGGGCATACAATGCAGTAAAAAATGGAAATAAATGGTCCTCTGTATCGTTGGAAGCCCATATTAGCCTTATTCTTAAAAAAGGAAAAGACCCTGCTTTGCCTACTAGTTTTAGGCCAATATCTTTGATTAACAACGATATTAAGCTTATGTCCAAAATTCTAGCAATGCGTCTTAAACCGGGATTAGCACAAATTATACATTTAGACCAAGCTGGTTTTCTCCCTTATAGAGAAGCTAGAGATAACCTAAATAAAGTTAACAATGTTATTGCACTGGCCAATAGAGATAGAATTCCCCTCTTACTATTGTCCACTGACGCCGAAAAGGCCTTTGATAGGCTAAGATGGGGGTTCATGTTCCAATGTCTCAGATATATTGGTCTGGGTCCGAATATTATTAATTGGATCACATCCTTATACACTGGGCCGACTGCTAAAATTAAAATAAATAATTCTCTTTCAGAACCAATATTACTTTATAATGGCACCAGACAGGGACGCCCATTATCACCCCTTTTGTTTATATTAACCCTGGAACCATTATTATGTAGAATTAGAGCTAATCCTAATATCCATGGAATTTTAGATGGTAAAACACAGCACAAAATATGTGCATATGCTGATGTTTTGCTTTTCACTCTTACCCAACCAACTGTTACATTGCCAAAACTGCTGTTAGAAATAAAATATTTTAGCCTAGTGAGTGATTTTAAAATCAATTACGAGAAATCTAGAGCACTTAATGTCAGCGTATCTTATACTGTCCTTGCAACACTACTAGATAGGTTCTACTTTAAGTGGGCAAAAGATAAAATCCTATATTTAGGTATTCAGCTTACTCCAAACTGCGGAGATTGGGCTCGGATTAATTACCTTTCTTTATTGCAGGATATTAAGAGTGATTTGATTACTTGGTCCAACAGGACATTGTCATGGTTTGTTAGAGTTAATACAATAAAGATGAACATTCTTCCAAGAGTGTTGTATGTTTTTCAAGCTCTCCCGATGAAACCTCCGACAGACTTTTTTGAAACACTGGACTATATGATCCGAAAATTTGTCTGGAATAACAAAAAACCCCGCATAAAACTGGGAATCCTCACGCGCCATAGAACTAAAGGTGGTATGGGTCTACCTGACTTTAAGAGTTATCATCAGGCAAGTGTACTATTGCGGATTCTAGATTGGACTTACCATGGCCACACCAAAGCCTGGGTCTCTGTAGAGCAAACATTTTCAGCTCAACCACTGAAACATCTCCCTTGGCTACCTTCAAAAAATCAAAATATAACCATATCACATCAACTACTTTTCTACGCCCTCAATGTTTGGGACAGGATGAAGACCAAAAAATCCTTTGTTAAACAATATAGATTTCCCTCCAGGTCTCTCCAAGGGATACTTTAACCAATGGCAACAGGGTGCAATTACACAAATTTTTCATCTGTGCCCCAAAGCAATCCTACCTCAGTGGGAACAACTGAAAGAATCACTACAATTACCAATGACAGAATATTTTCGTTACCAACAAATGGCGAGCTTCATTCGCCCAAAGCTACCACTTAACATGGACAAACCTATCTTTACGGAATTTGAAAATATATGTCGCCATGCATCGTCCCCAAGACGCATTATTTCAACCATTTATCATATACTTTTAACTGGATCAGGAGAACAATTGCCTTCGCAACCTCACTTAATAAAATGGGGCAATGCTCTCAACTTATTGTTCTCAGAACAGGAACAAGAAGAAATGATTCTCAAATCTTGCACAGGACCTAGGAGCTGTCACATCTTAGAAAAAATTTTAAGGTCCTGACAAGATGGTACAATACTCCTACTAAATTAAGTAAAATCTTTCCAGGAATCTCAGATAAATGTTGGCGATGTGGGATAAAGAGAGGCACATTGCTTCATATTCTTTGGGACTGTACAGTAATACAGGAATATTGGACAAAGATCTTGGCGATATGTAAAGAAAAGCTTAAATTAACCATTGAATCTTCACCGGTAACGATACTACTACACCACAACACCACTTCGACACATCTTTATAATAAATCACTAACTCAATACGCCCTAAATGCGGCAAAAATCCTAATCCCACGTAAGTGCAAAACCACAGCGATGCCTACTATTTCTGAATGGAAGACAGAAATGGAAGAAATTCATATATTTGAAGAAATGCATGCGGAAACCCAAACAGGAAACATTGGGCCACTTGGTTACCATGGACCCAATATATGGAAGAAATTAAAGTTTAAGATAAAAATGATTGATCTCTGCAGAACCATGCCAACAAAAATCCTGTGGTCAGGATTTGATGTGAAAAAGTGCAAATGTAAAATGTATATTTTTATCTTTGAACCAAAATTAATAAAATTTAAAATTAAAAAAAAAAAAATTTGGTTGTAGCAAGAAATGCCAGTCAGCAGCATCAAGGACAAATAAGGTCTTGAGCTGTATTAAAAGGGGCATAGAATCACGGGAGAAGGGGGTAATTCTTCCACTTTATAGAGCACTTGTAAGGCCCCATCTAGAATATGCCGTACAGTTTTGGTCTCCATCACTCAAACAGGACATAATTGTATTAGAGAGGATACAGAGAAGGGCAACTAAGCTGGTAAAAGGTATGGGAAATCTGATCTATGAGGAAAGACCAGTCCAAATCAGTGATGTTCATGCTGGAGAAGAGGCACTTAAGGGGTTATATAACTATGTATAAATATATAAGGAGATCATATAATAATCTCTCTAATGCTTTATTTACCAGTAGGTCTTTACAGCTGACACAAGGTCACCCATTCTGATTAGAAGAAAAAAGGTTCCACCTTAATATTTGGAAGGGTTTTTTTACAGTGAGATGTGGAATCCTCTCCCTGAATCAGTGGTACAGGCTAATACATTAGCTTTAAGAAGGGTTTGGATGGCTTTTTAGCAAGTGAGGGAATACAGGGTTATGGGGGATAGCTCATAGTACTAGTTGACCCAAGGACTAGTCCAATTGCCTTTTTGGGGTCAGGTAGGATTTTTCCCCCTCTGAGGCAAATTGGAGAGACAGTTAAGCTGGCCATAGACGTAACAATTACGATCTTTCTCGGAAAAGATCTTTCCAAGAAAGATTGTTCGTTTCAACACACACGTGTAGAGCTGAATCGTCAAATATACAGGTAGAAACAATAGAATTCTACTTGTATCTGACGATTCAGCACTAACAATGGCCGATGTTCAGGGTGCTTTCAAAGGCATCCGATCCAAATTTTCTGTCCAGTCCGATCAACCAGCCGACCGATATCTTAATCTTCTGACGATATCGGTCGGCTCATTTCCCACCATACACGCACCGAATATCGTACGAAAATTTGTTTCGTACGATATTATCTGTGCGTCTATGGCCACCTTTAGGCAGGTTAAAAAGTTAAAAAGGCAGAACTTGATGGACGTGTGTCTTTTTTTTAACCTAATTTACTGTTACTATGACCATGTAATCTAATGTTAACAATTTAAATATAAGACAGCACTGTATTCGGTCTGGTGCCCCCAAGGTACCCAATCTGTGCCCCCAGTACAGCCCTGGTATGAGTTGATTTTGCAATCTAAGAAATTGCTTTACTGGTTTCTCTGACTCTTGACAGATAATGGATGGTTTTGGATGAGCTGGACACCGGGAATACATAAAGAAAAAAAGTATAACACAGGTATGGGACCTGTTATCCAGAATCCATAAGTGATCTTTCTGTAACTTGGGTTAGGTCTATTTAAATAGTCTAAACATTAAATAAACCCAATAGGATTATTTTACCTCCAGTGAGGATGATGATTATCTTAGTTATGATTAAGTACAAGGTACTGTTTAAGTTTAATTTAAAATTTGAGTAATTTTATTAAAATGCACTTCCAAGTTCTCTGGATATTGGTTTTCCCATAATGGAGCCCATACCTGTATTAGCAGCTTGTTTACAATGGATCTATTACTGTTTTATATCCATCACTAGTGATGGGCGAATCTCCCGAGTTTTGCTTCGCCGAAAAATTGGCGAATAAATTCGAGAAACGAGTCGCGGCACGATTTTGACACGCGTCGCGTCAACTTCGGCGCGTCTTCGGCAAAAATTACGCACGACTCGTTTTTTTCTGAGAATTTTCGTCACACATTGCATATTTTTATACTAACTTCCAGGACTATGGTACAGTGCTGCAGTGAAAGTCCTTTATTTATTTATAAATAGGGTAAAGGGTAAACTTTTGATTTCTGTATTTGTAACATTTTCAGTAGTTCCTATTTATTTACTAATACAAGATAAATTATATTTGTATATATATTATATGTTTATATATATATATAAGTATATATTATATATGTAAATGTACAATACATGTGTGTACTGTATATATTATCAGACCATGCTCTAAATTATGTCAGTTCTAGAAAATATAGTTAACGATTCTGTTAACCAGTTGTAGGGTTAATAAAATATGAAACCAGCTGGCTCACAAATTAATCAGTAACACCATCCAGTTTAGCCTGTTAGGTCTTTATACAGTATTTTAATACAGCTTTTGATTTACTTTGAAGCAGAATTTCAGTACATCAAAGGCAGATTTCAAATTTCATTCATTTATTTACTGTAGAATATTATGTAATTGTAAAATCTGCACCAGAAAAGGGTGCATTAAAAATTGCTGTAAGCCTCTGAGCTCCGAGTGCACAGACCTGAGGCCACCCATTTGAATACAATGTTGCAGTGCTGCATTCCTGCAGGACAGGTGTGGTAAGCACCCAATATCATTCATGCTGTCATTCAGATGTGTAAGTAAGAAAGCAGCAGAGACTTCTGGGTATGGCGCTGAGCTGTACGCAGCACTATAGAGCTACTCCGTTGATTATTAAACAAGCCAAAATACTAAAATATTAATTCTTATAGACCAATTCTTTACTCAACCTAGAAAGACCTAGAAATTCTAACAAAAATTCATCAATGGACTTGTTGCTTCCAAATCTTATCTCCTCTGAACAAGGAGGCTTTATAAAGGAGAGATCTGGAACTAAAAACTTAAGAACAATCATCAATGTCATATGTGTAGCAAAAACAAAATAAATACAACTACTTTCGTCAGAATTGATGCAGAGAAAGCATTCGATAACATCTGCTGGAGACACCTGAATTACTCTCTATCAGACCTAGTACAATTATTGTATTCTTCTCCAACAACTTGAATAATTGAATAATTTCGAAACATCTGAAACTATCCATTGAAAAGAAGAACTAGACATGGCTGCCTTCTTTCGCCTCTCCTGTTCAACCTATCTCTGAAACCCCTTATTAGATATCTTCAGACACCTACTAATTTGCCTGGTCTGGTAACGATTGATTTACCAGCTAAGCCAGGGGTCCCCAACCTTTTTCCAACCGTGAGCAACATTCAGAGGTAAAAAAAGTTGGGAGCAACACAAGCATGAAAAATGTTGGATGGTGCCAAATAAGGGTTGTGATTGACTATTGGTAGGCCTTATGTGGACTGGCAGAGTACAGGAGCCTCTGTTTGGTAGGAAACCTGGTTTTTATACAACCAAAACTTGCCTCCAAGCCTGGAATTTAAAAATAAGCACCTGCTCTGAGGCCACTGGCAGAAACATCCAAGGGGTTGGTGAGCAACATGTGGCTCATGAGCTACTGGTTGGGGATCACTGAGCTAAGCTAACAGCCTTAGCAAACAACATACGGCTACTAATTACAGAATGCAATAATAATCTGAATGAAATATTTTCCATATTCCAAAACTTCACCTCAATATCCAGTTTTATAATAAATATTTAAAATATTACACCAGTAATAGACTAGATCACCCAATGCTGTGACAAATGGGAAAATGCACCTTTGAACTTTGAAGCTTTCCCTTTCAAAGTTCCTATGGAAAGAGAAACCACCAAAAATATCCCTTCAGAAATTGAAGAACTCTAAAATATAGGTCTAGAGTGCTGAATCATAGGTCTTTTAGCTTATCGTTAGTGATGGGCGAATTTATTCGCCAGGGGCGAATTCGCGAAACGGCAGCAAAAATTCGCCAACAAAAACGAGTCGCGCGTCGTTTTTGACGCGACGCGCAGAAAATGACGCGACGCGCGTCAAAAACGATGCGCGACTCGTTTCGCGAATTTTTTGCCAATTCGCGATTTTCTCTGGAAATTCGCAAATTTTTCGGCGAAGCGAAACGCGGGAGTTTCGCCCATCACTACTTATCGTCCATTACACATAATACTGGAATGGCATGGTAATCCAGGAAAATATGCCAATACTTCATTGGAACTATCTACTGAGAGACATGAAAACATTCTGTTTCAATTATTACTGTATATACTTAACTTTTGTTAAATGTTGTTTCAATTATTATATATTTAACTTTTTTTGTAAGTTGTAATTATTTTCCTATTTACAATAAATGAAAAAGGAAAAAAAAGCAGCAGCGCATGCAAGCAAATTAACCCTGTCCTGTAACATGAGATGTCACAATGGCAAGTTTAGTTGAATGAACTAAAAGGTCTGAAAGATGTATAGATATGCAAATCATTTGCTTGTACAAAACTCACTTAATCCTAATATCTCCTAATACAGTTGCAAATTCTCCATACACTTCATGAAATGAACAGTGATGATTTTAATTACATTAGACGACATTAAACATTAGAACCACATTCTTGTGAGACAGCCTTGCATGCACAGATAAAACTGTACAAAAACTTTGTTTTATACTATTTCTGGTAGGTATATGCTACCCAAGTGATCCTGACTGATGTATCATGGACTTTGGTTTGAAATTGTAATCTGGCGATGCACTACGTATATTGAACAGCTGCAGCTCCTTCTTAGTGTCTGCCTTTCTGAGGATCTGGATATTGGCCAAATAAATGTAACAATTGAGTGGTGGGCCAATTGGTATGATACCATATGGGATCAGCCCAAGTATGGCCACCATTACTCTTGCTTTCTCAGGACTGACAGCTTGTGTCTCAGCAAGAATGACATGAAATTATGTTCTTTGTGGCTGCTGCCAGTGTAATTACGGCCCAATCTTTTTTTTTACATATACGCAAGCAGAGCACTGTCTGCCTATTTCATGATGCTCATGTTACAGTTATTGTGCTTTCCACTAAATCTAGGTGAGATTCCTTAACGTAATGTTTTAGATCAGAAACAGTTCTTGAGTTAAGTCCATCTCCATTGCAAGCAACAGTTTAGATTCCCTTGTTGTCTATCATACGGCTGCCATTTTTATCACATTGAATCTATTCTATGGATTTTATTTACAAAATAAAAATAAGGTCAATTACACATATTTATTTTTTCAAACATGTGGATTAAAGGGATACTGTCATGGGGAAACATGTTTTTTTTCAAAATGCATCAGTTAATAGTGCTACTCCAGCAGACTTCCTTTTCTCAAAAGAGCAAACAGATTTTTTAATATTCAATTTTGAAATCTGACATGGGGCTAGACATTTTGTCAATTTCCCAGCTGCCCCTGGTCATATGACTTGTGCCAGCACTTTAGGAGGAAACTGCTTTCTGGCAGGCTGCTGTTTTTCCTTCTCAATGTAACTGAAGGAGTCACAGTGAGACATTTTTACTATTGAGTGTTTTTCTTAGATCTACCAGTCAGCTGTTATCTTGTGTTAGGGAGCTGTTATCTGGTTGCCTTCCCATTGTTCTGTTGTTAGGCTGCTAGGGGGAGAGGTCACATGACTTGGGGCAGCTGGGAAATTGACACAATGTCTAGCCCTATATCAGATTTCAAAATGAAATATAAAACAAATCTGTTTGCTCTTTTGAGAAATGGATTGCAGTGCAGAATTCTGCTGGAGCAGCACTATTAACTGATGCATTTTTTCCCTTTAAGTCAGTCATTTTTGCTATTCATTGTGAATGAATTCTGCATTGTCACTGAGTTGAATCCAGTCAGAATGATACTTGAGTACAGTTATAAAAGTAGAATATTATTAAGAATATTTTTAAATTATTAACACACTTACACATTTATGCAAACTGGGATTTAAAGGGGACTCAAAGAAATTATTCCAAATCCTATTCTATTGTAAAGCAAAATAAACTTTATTTACACCATCCAAATTATTTAAATATGTTTCTTTCATTCTTTTGAAACCCACCATTAAAGCCTACATATGCCATTTTGTGAAAACTGTTATTAAGGCAAGATTTGCATCATTCCAAATCCTGTGTACACACAAGAATGGAGGACCTGATGCCCATGCCTATGCATAGACTGCACAGTTATAGACAATGAGGAGAGAAGGGGGATGTGCATGCGAAAGGGCATTGACATTAGGGAAGTGCAAAATGAAAAGTGAAAATAGCATTGAGGCGCGGAAGGCAAATAATGACTGACAGTTGAGGTATTTCAATGCATTTATAAACGGTATGAACATTTTAAAAGAGTTTTAATTTTGAGTCATGTCATTTAAAAAAAGACTTTTATTGTATAGCTTTTTTATGTATTGGTGGCAGGTCCCCTAAGGGCAATTTCTAGTTAGACACAGAACTGGATGTCCAAGGCCTACCAGGGCTGCCATCTCAGGGGCCCGCAGACAGTATCTGACATTGCAACTCTCCCCATTCTCCCCGGCATACCGTTAACTTCTGTACTTAGAAGCCATGATTGGGGAGGTCAGTAGGGTCAAACAGTGCACACGGTCTTTGGCGGGGGGGGTAAGTTGGGGCCCAATCGTGTTTTTTCCTGTTGATCCATCAACCCATTCTGACCCTGGTTACATGCATTCTAACACACTCACACATAAACAGTGATGTCTGTCTTTCGTTTTACCCAGAAGGTATTAAGACTAACTGCATAGTATAGTAGACACTACATGATGTTGATTTGCTTTTGCTTATTATATTTTCATGTTATTATTCCGTTTCTGCATTGTTTTCTTTCAGTTCACCTTGTTTCCTCACTTGTCTTCTCTATGTAAATAATAACAACAATAAATTATGAGAATTATACATGATATATGTGCAGTATACTTTGCGATCTAGGTGATGACTTTGATGGGTTGGAGGCCAATAACTCCTGTTTTTCACTTTGATCAGGTGTATAGTTTGTGTGGGGGGATGATAAAGATGACAAGTGCATATTAATGTTTACTTTCAATCCTCAACACAGCCACTACTTACAGAACAAAGTAGCTTGCAACATCTATACCAGTATGTACTGCATCATGGGAAGTCAATTATTGGTAACCATTTATCAGTGGCTTCCAAGTGAAACAGATGGACTGAAGTAAATTAAAAAGGTTCTCCCTATAGAATATTCAATTTAATTATCCTTGGCTTTTAAGAAACACAGTAAGTCTGTTATTTTTTACAACATTATTATTTATATATTTATATATATATATACAAATTTAAATTTTGTTACCGGAATCTTAGTCTCAAATTGGATGAGCAAATCATCTGAAACCATTTGTTATTTGCAAATCAGTCTACAAGTATTGAATTAACCCATATGGTGTGCATCCCAAACAATCCCAGAGCAGCTAAACCTATTCATGTACCTCTACTGATGAAACTCTTAAAAATAGAGGCAAAAAGAGGCAAAAAAGCAGATGCAATATCTACATGTATGTGTATGTTTCCTGCATAACTTTTTTTTGCATTGTTAATAACCAATAAAAATACTGTAGCTTTAGTTTTTTAGTACAAGTACTAAAAAAATGCAAAAAAATCAAAGGGACCTGTGTCATCAGAGCTACTGTGTCATGTTTTTATGTACATATTGCATCTGGAACACATTTCTGAAAAATGTCACAGAATTCTTTCCCTGGGAATCTGGTTGTTTAGGAAAGCTAGAAGTCTGCATGTCTAAACCCATGTAAATAATAAACGAGATACTGACATGTTTAGGCTTTTTGATCAGCTGTCATGCCCACTGTTTTCTTTAAAAATGTTCTTTAGATGGCCATATAACCAATCATGACTACAATAAGCAACAATGTAAGTTGTGCTGCTAGCCTTGTGGCTCGAAGCTCAGGAGGCTGTACTCCAAAAATATACTTTTGCATCATATCCAGGATATAGGCTACACTGTAACTGTAATAGTAAATGTACGTAACTTTGGCAGAACACTTTAAAAAAATATTTACTGCTGCCAACAAATACCTTCAGCAATGACTGAACTAAACAGAAAGTGAAAAAAGTAAACCTAAAAATTTTCAAAACTGACTGTCCTGCTCTCTAACATAAAAAACAGAACCCAAATTCCTGCTTTTCAGCTCTCTATCCCTGAGTTAGTAAGTGACGTTAAAGGAAAACTATACCCCCCAAACATTGTAGGCCTCTATAAAAAGATATTGCATAAAACAACTCATATGTAAAACCCTGCTTCATGTAAATAAACCATTTTCATAATAATATACATTTTTAATATAATGTTTAATAGGATTCAACGGTGCACACAAACAAACCAAACAAACTATAGAGTTAGGTCACATGAGCCAATTAACAGACAGAGTTTGCTTCCACACATCTTCCTGTTACAGTTAGGGGCCGATTTGCAAAATTGACATGAAATGATCGAAGTTCGATCGAATTCAATCGAATGACGATCGTACAAATTTTTCGTGAAATCGTATATTCAAATTTGGCCTCTTCGATCATCGAATATTGAATAGATCGAATGATCGGATATTCGATAATTCGATCATTCGATGATCGAAGGAATCAAAATTTGAAATTTATTCGACTGCCTACTTCGCCAGATTGAACCTACCGAATTGTAATAGAAGCCTATGGGAAGCTCCCCATAGGCTTCTGAGGCTAAGTCCTGCTCGAATACCATTCGTACGATCGGAGCATTCGATCATTCGAATAGTACAAATTTTTCGGACTCTCGAAGGAAATTTCATGATTTTTTTCGTGTAATAAAACGATCGGTATCAGATCGTACGAATTCTTCGAGAAATAGTATAGCGAGCAAAATGATAGCCTAAAACAATTCGATAAGCATTCGATGTTCGAATGCTTATCGAATTTGGTCGAGCTAATTTTGGGGAATAATAGTAAATTTGCCCCTTAGAGTTGGAATATTTCTGGTCAGGTGATCTCTGAGGCAGCACACAGACCATCACGAAATGGTGGTTCAAGGCAAGAGATGTAAAAGGGCAATATTTACTTAAATGTATATTCCAGTTTGGTAAGATTCTTTAATATGATATAAACTACAGTATCTGTTGCTAAAGTATTCATTTTGGGGGTATAGTTTTCCTTTAAGGTGGGCCACATGGGACATAACTAGTAAGTTTAAAAGCAAGATTCAAAAGCGAACAGTTAGAAAACATGTGGCCCCCCCTCAATGCACCCTTGCAGCACACCACTTACTTATCACTGCAGGGTGCATTCATAGCCTAAGCTTCTTCCAAGCCAATTGTGTCATCCAGACTGTGGAAACCATGAGCAACATCCATGCTAAATATCCCGTCACTCCAGTCTTTTTAGATAAAATTTTTGGCTAAATAACTATATTGAGAACATTTTTTTACTGAACAATTCCTAGTTTTACAACATTCACGGTGATAACTAGTAATGGACGAATTTATTTGCCAGATTTTGCCATCGGCGAATGAATTCACGAACCGGCATCCGTTTTTTGGTACATTTTCACCAACGAATTTGCGCTGGCATCCTAAAATGGATGCCGGCATGCAAAAAATATGAGAAGTTGGACAGACAGGATTCCACAAATTCTAAATAATATCTATTTTACATTGAATATATTTGTATATTTCATACTTTTCCGGCTTAATATTAAAAAGTGCTTTCAATGTAACTATAATGCAACTGACACAATCTGTGTTCTGATCTGATCTATATCACAGAGCAATGATGAGCTCAGAGCTGAAAGATCTAACTGCAATTTAAAATATATGAGTCAGCTGGCTTGTTGAACACAGCTACAATAATGATGTGTTCTTCTGATGGCACTTGAGTGCCATGCACTTTAACAATTTATGCTGAAAAGCATTATGGAGCATATGCTCTTTCATGACCTTCTTTCACCCATGAATTGTACCTCTCAATAGCACTGATTGGAACCACTTTACAAGAATATTCCCCATCCATGCAACTGTGATTCATTTTTGGGACTTTCCAATCAACAGTACTTTATGGTTTGTTGTTTTGAAGCTCCTTAAAGTGAAAGATAGTCTAATTCTCTCTAGAAAAAGATTTTATGAGAAACAAAAGCAAACATAAGGCTTGAAAAGACAATATTTGTAATCAGGAACGTTACAGAGTGTGTCCCAAGCACTACATTGTTTATATCAGGGGTCCCCAACTTTTTTTGGTTCAGGGAACTGTGTTGAGGCAAAACATTTTTCAAGGATCGTGGGCATTGGGGGGCTCAGGAGGGGGATTTGGTGTCCAATTCAGTGCACTGGCATTCAAATCCTGGTTCACCAGTGTCTAATTCGGCACATCAGCGTCCATTTTGGCACACCTTTTTAATTGCGGGCTATACTCCGCGGCCCACTCCAGGACTGCCCTTACTGCCAGAACTGGGCTGTGGCCTGGTGGTTGGGGAATCCTGCTTTATATCAACGAATTAATACTAAGACATCTAGTAAATAATAAAAAAAATCATGCAATCACCCAAAAAAACTAAAATGATTTTAGAATTCTGGGATATATTAAATAACATAATATGTATTAAAAAGATTTCAATATATTCTGCATCCAGTCTGATAGACCCCACCTTTCCAAACCTTACCCTGAACCAGTGACCTGCATTTTCACCCCCTTCTAACCCACTAATTAGTAGTGATGGGCGAAACTCCCGCGTTTCGCTTCGCCAAAAAATCGCGTCATTCGACGCGCGACTCGTTTTTGTTGGCGAATTTTTGCTGCCGTTTCGCGAATCGCGGGAATTCGCCGCGAATTCGCCCCTGGAGAATAAATTCGCCCATCACTACTAATTAGCCAATTTTTTGGCTATGGGGGTTTCCCATAGGCTTCTAATGTAATTCGGTAGGTTCAATCTGGCGAAGTAGGCAGTCGAATAAAAATTTAAAGGGCAAGTTCTTTGACCGGCAAATAGTCGATCTATTCAAATAGTAGACACACATAGACTATTCGAGCAAATATTCGAATCCTTCACACGAATTTAGTAAATCTGCCCTTAAGTGTTTTCCAAAATGGAACTGAAACCTTACAGTCACTTTACATATCTGTACACCTGTCTGCAACAATATTGTGATCTAATAATGCAATTTTTTACATTTGTCTCTAATTTGAATATGCAAATACACCAGATTCCTATTTTGTTCAGTAATAGGATCTTTTATAGATGAACATATAAAACTGCTCATAGCAACAAAATAATTGGCACTTTCTGTATGTGTGATGGAAATGTAATCTCTGCATACAGAAGGGGGCCTCTCATTCCTCCATTTTCAGATCATGTCAATCAAAGTTTAAGATTAAATGTGAGATTACATGTTGATCATCCCTGAACTTGAAAGAACAGCAAATAAATAAAAAAAAACATAAGCATGCAGTAATGAGTGAAGGAAGACTTCACATAAAAGACGTGTGTGTGTGGATGCACAAACAGATTTAAACACATGTAGTGATGAATATAATAGCATTTATCTGTCCTGACACCTGTATATAGAATGCTGGATTTGTCCAATTGTTGAATTTCGGCTATACCAGGTGGCTGGACAGATAAGTGCCATTATCTTTATACCTTTTGGGTTGTTAACATAAAATACTACACAACATTGTTTTTCTAGTTCTTCTGAAGGTTAAAACATCCTGCTTTCATGCTTATACAAATCTAAATGTGGTTTCAAGTATATGTATAAATGCCTTACTTAATGACAAAGCAGGGGTATTTATTTTCCTTTTCTAATATGAAAAATACCCAAACAAACATCGATTGGTTTATATAACATAAGGACAAGGTTATATATTATAAACTGTGACAAACACATTAGAAATTCATCAGAAAATAATACATTATTTTTTCAGTGTCTACCCATTCATGAAGAATACTTAAGAAGGATTTGTCTTGACTCAGGACTTGACTAATGCTAAGTATATCGAAATGAAAAGCATGAGCAAACAGTCTTTCTCTGCTTGACTTTGCCAAAGCATTCTACCTCATTGGAAGATAAAAAGGGCAACTGTGTTTCATAAGAAGATGAGTATAGTGCACAAGTGATTCTTCATTATGCTGATTAATGTAATGCCAAATGAGGTCATAACATTAATTCTCCTTATTAAATTTTTTTTTTTTTGCCCCATGAATCTAGATGTCTTACCAGTAGTGATGGGCGAATTTATTCGCCATGCGCGAATTCGCGTTGAAATTTCCGTGATTAACCGCCGGCAAATAAATTCGCCAAACGTCAGTGAAAATTCGCCTGCTGAAAATTCGCTGGCGTAAAAAAAAACGAGTCACGCGCCGAAAACGATGCGGCACGCGTCAAAATGGATGTGACATGCATCAAAAAAGTACCGTGACTCGTTTCGCAAATTTTTTGCCAATTCGCGAATTTCAGGATAGATTCGCCCATCACTACTTACCAGTGTAGGGACCCATAGCTTTCAAATGTCCCTATGGCTTTAAATTCCTACCCTTCCTCCTTTTCCCTAGTTACTAGGCAAAAACCCATGTATCTAGTTAAGCATTTACATATCCAGTGTTGTTGGCCAAAAGGTGTAATAACCATTTTTTACCACATTTCAATAAATTGTGTGGAAAGGGGTAGATCTTCCTCTTTGGCTTCTGGTGTTCTTTCCAGCTGGATGTGCCCATTGAGCCTGGGTACGCCATGGTCCAGTAAAGCCATTGCCCTAAAGGGACAACACCTTTAGTGTGTGAGTCAGGGACCAGGGAACCCCGTGAATTATGTCAGCTAGAGACAAGCTATATCTGTTATAGACTCTCTAGGAGAGTGAGATAGAGAGAACAGATAGCAAGAGCAGCTTTGTGCTCCATCAAGGATCTGTAGCAGGGAGTAGCTTCCCAAGGCTCCTAGATTGCCTTTAGTGAAGGGACTTAGTCAGGCTTAGACTTATTCTTCCTGAAAACTACGCTGGGTGGATCGGGACCACTTCAAGGTATATCTGCCAGGGATTCCTATTGCTGCTTGACTACAATGCTTTATGGGAGTCAAATTCCTCAGCTGTGTCATCCTTTGCCTGTTTCAGCATTGCTAATACTATCTGCATATACCTCATATGACTGTAAGTAAACCTGAGAACATTTGTCTTGTACAAATAAACTGTTGCTCTTTTCAGTGGCGTAACTACAGGGGGAGCAGGGGGTGCAAATGTACCAGGGTCCGCACCCCCGCAGGGCCCTCCCGGCAAAAAATCGGCACGTGGGGGGGTCCGGCTGCGCAGCCCGCACCCAGGCCCACCCCCCTAGTTACGTTACTGGCTCTTTTGTTCATCATAAGAATCTCCTGGCATTCATCTTTTCCTATATTTATTTGCAAAGTAGCCTGATAGTTGCAGTTCCAGTACACCACCTATGGAAGCTTCCACTTAGCAAAGTGTCTGAAGTGTCTGAGTCTAACGTAACCCATGCTCCTATCCTAGCAGGACATTAACTACCTTTGTTCTGCCTATCCCAAATTAGAGTTAGACCAGAATGCATGGAAATAATCACCATGATATATAGTGCCAGCAAGTTATTCAGAAGTTAATAAAATTATTTAAAAACATTTTTCCATAAAACAGGTTACATGGCCCTGCTTGCCCCACCTGCAAATGTTAAGAATCTAAATCACAAAGCTGGAAGAATTACCATCATCTTTTTATTTACTAGAGTCAGGTTCATAGAACAGATAATTTAGTACTGACAATAATTCAACTGCATTTTTCTCTGTTGGAAAATGTCATCGTCTGGCAGCCACAATGAGGATCAAACAATGTTAACAATTCATGTAATTCAAAATCTACCCCAGAAAATGTAAAACAAGTACTATTGTAGTGCAGATTGTTTTTATTGTTTAAGGGCTTTTTTATTTTTATTGGCACAATAATATATTTTCAGAAAATGTGAGTTGACAGAATAATACAGTATGAGTATCTCTTTTATAATTAATTTGTCAAAATAAAGCAGTTGTAAAATTTTTACACTTACATTTTACACTGTTAGTATTCTGTGAGCTGCAAATAACCAAGACATTCTTGTTTTGAATAAGTGAATTAATAAGAAATTTCTGAAGGATTTTAGACATTCTGCACCATAATGTAATTTAGATATAAATTGTGGATCAAGTTATAAAGGATCTGTGAAAAAACCTAACTTATATCAGCTTTTTAAATTCTATAGGTTCGTACAATTTTTTTATTCTCTAGATGATTTTAATGCATCACAAATTACAACAGAATTTAATTTAGAGCTTTAGATGCAATGTTCCAAAACATTTATCTAAACAGATTTAACAACAAGCTTGTGCATGAGGGGACTTGTTTAAAAGGGAGGGAGCGAGCGACTGATTATCCAGATTGTCAGGGAGTGTTTGATGAAATTGAAGAGGCTTGCCTCACATTAGGTTCAGCACTACCTTGAATTGGTCATTGAGTTTGTCTATGTAAGAGCGTGTTTTTATTAATGGATAGATTAAAAGTTAAGTTTTAGCATATGGTTACTTTCTAACTGCCACTTTCTGAACTGGCTTGCTTGGTGGAGCATACTGGTGACTTTGTTACAAATGCCTGTCTGCAAAACTATTAATTTGTGTATATACAAGCTTGCAGGTTTGTTCAGCAGCTAAAATTTAAATTCAGCTCTGATCTGGTGTGCAAGGGCTAAATTTTTCTGAATCCACATTAGAATTTTGCCATGTTGTCTGTTGCACTGG
>CM044439.1:96467222-96479841 GCA_024363595.1 Xenopus borealis
CAAGGTGCTTAGCAATTGTTCTGGTTTTGGGTGCCATTCGTGACACTTTCTTTGTAAAAGTACAACACATTCTCTGCTTTGTCTTGGCACATTCATTGGCAGACATTATTTAGCAGACTGGGGTTATTTCTCTGTCCATATGCATTCTTACCCATATGAAAATCAAATTAGCCTTTTCGCAGAGATGATAAAAGATTTGCTCATCAGAGTAGCTGTAGGGTTAGTCATATATGTTTAATTCATATTTCACTAGTGTATCAACTGTTATACAATGTTAATGGCAGCCATATTTTCTCAAAATAATTATCAACAGTGGCATTTCATCAATTCATTAATTATGGCTTACAATTAAATGCATCGGCATCTAGGGACTAGCCTACATCTTGATAGCTCTCTATTGACCATAATGTGTGTTTATGATTATCTGCTACTTCTTTGATTTTATGCAAACGTGGTGAACAGAGAGGGATAAAAAAAAGAGATATTTTGAATAAAATTGTGTTATGAGGGAATAATCACTTTAAATTATTCATGGAACAGTATTGCAAGGAATATGTGAGCTCCCTGTTGTAGTCTTTTTCATAGACATTTGTAACTAATATTACTGCCAAATAGTTTCTGTGTTTTGTTGTATTAATAGAAAACATGATAGCATGCAATACAATTTTAATGTCTCATGCTGGGAAGAAAAATATTAAAACGAAAACACATAGAATGATGTTCTCTATCTGGTCTGAACGTGAAGAGAAAAACAATACATTTTTCTCCACTCAAAGCTTCAATATTCCATTGAGAAATGAAATTTCTTTCCATTCTATGGATTTTTTATTAAATGATAGATGTGCCCATAGTATAGCCTAATATAATTTAGCAATTCTTCTTTAAACAATACGGTTGTACAAAAATGTTATTAAGATTTGAAACTAGCCCAAGGAAGCCCCTTAGCATTATGAGACACATTACAATGTTCATCTTTTTAGGGGGTTACTTGATTGAAGCTTACCTTCTTTCTTAGACAATAAAGAGCTGAGCATTAGCTAGTATATCCAACTTTACTTTTAGCCTGTACCATTAGCCCAAAGGGATATTTCTATGTGATAAAAGCCTTGTGATCTTGGCAAGTTAAAAAATAGCAGCCTAGCTTACAGCTAATTTCAACTTGGATGCAAGCAGTGATTTCTGATTAAATTAATCCTACTTTATATGAATCTGATATGGAACACAGATTGTAAGATTTAATGATGCTGGGAATAATGTAACCATAAAGCTAATTGTCACTTCCAAAATGTACCTAAAATGTATTAAGGACAAAAAAGTATAAACAAGCCACAAATTGTACAGGAATCGCTATAAGGTAACAGAGAAATTACTTATGTAGCTCTAACAGATGGAGCTCTCTGTGGAGCATCCAGATGTATTTGTAATTAAGTTTGAACTGCTTACTTTGGGGTGCTTGAAAGGGCAATGGTAGATTTGTATAAAAGCCTGACACTATTAGAAAAAAAGCATGTAATGGAAATCCCCTGAAGAATAATCTTCCACCATCTTCTCCTCTATATCTAGGTTACGGAAAAATATACATGGGTGACAAAATGGGAGTATTTTTTATTATTTATATTATATTTTCTATACATGTGATGAAACATTTAAACCCATCCCATATAAAAGCACTTATGTATGTTTTTCGTGCAATTTTTTTCTTAGTTGTTTTCCAGAATCACTAGATTTTTTTTGTCTTTTTCCCAAAAAAGTCACATTTTTCAGATTTTTTCACAAAAAATCCAAAATTCATGTATTTTCAGAATAATTCCAGCACAGACCACAGAAACTTCAAAATAGGATAGGGACCTCTCCCATAGACTTATATACAACCTCGGTAGGTCTGATATGCTGGATTTTCACGTTCTAAGAATTTGTATTTTACAATAAAAAAAACCCTAATGTAAAGGATCACACACATCTTACCATTACTGTCTGTGTAAGATAAACATTGCTTCTCTAGTGTCTGTGCTAAGACTGTAGTCAGTTTTTTATTAAAAAAAAAATATGTACTAAAATATAATATGAAAAACATGGAATGTGGAAATACCCCCATATTTACTATCTAGAATAAATATTGGTAAGCTAAAGAGCCTATATAGTAGATTAAAATCAAGGTTTTTTTCAGGCTGTATCCTGGATTGTAGTAAGCAAGTCACATTTTGTTGCTCATAAAAATAGGCACCTTTTTTGCACAATAAAGGAGGTATTTTTTAATTGGTTGATTAATTGAACCCCTGATTTGTAGTATGAATTGTAGTAATGAGAACTATTGAGTAGTATTAAGTGTAGTCTTTCTTCAGTGTAGCTTGTAGAAAAGGGCTGTCTATCTCTTCTGTAATTCTGCAGCTGAACTGCAATTGATTCTGCAACGGAACCCTTGTGAGCTACACTATCTTGGGTAATTCTTTTGAACAAAAAAATAAAGGTTATTTTCCTTTCCTACAATCCCTTTTAACTTGCATTTAGTTTTCTGTGTTCTAGTAGGGGTGGGACAGGATGCAGTTATAACTAAAAAAAAAAGTGACCAAAATGTGGTAATGTGAAAAGAGAGGATTCATACAGAATTTTGAGTGCCCCCTTTCTGAGTCTTCTTTTTGTGATGCTAGCTTAACCTCATCCAATTAAAAAAATATCACCCAAGGCATTTTCAAAAATATTAAATATAGTTAAAGAAAAACACCAAATACATACAGACTAAAATAGCTCCATTTATCAAATGCATGTGTTATAACACAGGGGTAATAGTGTTACAATAAAAGCTATCTTGATTAATGATTATGGTCACTATTACCACTATTTTGAAACATACACAGGGTCAACAAAAATTTTAATTTCAGGAGAACTTTTGCAGGAGAATCTAGACCTCATGAGCAGTTGTCATCTAAATCAAATTAATCTTGCTTCACCACTCTGCAGCCTTGAGAGATTAGAAAAACTAAAGTGATACTGACGTTATAATTTCTCCCGTTAAAATTTCATCTAATTTAACATGTATAATTGTCTTGAGTGTTGAAAAGCTCTGTGCAGGTTTCAGTTAGTCAAATCAACGAGCTCTCATAACTATTTGATTTGAGTTCTGTGAATGTTTGTTCCTGCTTTTGTTGTTTTCTTATCTTAGCCACTTTTTGGAAGCAAATGACAAGCTGCAATGTTATTATATAGTAAAACAAAATAATTTCAGAATGCTGACTCTTTTTCAGTCAACTAGAATCACTAAAGCAGCTCTACCCTTAACTGTCATGAAATGTGAGTTAGTAACACATTGTAAAGGTTGCAAGAAGTGCCCTGTAGAACACTCCTGGTTAGGGTCTCTAAAATTAATGTGGTCTTTATAATTTTCCCCAGGTCATTCATTAGACTACATAATATATATTATTTTGTCTTGCCTGATGCCTAAATCTCTCAGAATCAAGTGTAAGCAAAAACTGTACTTTAACTGAAATCCAAAAGGTCACCACTTTAGGAACTGAAATTTAACTTGAGGTAGTGGAAATGGTTCTTCATGGTAAGCACTGTCTGATGTTGTGCTGTCAGATTCTATTAATATAGTAATCTTTAATATCACTAAAATTACAATTTTATATAAGCTCCATAATGCTGAAATGCAAAATTTTCTAAAGAAAATAAATAAAAATTCTGTACCCTTTCTAAAATAATCAAGTTTATCTTTACCCTCATCATCTGTTTCTCTTCATTCTGACTTTTTGCAGGAGTTGTGCGTCAGATTTTGATTGACAGTTAGATCCAACATATCTTTTGGGTGGGGGTCCCTTTCCTAGAAGATGCATTAGAGCTAACTCAAGTAACTAACTCCAGCACAAATTCCTGCATCTAGAAGTACTGTCCAACTTCTGTGGATTTTTTTGGCCTATTTGGTGGAGGGCAGATAACAGAAGCCAGTGTTGACCACTCCCTGTTTTTAAACCGCACCCACTTTAAATCACACTAATGTCCACACTAATGGTGGTAGCACACCAAAAAACCAGGGGCCCTTAATAACAATTTCCAAATTCTAACAAACCTGCAGAACACACCCCTACCAGGCTTATGGCATAGAGTATGGCACACACAGGGAGCATAGGGCAGGCACAGTATGGCACACACAAGGAGCATAGGTCAGCAGAGTATGACACACAGGGAAAATAGGGCAGGCACAGTATGGCACACACAGAGAGCATAGTGATGGCAGAGTAAGGCACACACAGGTAGAGTAGGACAGTCAGAATACAGCAGGAGACAGGGTAGCCTGTTAGAACATGTGAACAATGTGGGCACTTTCAGTTTGGGTCTGAGGTGTGAACAGTACAGGGCTTTAGTGTTGTGAACATTAGAGGTGTTACAGGTGTGAACAATCCAAGGGGTGAACAATGTAGGATCTTACTGTCTGAAATTGGAGGTGTAAATAATGCAGGGGCCAGTTAATATCAATACAGATACATTTTGAAGCATACACAAGGTAAGCAGTCACAGTAGCTAGAATTTAATGTGGGGGGCACTAGACAAAAGGAGCCCCCCAAAGACTCCCAACTCTTGCATGAAGAGAGAATTTTTGATAACTCACATAGTAAGCTTGGGACGCTATGTCACTATTGGTTTAAATAGAGTGGATTATGTTTTTGAGTACTGAAAGTTAATAGAGATAGTCATGTAAGGAACGCTGGACGGTATGGCCCTGGAACCTGTTTATATCACACTGACAGTTATTTAAGGGATATGACTGCTATTAGCCACACCTCCTCTGATGAAGCGCCCAATAGCGCAAAACGCATCAGGAGAGAGTGGCTACCACAAGGTAGGCAGACTGGGGAGTGACACTGCACTTTGGTGTTTTTTGAATGTGATAATATGTTAATGTGAATCTTTATAACAGTTGAAAATGCACAAATAAATGTTTTTCAGTGTGAAGCTGTGTGTGTTTCTAATCTACACGAAGAGAGAATGAAGAGAGACAGAGGCCGAAATAAGAGAGTGAAAATTAACAGTTCAGAATTTTAGTTTACTATATTTGGAAAAAAGCTTATATTAGTATGATGAAGCTTACATGAAATTTTTATTTTCACGATTATTCCGCTTTAAGATCTACAATTAGCTCTGTGAGCCTACTGATAGGTCTGTAGAGACATAGATTGCTCTGGGGACCCTAGCATGAGTAATAGATTGGAAAGTCAACATATAAATAATAACATTACATGTCAATATATTATAAAAGATGATTTTTATAAACAGATACAAGTATTTTCACGCTTTATCTGGTGTTCAGGTATGTTCTTTGCACGTGTTTGCACCTTTTTTTAGTTTTACTAATAATCTTCCACTAGGATTAGCACGTCGCTCAAGCAGGTTAATAAAATGCAGACAGCCCTTCCAGCTGTCCCATAAGAAGGATTATGTCTGAGCATCAGATAAACAGATTGTTTCAGCAAGAAACACATTTTGTTATGTGGTCACTCCTGTTACAGTCAGAACAGAGCAATAGGAGACCAGCTAAATCTGAGTGTTCCTACATACTGAACTGAATGGCTTGGTGTTGACATATTTTTATGAATTGAAACTTGGACTTTACTACAGACAGCCACTTGTCTGGGAGATAAGTAACAACCATTCAACTGTAATTATGATGTACAATGGGGGACTGATATTAATTATTATTTGCATATCCATTCACCATTATGAAAGTAAAGGTAAGTAACCAATTTATCGCACTAAGCTAAAAAATGTTTATAATGTAAACAGTGTATTTATGAGACAGGTATATTGCTTATAAGTGCTTTTAAACACTTTCATTCGTGGGATGGCTATCTGATCTGATACACCATATGATCAGGAGATTCTATAAAACCATAGGTATAAATGTACATTTCTAAACATCAGTATTTCTAAGGATGACTTTGTATATGTATTTCGAGTGCCTGATGAAGTCTGGTGGTCAAAAGCAACACACATGACATTAATCCATGGCAAATTAGTTGAATCAGAACCCTTACAATTATCTCTGATTTTGCTATAGTACAAAGCATGTTCAAAAAGATATGGAAAAAGTTCAGCAATGAATTATTAATATTCTATTAATAACAAATGAAAATAGTGCTTATTTTTCAGACTCCATACTCTCTACTCTGGAATGCAATTTCTTAAACAAGGCACAAGGTTAAGAAAAATTATTGTAATAAATAGTGCCTACGTACATTTAGTATTTACTGGGTAAATTAAGACTGATTTGGTCCTAAGAGATCAGTAAATCCCATCTAGTTGCTCTGAATTTCAGTTCATAAGCCTCCTTGTAACACATTTGTCCCTAGAGTGTGACGCAGAGGTAATTTTTTGTAAATGTTTTGTAAAAAAGTAAACAGTAAATGACAACAGGGGACATGCCATTATTTATGATACATAAAACATATTCTGCTGGTGCGAAATGACACCATTTTCAATTATATAATCATCGATTTTATAAATGAGATAAAGCATTGTACATGGTTTTAATCTTGTTTGGCCTTCAAGTGAAAAAGCAAAATGCTAAATTAACATTTACTGTTTTCCTGCTACCGTATGTTATTATTCTAACTGATATGAAATAAGCAAACTATGCATGTTAGGCATGTTAATTTGCTGCGAAATGCACAGACGTTCTCTAAAGTATAATTAAGATTATTAGCAAGGACTATAAAAGCTACCTTCAAGTAATGTAGAATTTAATGAAGGTATACATAAATGTGATGCACTGATGTTTCCCAATGTATTTACTTTCCTAATGTTTCGATTTGCTATCATTAGGCTCTAATTTGTTGAAATCTAGTATTAGAATATTGAATTAGTATCATTTGAATACCCAAAGCAAATAATGTTTTGCATATTTGTTTCTATGCATACTAAAGATCTTTAGCTATCCAAAGCAAAGCATAATATTCCATATGTAGATCTCCAGTTTCTTTATATGCTACATATTTTTTTTGCCAGAAAATCATTATTTATGGCTATCATATACCGAATCCAATTTTCATCGTTTTGCAAACAACTAAATGAGATTTGTGTCTTCTGCAGATTTAGCTAATCTGGTGAATCTCATATGATAAGAAGATTACAATGTCAGTAGCTGTTAGCGACTCAAAGCAATTGGAAGCCAATTTTAAAGACCTAAGGAGCTTTCAATGAAAGTATTCAAAAGGTCAACGGAAATAACATAAAAGAGGAAAGCAACAGAATCTAATGTCTTAAGTAAATTATGGTTCCCTTCTTAAGCAGGGGACTTGTGATTAATTTGCACCTATAACGCTTAAACTGGTACCATAGCTATTTATTATTTAGGTTGGCATGTAGCCTATTCACTTCTATTTCCATTTTATTGTCCCATGTTCCTATTTAATTTGCTAAAACTCAAAAACTGTTATGTCACAGTATCATTGTGTAACATATCTTATGAAGCCTGCTATTAAGTAACCTAAGGCAGATGGAAGGAAAGTCATTGTAATGGTTATTTGCCTTTTTTTGAATAGCAAAGACGAATATATGTAGCAGTCCCCATTTTCTAAGCTTTGCTAAATTGGTGATGGGATGGGGAATTTCCTAAAAATCCCCATTCATTCAAAGGGCATATTGTACCTGCCTTATTTTTTCTGCTTTGGGGCAATGATCTCCTAGGTAAGTGTCCCTAAACTAGTGGCTCATGAGCAACATGTTGCTCACCAACCCCTTGGATGTTGCTCCCAGGGGCCTCAAAGCAGGTGCTTATTTTTGAATCCAAGCTTGAAGGCAAGTTTTGGTTATATAAAAACCAGGTGCACTGCCAAACATAGCCTCTTGTAGGTGGGCAGTCCACACAGGGGCTTTATTTCAAAAGTTTTCAAGTGTAAGTGAAGGGCACCAGCTCTATTTGCATATACAGTAGCAATTCTTACAGACTCCTCCACTGGTGTGAAAGAGAATATTCTACCACACCCAAAGACACACAGAAGAGTTTGGACAATATCTCCGTTATTTTTTTGTTTACTATGTTTTTTGGGTGTGGGAAAGACATAAAATATTCTAAAGTTCTGTTTTAAACCAGGCTCATTTAAAATGCTATACTACTTATCCTACAGGTTAGCAGCAATACAGATTAATTTAACTTTGTAAAAAACACATTTTTGGTGTGTTTTTGGCTTTAGACTTTAGACTAGTTCACAGAAACTTAGTTCTTTTCAGACTATGGAGACATTAACCTATCTGATGCTGAAGTCAAAGTATAGTTAACTATGCATTCATTATTTTTGATAAGACCTCAGAATTATTTGTGTTTCTTGATACCTTTGCAGAGGTCAGTGGACTACTTTCACCAAATCTGCTGGACAACGAAAAGCAAGATAAGGATAGTATTTGATCTTTGATGTTGCCAGAGTCTTTTACCGACATAAAAAGTCAATCTTTAAGACACACTATGCCAGGTTGCTGGTTTATGACAGCTCGAGCAGAAACCTTATTAGCTGAGGTATTTTCCCCGAGCAGACTTTCTTACAAAAGAATAAGTTTGAAAAGAGATTGACAAGCAACAATGTGGTGGAAAAATAACAATCATGTACATGCCACCAAAATAATGAGACATGAAATCTGTTATACAGAATTTTAGGGAACTGGCGGTTTGCTGATCGGGATATTTACATAATTTGTTTAAAATGAGAGATGGTCTTTCTGTTATTTTGAACTTCTGGAATACTGGTTTCCAGATAAGGGATCCATTCTTGTACAAAACAGAAGACAGTACCTTCTAGAAAATCCCTGTCCATATGATCTGCAGGAGTTCA
The DNA here is from genome assembly GCA_024363595.1 of Xenopus borealis. NCBI lineage: Eukaryota > Metazoa > Chordata > Amphibia > Anura > Pipidae > Xenopus > Xenopus borealis. The sequence continues at coordinate 96,476,039 of CM044439.1, forward strand.
AATCTAATTAAGAGTAAATTAATGCCACTTAGTTTTGCTTTACTTTATACACAATCCACATCTATATTTCATTGTAGGGGGGTGGGGGGATGAAATGTCCAGTAAAGACTTTAATAAACTCCTTCTATACAGACTTGTGAAGGTCTGAATCTATTATCCCATTATGCAATGATTCCACAGACATAGTAACACTGTAAAGCCTCAATCTTTTAAATGCTATTTGAGTACAACAAAAGGAATCGCTTGTCATGTTACTAGCTAGCTTATGTTTCATTGTAGAATGTGTAAGCTTATTCTTTAAATAAACATTAATACCTTAGTTGTTAATCTTTCAGCAGGTTAAAATGTTTGCATTATCCAGAGCTAATGTATTCCATTTATTGTGACATGGTATGTTCTTTTTTTTAATGTAGAAAAGCAGAGCTTTTACTTTAGCATTAACCATCAACTTGTGTAAGAGCTCATGAACATTATATTAACTGATAAATAAGCCCTCACAAATATGTCCTTTCATGTGTCATGAAATTTAAATTATGATAGTGTCACATGTGGTTTCCAAAAACCCAGAATAGATGCCAAGATTCCAGTCACGGCCCACGTTTTCGCTTATAAGAGTTGCCTTTCACTTCGGGAGGAGCCCTCCACTACACAGATACTGCCATATCTGAAAATGAGAGAACCAAGGCAAGAGCTCTGGGCAGACAAGTAGACTGGCCCGGCAGGACACTGGGAAAAAACCCAGTGGGCCCTGACCCTCATGGGCCCATGCCAGGCCAGACCCCTCTCTCCTTTAAAAGAAATGGGCCTTGCGCTGCTTTGTGCAAGCACGCACTGACGTTATTGCGCCTCTGCACATGTGCTGAAGTTATGGCACAGATGCATGCGCTGATGTCGCAGCTCTGGCACGGGTGCCGAACTGGGGGTGGTGGAGGGTCCAAAGGGGGCCTTGGTTCCCTCAGTCTGACCCTGCAGACAAGGGAACCGTAACATGCAACCAGAGGAACAGGGATAAGCAAAGCATAGTCATAGAATAGGCTGGGGTCAGAACTGATCAGATGGTGCAGTACAGAATCCAGAAGCATAGTCAAGGACACAGCCAGAGGTCAAACTAATCTGTAAATGCAATACAAAATCAGGATCCAGAAGAATGGTCAGTATCAATCTAAGGTCAGTACAGGGAGCTAATCAGCAGAGGTCAGGGACAGGCAAGGGTCAAAAACAAAGAAACCAGACTAGAAGCACACCCAGGAACTATGTACAATAGAGCTACATTGGCCGATGTGAACAGACATGTGGTGCCTTTAAAAATTTGAAAGTTGTACCAAGCACAATGACATCGAAAAGAAAAGAAACCCAGAATCTATGTGAAGCAGTGAGCAGAATAGGAGGCAGCAGGTGTCCTCCCAGATATCATTAGATTTGACTAGTTGAGATTATTAGCACTTATTTACATATTACCAACATGCCACTCAGCATTTTATCAGTCTCTGTAAAATGTCCCTAAGTTATGCACTCCACACAAACACTTTTTGTATGCTTGTAGCATGTGGGCAAAAAGTGGAGAAACCAACACAGATATTCAGATAACATTCCTTTTAAATAGTGTCAAAATCAAAACCCAAGTCCGGTCTCCGGCAGTTCAATATCAAAGCAATTTTCCCTCACATTCTTTGCATTATAAATAAATCTAAATATATATATATATATATATATATAGAGAGAGAGAGAGAGAGAGAGAGAGAGGGAGAGAGGGGGGTGAGAGAGAGAGGGGGGGAGAGAGAGAGAGTAGTTATAAAGTACTTGTACTCTTTGCTGTAGTAACGTCCAGGGTGGTTGGTCAATACCAATTATGTATTTCCCTTTACTTCCCTTTATAATTCCATGTTTTATTTAAACATACATATAGCCACTCCAATGTGCCCGAAATGTTAGAGTAGCTATGTGTGTGTATAAATAAAATAAAAATGTATAGGACTGGATAATGTTCCCGGAGTGCTTGGTCTTTTTTTGGTGATTTTGCAGTAGTTGTTGAAGGTGGTATCAGTCTGAAGATACAATTCAAAGATTCATGAACTAAGTAACTGAGTAGTTACTTATTCCTTAAAGGGATTGTTCACCTTTGAATATTTTGACAGAGAAACTGTCAAATGTTTTAAAAGATACAAAATTGTACAGTATTCAAAAAGTGATCCACACTCTCCTGATAAATAACATTGCTATATCATTAGAACAGTTTCATGTAGAAGATACAGTTATAGAAAATATTGTGTAAGGGTGAAGGGAATTAGTTCCACACTCACACTTAGAGGAAGCTAACATTCTGGGAAGTTTTCTTCCCAAGGACTATTTTACATTTAACATTTAAGTTGTGATCAAGACACAGTTGAAAGTCTGGCAGATGTAAAGTGTTACAGTCCCCAGCAGTAGATAGCCAAACATCACAGAGACATACAGTATCAAAGCAAAAGTTTTGAGTGTGAGTTCTTAGAAGTGATACAGTATATTCAAGGAAGTTGAGATTCTAGTTAGCTGTATTTATTGAACTCTATCTCAACTGCCAACCCACACAGATGTTTTTTCATTATCAATAGTAATCTGTCATTTTTAACTATGTATTTATGTCTAGCCTCCAGTGGCATTTAATCACATTGTCTTCAACAGAGTTAATATAGTAGGAGGAACATTTACCCTGTATAACTTAAATTGTAAGCTCTACAGGGCAGGGAACTCCTTTTTGCCTCTTTAACACTTAGCACTTAAAGGGGCTGTTCACCTTGATATTAACTTTTAGTCTGATAGAGAGAGTAATATGCTAACTTTTTTTTATTATTTTTGGTTTCTGAGTTTTTATTCAGCAGTTCTCCAGTTTGCAATTTCAGCAATATGGTTGCTATGGTCCTTACCTAACTTGCCCTAGCAATCAAGTATTGATTTGAATGAGAGACTGGAATGTGAATTGAACAGGGCCTGAATAATAGATATAAATTAGCAATAACAATACATTTGTAGCCTTACAGAGCTTTGTTTTTAGATGGGGCCAGTGACCCCAATATTTATTAATATTGTTTTGCTGTACAGATCTGGGTACATAAGTGGTGCTATATAAATATACATACATACACATTGGTGACCTTGTTTTCAAATAATAAGGTCTTTGTCTAGTTTTGATATTTCATCTACATGCATTCTGCCACACTGCAATGTTCGAAATCAGCAATACAGGCCAAGAGGATGCAAAAGTAGGATGCAAAAGTACTCAACTGAGCTTCAGAAGTGTAAATAAAGTCTTATATTCAGCATATATCCTATTTGTAATTTGCATCTCCTACATATCTCTAACATATTCCCGTATTAAATCTGCCCCTTAAACTTCACCCTAAACCAGCATGCTTTTCCTACCTCTGTTCATTACTTCTTACTAATGTAGATACTTGGTTCAGTTCTGAATACATAAGGAGTAATTTAAGACCTCGGGAACAGCTGCCAGTGTGTCATTATATAAAAAAAAATCCCATTCATTACAGGTACTTGTGTCAAAAGGCTCTTCTGTGATTTTCTTGTCCTCATTCAGTTCATCCTGCCTTCTGTTCCAAATTGAGCTCAGTGTGCTATTGAAGTAGGGGAATCATAAGGGATCTGTAATTTCCTAGGGGTGCTCAAAGTTATTAATTTAATACTTACATTACTTTAATACTTACTATATATTAGGCAAGCCCATATGAAAAATAAAAAATGAGAGCATATTGTCACATAAGAAACATCTACAGTAATAAATGATGTACAGTATCTGTTTCAAATAGTAT
>CM044439.1:96520829-96532903 GCA_024363595.1 Xenopus borealis
TGTAAGTTGAAATAAAGACAGGTGAGATGTATAAAATATCATTATTGCTTTAAACCAGAAAGTACTGTAGATGTCTGACATAAAGAAGAAGATATGTGTGACATCTTATTGTATGATGAATGATATGCTATGAAGGAACCATATAATTCTTACTGCAATAAGTACAAGAAGCTAAAACACTTCTAGCTGTAGCAGAGCATTTTCAATCCCTGAAATATGTAAAATACTGTGCTTGCTTTTTGTGCCCTGATTCAACGATAAAAAGGAATAATATTTTTAAAAATGCAAATATCTGTTTTTGTATAGATGGAAAAGGTGTTTGACAAGCTCCCAGGCTTCAAAGAAATACAGGTCTTAAGATTTAGGTAAGATTAAAAAATATTAATTTAACTACTTTTATTATAAGGTGCTCACTGTAGCAATGTACATGTATGTGTCAAACATACTGATTATATACAAATAATGAGTGATAATGGAACTAAAGAGATCCCTCCTCATTATACATACATGTTGAATGTATATTTGTGTCATACATTGCTAGATAACGGTAATAGGGCATTGCAATGAATGTATTAAATAAAAGAACCATGACCTTGTTCATTGCATTGCAAATCTTCAACTTTGCAATTGGAATATAGCTCTTGTCAGTCATATGCACATTGCATCATAGTAATGATTCCGGAAATTCTCAGTATTCATTCATTTTTATTAAATACAGAAGGTAAAGAGACAGAAGACAATTACCAAGGGATTAGGTAATCAATAATGTGGAGATGATGTTTCCCATCTTTTGAATGGGTAGTATTAATATTGCTTTGTGATAAATAGATAAAATAGCCTTTGTAATGCAGTGAGAAAAAAATGGCATTTCTCTCTCTGACATTTGCACACATAATGCATGTGTAGATCATTGGTTATAATTTCAAGGTATTTCCCAGTATTTTCGCCTTCTTGAATTAGTTAAAGTGCTCTAATTCTGTCTTTGAATTTCCTACAATAAGAAAAAAAATTACTGTTCTCACATGGCTACAAAGAGTCCATTTGTTTCAAGTAATGTAAGAGAGGAATTGTAATATAGGCCTATTATTTCATTCATTTTTCATAGGAGCTAGTGGGGTTGGCTTCAGACTCTTTAGGATAAACAATACAGCAAAGGATACAACAGGAAAATAATAATGCCTGAAGGATAAAATGTTTAGACATTAGATGAAATTAGCAACAGCAGACATTAACTGGCCTGTGCATAGGTCTGATCTGAAAACGGACCGTGTAAAAGCATTGTACACTGCACCTGTGATAGTGTATGATTTTGTTGCTGCTCATATTGCATCAAGTTGATGACACAGTTAAAGGGAGAATTTCTGTCATGATTTTTATGGTTTATTTTTTATTTCTAAATTATACTGTTTACATTGCAAATAATTCACTCTAGCATTTAAAGGGCACCTTTTGGGGCAAAATTATACCCCCAACCAAAAGTGTGGGCTGATAGAGCCCGCATTCCGGTTGGGGGTTTCACTATTTTTTTTTTTTTTAAATATGCCCCTCGCAAGCACTAGCGGCCTCGCTCCGGGAGGGAGCTCCCGGAGCGAGCAGCCGTCTCCCCACAGGCGCGCGTCTTAATGATGTCACGCGCATGCGCTGAATGAAAAGCTGCCAGAATTGTGACCACTTTTTCATTCTGCGCATGTCACGTTTTTTTTCGACTTGCATCGAGTTATTTTCGGTGTGTGCCGCGTTATTTTTGACCCGCGTCTCACAGGAATCACGGGAATTCGCTGCAAATTCGCGCCTGCCGAATAAATTCCCCCATCACTAATTATGTTGATAGGCTGCTGATGGGCAGCTAGGAGGGAAAGGAAGGGGGTGATAGCACTCCAACTTGCAGTGTAGCAGTAAAGAGTGACTGAAGTTTATCAGAGTACAAGTTACATGGTTTGGGAACACCTGGGAAATGGACATCATGTCTAGCCATTAACTTTTACAATAAAGCTATTCAGATAGTATAATTTACTACAGATTTTGTGCTGTGCACTTTAAAGTTCAGTAGACTTAAAAGTTCAACAAGCATCTAGAAATCCAATGTAGAGCCACTGAAACAAACATCTAAAGATCCTGCTCTGTCCTTAGCCAGTATTAAGTTTTGTTAGTGTTTGACACTTTCCTCAGAACTGTGTATCAACAAAGGCACAGTTCCATTATTTTGTAACCTTGAACATACTTTTCTATTTGTTGGACTACTGTAAATTTATATTTAGATCCATACATTTCTATCAAATGCATGAGTTCATGAGAAATACAGAAGTATGATGTGCAAAATAACAAGCTGTGTTTAATGGTTTCAAACAGCTTAATTGTGGAACAATTTTAATGAGCTCTCAAAATCTGGTCTTCGCATAATTAAAACAGAAAAACTTTATGTTCTTAACTTCCCATGGGAAAGTAGCTGTCCTGCTCCAAGAGATCATAAATAAGCACATTAAAGTCATCTCTTGCCATTTCAGTAATGGTTTCCTAATTAATGTGCCGTGTTAGTATGACAGAAAGTCCTGTCCGCACATTACAATGCATTAAACTCTAAGATAGGGTTGTTGTATCTACAGATTATGGAGTGTTAATATTTTAACCACATCATCTTCACAACAGCCCCTACTTGTGTTTAGTTCAATTTTCCAATGTAATGTTTGCTTGTTATGACTAATAAATCAATATTCACTCATTTGTTTATAGACCACACATGACTGCCTGAAGGGAGTTGATGGCAGCAATTAGAAAAGAAAAACCCATGCAAAAACTGCCTTTGTGTTACAATTAATTTGATTTTATAGCCACTTGCTGTTCAATAATTCTATCATGACTTCTTTATGTGTGGGCTTATAAAAAAAAAATATCCACAATAGATCACTTGGGCTATGCATTCTGATTAGGAAACACTTGTCATAGAAATAATCAAATTGGTTTATTGTTTGTGATCAGTACAACACCCTGTAATTTTCACATTATCAGTGTGAACTGAGGAACCTTCTGCATAAACCTGCACACTATGGTGGTTGCAGGCAGAGGTGTGTTTAGTAGTTTATTAATACATTTTTTTGTGGTTGGTAATGCTCGTTTCTCTAATTTTCTTCTTATCTCCAGTGCTTGAGAATTGCATTGTTCTGCTGACCCATGACCCATATGACCCATAAAATATTATTTCAGAGTCATAGAATTTTAAAAAGTTGGCCAGCAAGTGTGAATGTAGACTTCACATTTCTAAATATTTCTCACTATATTAAACTTATTATATTAAAAATGTACATAAAATAAATACATTTGCTCTTAAAAATACCTTTAGTATAACTAATTACATGTTTCTTTTGTTAATGCCACAAAATGAAGACAGAAGAAGGAAAATGATGGGTAAGTGTGGAAAATCATTTAGTGCAGGAACTAGAAGCGAACATAAAAAACAACACAATTGCTAGTCATATGGAATAATAGAGATCAGCATAGTGAAAGCAACAGAGTTACTGTATATCTTACAAAATCAGCAATGTAAAGTTAATTAGGCTATTATTAAGGAAAAGATGTGCCTTTTTTGCTTGCATAGAAAAATTTAATATATTCATATGATTTCAGCTTTTTGGATAAGACTGGGGTACTACGCCAAAATATTTAGGTCAGAACTCCTGGCTTCACACACAACATGCAAATATTATTATTCTGCTTTGTGTAATTAGGGGTAGAGTAAATTTGACCATAGACCTAGAGATCTCATCTGGAAGCAGATCTTTCCCCAATATGCCAATACCATAATATTTAAGGATGTCTTCCTGCCTTCCCATAGCAGTCCATCACTAGCAATCTGCCTGATGTAGTTATGAAGGCCAGGGTAAAGCTACTTAAACTAGCTAGTATTGAGTTGGCAGCTTTTATTGGCCCATGCATGGCCACCTGGTCATATGAAAATATAAATGGGGTTACCACAACCTAAAAGAAAATTGGAAATTATTTGTGATCTGCAATTGCTTGTAATTTGTTGTTAATTGAATGTGTCACTCAACTGCAAGGGTTAGGTTCAAGAGATAATTAATTTCTAAGTTAAGTTTGTAATGCAGTGTAAGGCAGATCATTGGCCAGTTTTGCTTCACACACTTATCATATTGGCCCACACAATCCCTAATCCAATGTAGCACATTGATCCCTTGGACCAGTGATCATATCTATATCAATTCATCTACCACATGAATTTATCCACATGTTCAACTGGAATATGTACAATTCCAAACAGATTCTTATCAGAAATTGGGTGGTTTTGATAAGGAAATAATTTGTTAAATAATTGTCTAAATCAACTGTGCTGTGCTTTCTTTTATTTAATTCAGTCTTCATTAAATATATACACTATATAATAAAGTTGCCCCTAGTAGTGATGTGTGGGTCAAAAAAACCTTGACCAGCACCCGACCCAAACCCACCTGCACCCGGCTTCTCTATTTATAGAACCGCACTGCCCACCCCACTGATGATGTCACAAAAGGGTGGGAACAATCCTAGTGTTGTTCTTCAGGTAACAAAACTTTTACATTTTATATGATAGTATATAATAGTTCCCCTTTAAGGACATGCAGCTTATATGTAACCTTTATACTATTTATACTTTAGTTAAAGGTTTAATAGCTTTAAACTTTGTTTCAGTCCCCTGAGATAGGAACAGTTCACTATAATACAAACTAAGCATACTTGCTTTTTTTCACCCAACAGATCTGATAGCATTGTAGTAGGTTATGCTGTAGTCTTTGAAAGAAGCTTTGACTCTAAAAATAACATTGATGAGACTCCTACTATCACATCTAACAATGTTGAGAATGGCAATATACAAGAGCCAAAAGAAATGTCATACACTGTGATAGAACTGCAGAACATGGTTGCTATGGCACTGAGGGATGATCGATCTTTACCTGTGGACCTCCAAACGCTTTGGTTTGCTGATGGTAAGTACATAAACTAATGTGATTTCCTCCTTTCTTGTTCAAATAATGTTAACTACTAAGAGGCTGGAACTATCAAAAGGTCTGGAAAATACTGTACAGCCTATACCCCATATAAAAATAGCCATACAATATACCCAGGAGCAGAAGCCCATAGCAACATTTTGCATTTAATTAGGTGAACAGTATGTACTGTCTGCTGATTGGTTACTATAAATGATCACATGAACACATATTGATATTGAAGCAAAGAAGTTCACACAGACCCTCATAAATTTAATTTTAAATTTTACATTTAAAACACATGGGCCCTTTTTATAAAGTCGTGTAAAAGGAGGTACACTGAGACAATGGTGTTAAATGGTGTGTTTGCTAAGATATGCCTTTTTTCTGATGTGTGATTTTATTGCAATCATTGAATCTATCCCATTCATTTAAAAACACTTGGTGATGTTTTTTCATGCCGTAGAGAGCATTATGTGGCACAGTATGTTGTATTTATATGATGCTTTTTCACTCAACTGTATGAACAGGCTCCATAGATTTCTACAAAAGATATACTGGAACAGTCAAACAACTTGTCATGTTTAATTGACTACACTTCAATGAGTATAGGATTTTCTTATAACACAAACCAGAAAGTATTCACTGTTTTTTAAAGAAATGTGCCATAGCAGTGTTTGTCCGCCACATCATTCCTTTGTAAATCAACAACAAATCACCTATTATTAAAATCCCCAAAATCATCTGAAACAAATTTTATTTGTCATTGAAGATTGTTCTATCTACTGTATATGATAGATGAGCTTTACACAATGCTTCTTCTTAGCATATATAGTATATTTAATTAGTAATTGGCACAATGCATTTCCCCCCAGAATTCCAACATAATTGTGCGTGCTAAAAAAAGTGGAGCAAAATTTTAGCCAGACTATTCAAACTGATAATTTTGAGCCAATTAATAAATACCTGCAGTTTTTACCTGGGTGAAAATTAAGCTTGTTGGGGGCCCTAAAAACTGCTGCCATTTTTCACTTTAATATTGTAATGCTCACAATGTTTATATCTGCTTCTATAGATCCAGAGAAATCTTTTGGTCTTTTGGAAACTGATACTGAAGCTCTGGTGACTATACCACCATTCAAAATAAAGGTACATTTGTCTTTTGCATACTTTTTGACATCATTGTTAAGGGTGCTATCAAACCAAGGTGTATGCATAATTAAAATAACATATATACATGCAAGAATGTTGAAACGATCATAGCTACTGTATATTTCAGACCTACAGTATTTTGTCTCTTTTCAAGCTGGCAAAGAACCAGTTCGGTTTTTACTGTCACTGTGATCATGCCAATGTGGAAATAAAAGTGTTTTTATTAAGGCTGTGAGCTGTGCAATACTTTCTTCAGTTCTATCTAATATAAGTAATTCTAAAACAACTGGACTTGCTGAGTAGGGATGAGCGATGTTTCACTGCTGAAATTATCTCATACACTTGAATGGCATTGTGCATCAAAGAATTATGCTCATAAAAAAAATGATCCGTGTCAAAAAGATTTTACTCCCATAGACTTTAATGCTTTTCAGCTGCGAATTTGGCAAAGCAAAACTGATCAAATTTTACTGTTGCTGAGTAATGTTAAGTCTATTTGTTTTAGAATTACTTATACTAGATATACCATGGACTGGATGAATGAAAATCTTCATAGTCATATTTGTTCAGTTCTATACATTTGGTGTTGGTGATTACCATTCATGACAAAATTGACCACAAAGTTGGTGAGTGCTGGAAGTCTGATGTGTTTATTTAAAAAATAAGTACAGTTGAGGTAACAAAGAGTTTTATTGAAAGTATTACTGAACCAAGGCAAGAATACTCTACATTGCCAGTTACTGGGGGAATAAGTCTCCTATCCCATTTCTAATTAAGAGGGTAGAAACTGGAGTTGGAGTGGAGCATTTTGAAGCATGGTAGGGGAAAAATTATCAACACCCCCCAACAAATGTCCTGTCAACTAACTAGATGGCACCAGGTGTTTGCAAGCAATTTCTGTTCACTTTAAATAGGGAGCAATTTTAAGCAGTCCATCCCCATTCTATTGTAGCTACAAATGCTTTTATCACTGAATCTGCCATTACCTATAATCAAAGGTCCTCAAAATTATTGCCATCTTTTTAAGAAAGCCAATGGAGCAATGATTTAAAAGGTGCATTCTGTACTAATCCTCACACTATAAATACATTTCAGAGCCACTGCTATAGGGAGCCCATTCTTCATGATCAGAAATATAGGAGTTGATTTGTGAAACAAAGACCAAATAAATATTTGCCTGCCTAACCTTCCAGTATTGTCACACAACCCAGAAAATGCTTATGGTGCCTTAAAGAAATGTGCCATGGCAATGCTTGTTCACCACATCATTCCTTTTTAAATCAGCAATAAAATCAACAGTGCTCCATCTACTGTATATGAGGGAAGAGCTTGTATTTACACAATGCTTCTTCTTTGCATATTGAAATATAAAACTTTTAATAAATTCAATCTTTTTCTCACTAAATGTTGTAAAACATTTAACTGATTTGCCACATATTCATTCATCATGAGCCTAAATATTGGAGTTTGTGAAATAAAGATCAAATAAAGAATAGCCTGCCTTATGTCTTCAAGTTTTGTCAATGAAAAACCTTGCTCCTCATTTTACCAGCAAAAAAATAAGGGGGGCATATAATATAAATTATATGAGTGTAGGCCATCTGTTTATAAAGAAAGTGGCTTAACTCTAATGGCCTTTGCTAGTTCATTGCTTGTTTCATTGTGTGTATGCTGTCAATCAAGCATTTCTATCATACACACTCCAATTTCCATACACTTGTGTCTGATATATACTAAAGTGGAATTAATCTACAATTTTATTCTACACAGCATTCAATCCATGCTATTCAATAACAAGTTATAGTTTTGAATGTGTTCCTTATATAAAGGAAATACATTTCTACAGGATATTTTATTTAGATGAGATTTAAACTGATCTCTTTAGAGTATATTTTCTTAACCATCTTCAAATCTGTCTTCACATTCTTGTGCATTTTGTTGCAATTAATACAATTTCATTCTTCATATAAAAAGGCAATTTATGTAGTGAATACAAACATAAATATAAAGGCCCATCAAGAATCAAATTAAACACATTTGATACACTACATTACTATGACATTTGTTTATGTGTCTGTTTCTCTTTATCTGTAAGGGTGAAGCTGTAAATGCTGAGCAGCCACTGGTTCATCCCATTGAAGAGACATCAAAACAGGATTTCAGCATTCTTTTGGATTTTTCAACAGCACATGTGCCCACAGAAGGCCAAGCAACACTGCAGACTAATATCAGTCAAATGAGCACAGACCAATATCAGTCAAATGAGGACCATCAACTTATACCAGTGGAGAATAATTCTCATTCTTCAGACATTAAAGAAACATATAGCACCATCGATGAAGCTAGTACTGTGCCTTACAGTGATTCACATATCAATGAAACTGATATTAATGACTTAGAAATAACATCAAATAAAAATGTAGTCTTTACACCAAATTATCAGTTGATTAATGGCCATTCAGCAGACTCAGAATATATACATTTTAATGGAGATGACCTTGATTTGGTTTATTCAACAGTTTTACCTGATCATGAAAGCTCTGCACTAACTGAACAATCTAAACACAAAGAGGAAAACAGCGAAGAGTTCAATGTAATCATGTTTAGCAACACAACTGATCTAGAACTTTTAAATACAGAAGACCTCCTACAAATATCTGTTGATTCTACAATATCAAGCACTCAAGGTGTTCCTGGTCAGACAACCTTGGGTCAGACTAGTGAGGAAGAGTCTTCTGTGGAGACATACACTACTCCTGCTTATCCTTTTGTGGACATGATAAATAACACAGATTCCTTTTTGGTAGACCATTTGACTGTAGAAGGTAAAGTATGCAAACTCATTCTTTAAAATCTTATAGAACCTTAGTTATTCTTGCACTCAATATCCATTATGCTCAGTAAGTGAAAAGGGTGTGGTGCTTCAGTGGGTAAGGAAGGGTTGTATGTTCTACCTGGAATTACTAATTTTCATAATTATTGAAATATTGGATTTTTACAATCATTTTTACATGATGTGTAAATTAAAAAAGAAACACATAAGCCATGAATATCTATTACTAATGTTAATCACACAAGTTCTCTTGTAGGAAACCTTTAATAGTTACTTGACATTGATACAAGATGGTTAATAGACTCTATTGCATGCATCACTTAAAGGGGGTGTAAAGGCAAAACAATAAAATCCCATTTTTAATTTCTTTAATGAGAAAAAAATCTATCTCACATATACTTTAATGAAAAAGTGTCTACTTTGTGTATAAGAAACCTGACTATGCAGTGAAATTCCCCCTTCATTTATTTGCTCTGACAGCTGCAGATAGGAAACTTCACATGGCCCCTAACTCAGCAGGGAAACAATCATACTTTCAAATGGCAGGGGGAGGTTGTTTCTTCCCAGAACTCAAGCAGCTTTGTTTGTTTCCCTGTAGAGCAGCCAGCGACCATGTAGAGATTCATATACCCAGACCAAGTGCAGTCTGCATATTCTGATTATTAATCAGTCTTGCTGTAACAGCTTCTATGGCAGATATTATTTGACTTGTGCTGTTTTGATAATTTATGGCATTCCCTAAACTTAATCTCCCAAAAGAAGCCTAGACAGGCTAGACCACACTGAGCATATGCATTGGTTTGGTATTGCAAATATGTTTAACAAACTTACAAGATGACAGCCCTCTGTTGCCAACTTTAATCATTAAACATTAATCATTTGTTTAATTAGGCTTCTGGTGCAGTGAATTCATGTTCATATTTATTATACAAAATACAGCAGTTATAGCATTATTCTATTTTTAAACTTTAGTGCCCCTTTAATTGCTTTAATGTTTCTTAAATGTGACACAATTGTCTTGAAATTAAAAAAATGCAACCCTGGTTTTATGCATTTATGCATTTTATGCTGATATTACCATTCCAGAAAGTTGGGAAGAACTTAAAGGGGCTGTTCACCTTTGAGTTAATTTTTAATTTATTGTAGAGAGTGATATTCTGAGACAATTTGCAATTGGTTAATTTTTTATTGTTTGTAGTTGTATAGTTATTTAGCTTTTTATTCAGCAGCTCTCTAGTTTGCAGTGTCAGCAATTTGGTTTCTAGGGTACAAATTACCCTAGCAACCCTGCATTGATTTGAATAAGAGACTGGAATATGAATAGGAGATGGGCTGAATAGAATGATAAGTAATAAAAAGTGGCAATAACAATACATTTGCAGCCTTTTGTTTTTAGATGGTGTCAGTGACCCCCATTTGAAAGCTGCAAAGAAACAGAAGAAAATTGCAAATCATTAAAAAACTATGAAAAATAAATAATGAAGACCAATTGAAAAGTTTCTTAGAATTTTCCCTTCTACAATATACTAAAAATTTACTTGAAAGTGAAGCACCCCTTTAACATACATTTATCTACTGCTTATCATTTTACATTTTAGTTTAACCATTAACAAATATCTGAAGCTAATTTAATTATTCTGTTCAAACTATATTAGCCCTGTGGCTAAAAACTATTCCTAGCTGCCTGGGATATTGCTAGCATCAGGATCCTAGTCTCATGCCATTTATAAATAGCAGTTATTATAAGGCATGTCTGCCCTCTACTGTCAATGGGAGCTGAATTAATTACATAGGTGATGGATAAAATTACCCTCCATGAGACATATTTATTGTCCCTCTATATGTATGTGCATAGTTAGACCTGCAATTATATTCCCAATTTCTTTTCTCCAAAGTCAAAGAACCTGTTGCCCTTTTCCACTGAAAGTGGTACTTAAAAGCATATTCTTAAAGAACGTTATTAGATTATATACACTTAAAATCACATTCTATTCTTTTCAAACATCAAATCTTTCTACCTTTATTCCACCTACTGAATTGTTTATTTCATTGCGGTCTAATTCTGTGGGGCATAATTATGCAATATGTCTTATGTGCCCAGGCCCAGATATACCAAAATGTTGATCTCATGTGGAGCTGTTAGGTAGCTGAGAGACGTATTGAGGGGGCCAGCCTTAGGTCTCCAAATGCACAGCTTTGACATAGTATATTATAATTTTAGGACCATATCATCTGCTAGACAGTAAGCTGTTCTGTCCTTCTTAATATTGGCTGCCTGCATGAGAGAACAATAAGAGACCACAGAATTCCGCAGCTGAAGTAAGTAATATGATAAATTCTGTTGACTTCAGCAGACTACAGACAATTTGTACATTTTGCTGGTTGAAAGAATATTCTAAAACTATAGCGTAATGTATAACAGCCCAGCAATTTACACATCTACAAAATCTAGCCAAAATATGGCAGTCAAAACATCAGAGGGATACAGATTGTATAGCTCTAGGAGATCCTATCATTTCTGGCACCCTTCCAGTCACACTTATACTCTATCTCCCAGAGATGAGTGTAGGTATCTGGTGGGGTGATGGACCTGATGGAAGCACTTAAGTGTAAACATATATAAAAATAAAAATATGTATATAATTATATATATATATTTCTTTTTATGTATAGCAGTAAATGCATCTTTGCATCTTTTTTACCAATATAAGACCTGTCAGTGCAGATTTCCTTCAGTACATGGGCACCTGTTATGTGAAGAACACCGAGACACAGTACTTCTGATACATGTGAGAGCTGCCATTCTTTAGCATATCATAAATACACTACATATAATAACAAGTCACTGCTATAACTAAATGAAAATATTGGTAACCAAAAGGCAGAACAATAACCAGAAGGAATATTCCCAACCTAGATCAACATGGTCAACAATTAATTATAAGGGCAGGAAGCCCAGTTAAATCTGTTTCCCTTTAGTCAATAGGAGACTAAAGGGAAACAGATTTAACTGTGAGTATCAAAAAATCTTTTCTCGTGTCTGGGGGGACACAGGGACCGTAGGGGACTTAAAGGGCAACTAAAGTCTAAAATAGAATAATGTTAGAAATGCT
>CM044439.1:96552453-96570385 GCA_024363595.1 Xenopus borealis
CCCCATTGCTACACAGCAGCTAATTTATATAAACAATAGTAGTTTTTCTGAAGCAAACACGCCCGTTTTACGAGTGCCCAGCAACACTGCATTATATTTGTATTACTTTATAGCAATTTCACTTTTTTATATTACTGACCTGGAGGTGGGCATTGAAAGTACTGTTGCTATTTTTGCAGATGATACTAAATTGTGCAGAACTATAGGTTCCATGCAGGATGCTGCCACTTTGCAGAGTGATTTGTCTAAGTTGGGAAACTGGGCAGCAAACTGGAAAATGAGGGTCAATGTTGATAAATGCAAGGTTATGCACTTTGGCAAAATTAATATAAATGCAAGTTATACAATATGGCAGCATGCTGGGAGTTTCCTTAAATGTGAAGGATCTAAGGGGTTTTGTAGAACACGTTGTCTAATTCTGGGCAGTGTCATTCTGTAGCTACCAAAGCAAATAAAGTTCTGTCTTGCATAAAAAAGAACATAAACTCAAGGGATGGATTATTAGAAGACATTATAGAAAAATTTACCTATAAAGAGGATCCCTGCACCAGAGGCCACCCCTTCAGAAATTTGATTTGAAGCAATGTAGGTGATTCTTTACAGTGAGGTAGTGGAAAGCACTGCCTGATGATGTTGTGATGGCTGATTCTGTTATTGCCTTTAAGAGTGGCTTGGATGATTTCTTGGATAGACATAGTATCAAAGGATATTGTGATACTAAACTCTATCGTTAGTATAGATATGGGTAGTGATGGGTGAATTTATTCGCCAGGGTCGAATTCGCGGCAAATTCCCGCGATTCGCCGCTGGCGAATAAATTCGCGAGTCACCAGCGAAATTTCGCCAAGCGAAATTTTGCCGAAAAACTGAGTCGCGCGCGAAGAAAGCGACGCGCGCCGAAAACGACGCGACGCACGTCAAAAGCGTCCTGCGACTCGTTTCGCGAATTCTTTTTCGGCAAAGCGAATCGCGGCAGATTCGCCCATCACTAGATATGGGCATATATAATATATGTGAAGGTATGGAGTGGGTGTGTATGGATGTTGGGTTTTCATTTGGAGGGGTTGAACTTGATGGACTTTGTCTTTTTTCAACCCGATTTAACTATGTAACTATGTAACGTCATCACAATTAGAAGTTTGCTAGATGTACTTTTATTCATCTTGGCAGAGGTTTATCAAAAATGTTTGTTTTGTATTGGTTTACATTTCAATCAGTGACCATCATGCCCATGAATTTGACACCAGCATTATAATCACTAGAGTATACAAGCAGGTCCATTTTTACCAGTTATATTATAGCTGCAATGGTCACTAGCTACAGAAAAAAACAGAGACTGTTGTCCTAGGCTTCTGACTGTCAACGAAAAGTGTATAGCAATAGTGTGTATATCTTATTAGTTGCTATGGGTCACTGCACCTAGGCAAACTTTGTGCCTTTTTATTACGTATCATATGACTTTCCAATAGCATATCTATAAACAGAATTTAATTCAAAGTAAATGAAAAAATGAAGCTTAAGCAACTATATCACAGGATGTTCATAAACAAGAACATTCTTTGAGTTTTTCTCAGTTCCCTATACCTTTCCTTTTAATAATTTTCCTTACATGCTTCTAATTAATGATGGCAGTTATATCATTATGTTTCTCTTTTTCACATAGTTTCTATGAAGGCATTAGGAAAGCAACTTGCAGTACTAGGCTTCCATGTGCTGCCATTCTTACCTTTTGCAATTCTTCATTATCAGAAATGAGCAAAATTTTTCACAAAGCCCACCCATTTTTTGTATTTTGCCCTACAATCCCCTATGTGCTAAGCATTAAAGGGGTGCTTACTGCTTTCTTTTATATATACACACATACATTTTTAAACATAATAATATAAGCAAGTATTTTTTTTTAATTATGCAGAAGCTTTGATTATTCAGACTCATCTTGCCGGTCAAGCTGTAAAGATGTTATGCTCTTTAAATGACTCACCAATTTCCTGCAATATATTATTTCTCCTTAGGGATCAATATTTTAAATATATTCTCAGTTCCACAGGGATACTTTTTTATTTAATATATGGCAGTTTCCTTATGATTATGCCCAGAATTTCATTTTGATCGCTAACTTCCCATTGTCACTTTCAATCAGTTTTGCATTAGTAACTGTAGGAAGATAACTCCTAGGATTCTGCATTATGCTGCTGAATGTGTTGCCAAAAGCCCTTTATGCTATCATTTTCATGGAGAGCTGCTAGAAGTAATTTAAGTCAGATACAACAGCAGCAGCAGACATTCTGACCAAGGTAAATGGAAAGAGCAAATAATGTGTGCTCCAGTTGAGGTTGCATTTCAGTGCTCACTAGGCCTGTGCATGTAATACAGTTATTTCCATCTCTTTACTTTGCTTTTGCATGTCTCCCAGTCTTACTGCAGTGGCATGAACAGTGTGACCTTTACT
Source organism: Xenopus borealis (assembly GCA_024363595.1). Classification (NCBI taxonomy): domain Eukaryota; kingdom Metazoa; phylum Chordata; class Amphibia; order Anura; family Pipidae; genus Xenopus; species Xenopus borealis. The sequence continues at coordinate 96,554,903 of CM044439.1, forward strand.
GATAGCCATTAGTATTCATATAGTTAATCCACAGGAGAAGAATAATATCCTTTTGTTGACAGCATGACAGGTTTCAAAATTGGATCCTTGTTTCTATACAGGAGCTTTATTGATGTGGAGAAACACTGTTGGGTCCCTTTGATGATGATGGGTTAAATGATTTCTCTTACATTCATTTCTGCTCGGTCTCTGATTTGACTTTCATGAATATATAAACAAAGCAAATGGTAAATAATGCAAATCTGTACACAAAGGCTGGAAATAATTGCATAAATTGAAGAACTTTACACATTGCAGCTTACATTACTTTGAGGCAAAGTGAAGTTTTTCTTTTTTAATGATTGTAGTGCACTCTTAATTGTAAAAGTGATGAGCAAAAAGGATAAGGCAAATTAAAAAAAAACATTCATTTTGTTGAGTTCAATACAATATGAAAATATGCATCTTTAAAAAATGATGCCATTTGGCATTTTTATACCAAACTTTAAAAAAAAATCAGCACGTGGTGAAACATTCTGCTCAGATTTCAATGAAAAGTCCCTCTTTCTATTATACCCTGTTCTAGTTTGTAATAGAAGTTGTAATGAGTTGTCTGACTGGTAGGGATCCAAACACAGGCACAATGTATGGGTGGGAGCAAAAGACAATAGAAAGAGTTAATCTATCTGAGTTAATTTCACCTCCAGTTAGTGTGAGCCAAGATAGGAACCTAATAAACATAAACACACGATGAAAGCAATAAGCTTATTTAATATGATAATAACTGGATGCAATAATTTATTTTTGTATTGGAAATGGAAATGTTCCAAAGATAGTCCAATGATTAAAAACATAACAGAAAATGGGGCTAGCAGAATGAAAAAGGCAAAAGAGCTAAAATCAGGAGAACAGGAGGAATTACTTACTTACTGTAGCCTGCATTAAATTAGCCACACAATAAGATTCCACTCCTGCATTGATTCACAACAAATTCTCACACACAGATATCCAGGGGCACATTTATCAAAGGTCGAATTTCGAAATCATGGGAGTTTTTTAAAACTCCCATGAACACAAAATCCGACCAATCAAAATGTTTTTTAAAAAATTTGAATTTTCTACTCTGTGAATAGGATCGACCTGCAAGCTCGGATCAAATTTTTACAATTCCCTAGTCGAATTTGACAGTTCTGGCCACAAAAAACTCCAAAATTCTCAATTGAAATTTGAATCTTCAGTTCGACCCTTGAAAAATCAGCCCCCTAATATTCACATTATAAAAGCAGCATCCTATTTCTTCACTGTTACCTTCCCATAGTTTTGGCTTTTCTGGCACCCTGCTTTCAGATCTTCTAAATAGAGTGTCAGCCCTTCTCCTCTTATTAAACAGCTGTATGCTACCATATGTAGAGTCAGCTCTCCTTGAAAACACAGAAAGGGCTCATGTTCATCTGCATTACCCACCTGTGTTAACTAGGGGTTTGACTCTTATCTAACTGCCAACTCCTCCTCCTGTAAGAAAAGTGTCAGCATTTCTCCCAATATTTCGACCCCCATGGAACATTAGAATAGTGTTAATCAGTAGTGCCAGCAAATAAAGTCACAACTCATTTTATCCCAACTTTTCAGGTGCTGCCTAATTTGGCATTTGCAAACACATTAATTCTTCTCCGTTAATAAAATACGGTGTTGGACGCATTACTTTTTTGAAATACTGTTGATTCTTTAACCGCTACCTCTTTCCCTCTGTAATTTGCCAATCCCCTCCCACTAACCCACTCAGTGGCGTAACTACCAGGGGAGCAGGTGGTGTAGTTGCCGGAGAGGCTAGAAGAACTCCAATGCGCCAATCCTGCACCAGGGCCCACCAGTGAGTAGTTACGCTACTAACAGGGCCGCTCCAGTCATTAGACAAGGTGAGCATCTTGCTTTAGGTGGCACGGAGCGGCCAGTTACCAGGGGTGGCACAAAGCCGCCTCTGGTAACTTTAAGAGACGAATTTACGTTTTTTAAAATGGAAATTCGGCTCACTGCCCTAGCAATGCGGCCCCTCCTCCACCCGCTCCGACGATAATAATTAGAAGCGAGAGGGGGGGCGGCATCAGCCCATGGAACGCCCCTGGCCACTGAACCCACCTTTTTAGGAAATAGTGACATCTCTTCTACTACATACATATTCCCTTGAAAAATGTTTCAGCTTTCCTCTGTGCCTTCAACTGTAACCTCCCATCTTTTAAAGAAAGTGTACAATCTTCTCAGACCTACTTTAAACCAAATGTCATTACTCCTTTAATTTCAAACATTATTAAATATAAAAACTACAAATACTGTATGTTATCCTATAACTTTTTTAATATACTAAACCCCAGATGCATCTACCTTCTTTAACACTACAAAATGACCAGTCATTTAAAAAATATTGCCAAAGAAGCATTCCTTCCAAAATCACAAATTATTGTTTTTGTCAATCTATCTTATTTTATAGAGATGAATTACAAACATATTGTCATTATTGTAGACACAAAATGTGTTTCTTTATAATGCAAAGTTATTATTTTTAATGTTTAATATTTAATGTATATCAAATGCACAGTCCAAATATTTATTGCATCAGGGAGGAATATTTTCATTTTAACATCAGGACAGGTAGCTAGAAAAAGAAAATATATTATGGGGGGACAGATGGGTAAGTGAAACAGATCTGATAGAAAAGATGATATGGATGGTAAAATATAAATTATCTTTTGTGACTCTGGATTGCACCATAAACCATAGTACTGTATCTGGTAGTCATGTGCAGGTTTACCCCAATGGTTGGGCAGGTTCAGGTTGAAATTTGGCCATCCATTGCTGGTTAGAGCTGGGTGTGGGTCCGCTGCTCCCAAAAATTCACTGTCTTGGAACCAAAGATGTGCACAGAAGTAGCAAAATGGGTGAGAAGATGTAGGTACAGATCGGGTGCGGATCCTACAATGGCAACATTTTGCGGGTTAGAGTTGGGTGTGGGTTGAGTTTTTCCAGACCTGCACATCACTGGCACTGGGAAGTGTACAATATGAGCACAGGCTGAGTTATAGCTTTATTTTTTTGTTCACTGAGGGGCCTATAAACTTCATCCCCAGTAATTGTTTGTCCATGTCCATTAAATGCACATACAGTATAAGAAAAGTTATTTATGCAAAGAAAAACGGTTTTCAGATTTCTTTGTTAACAACTTCTCTCTACTTAAGGGCCATCTCAGCTCAGTGATATGATGAGCACTGTCAGATAGCAGAGTTTCTAATTATACAATCCCATGAGACCAAGTGAAGGACTATTGGACAAGTTAAATGGTATAAATGTTCTGAGATCTTTGAACTAGTCTATCCATCTATAGCGGAATGTTTCCTTTACAAAGAAGGAGGATGTTCTTCAGAAATAACATTTTCATTGTTCAGTTTTATTGATAGCTTGATGTGAGGGACCTCACATCAAAGCAAATCATTAATATGAGGAAAATATATAATATTTTAATCCCAGAAACCAAAGAGACAGATATAACTGCAAAGAAAAAAGCATAAGCTTGATTTTCTGCAAGATTTTCTTTTCCATGCTTTCATTATTTACAGTATATGGAAGAGATGCCATATGTACATGATAAAATGAACAGTATGGCAGTTCTTACATATATGAACAAACAAATAGTAAAATAAAAAAAGACACAAATTTATTTTAGTCAACAGAAACAAATAAAGTAAATGAAAACCTTAAATAAATTTGGTGCTCTGAGCTTGAATTGTGCTTGGGCAGTTTGGGACAGTAATTTTAACTATGGCTTTAAAACTGTAAATAAAAAGCGCACAGGTACAAACATTATGTTGGTTTCTGATATTTCACAAGTTATTTGCTAATATATATCTTATAATTGTTTCCTTTAAATTTTGACATTTGCATTAAACTGTGGTTTGTTTGTGAACCTTTTTCCCATATGTCAAATTAAACATATGAGTCAAAAACATAAGGATTCTTCATTTATTGAAGAAAAGTATCCATAGTTCCATATTTGTGTGTGGCAAAAAAGTAAAGTACTGTATGTGAACCTCTCAATGCATTTGAAAGGGAAATAAGAGGCAAGTGTTTAATGGGATGATAATCAGGGGTGAGTGTAGCAGACAGAAAAATGGGTCTTTACTATCCAAGTCTGATCTCTACACAGGTATGTGTAATTGCGGATCCAACAAAAGAGATTTTGGAGGATCCCTGAAAAACAGTAATTGATGCCCACCAGACTTTAAAAAGGTTACAAAATTATTTATAAAGTGTTTGTATCCAACAGTCCACTTTCAGGCAGATAATGTACAAAGGCCTCTCTTCCATTAGTAAATGTCAATGTTTGTGTCCAATATCGAGAGAACACTAATCAACAATGGTGTGCAAAGAGCAACTTCTATCCAAAAAGAACAGGCCAAAGGAGCTGCTTGTCTACATGAAGAAGTAAGAAGGATATTGATATTAAGTTCTGTGGATAGTTTAGACCAAAATAGGCATTTATTGCATGAAGGAACAATGTTATATTTGGCATAAGTATAATTCCAACATAAGGACCTTATCATATCTGTGAAATATGGTGGTGGATTTATGGTATCATGCAGGAGAAAGTCAGGGTATCCATCCATGAACTGGAAGTCAAGTGAAAGTGAGTCATGCAGCATGCAATAACAGTAAACATGCAAGTCAAATAGAATAAAGTTAAGAGCGTGCATTCACTTACTGCAGCACAGTAAGCAAAATACTATTTTGATTGCAATTCCAGTGTTTTTTCCGACAATTCCAGTGTTGTTGTCAATACAAACAGATGATCCTCATGACCCAGCTGTACTGCTGTGTCTACCAAAATTTTAGGGATGTCTGGCTGATGTCATATTTGTTTTTTGCTGAGCCAAGTGGAGCCAGGGTCAATTACTTAGGGGCAAGCATTCTGTGCTTATTGACACTGCTGCAAAGGAAAGCCTAATCAGGAGGCAGCAGTAGCAAAAGGGTTCCCCTGTGTCAATAGCAGCACCCACTTTGGAACAGACGACAGGAAGGACTGAGTGAAGCCAAGCAGAACAATACGGAAGTTTAAGGAGCGCAACTTGATGCAAGTGCCTATGAGGAAAGTGGTTTTATGTGCAACTCACTGCAGGGAAAAGTGCACATAGCACACTGTGCTTGTGGACATAAATGTTTTGTAAACACCAAGTCAAAGCACTGGCCTTATTCTGAATTGGACTGTTCGTGCTAGGAAGCCCAATAATATCCCTTGAAACTGTTTTGTGAGAACTGGGCTAAAACTCCTCCTAGCCAATATGCAGGATCAGCACTTAGTGGAAACATTTAGAAAACATTTCAGTGAAGATATTGCCCAGAGGGACATACCAGTTACTGAAATGAAAGGTTTACATGTTTTTGCCACACATAACTTTATAATGTTGGCTAATTTTCCTCAATAAATATATGAATAAACATTAGTTTTTTGAGTTGACTCATTTGCTTAACTGTGCTCTTATCCAGTTTTAGGCCTTAAGGTGAAAAACATGTAATTTTAGGTCATATAAATGAAGAAGTATTGAAAATGAAAATGTGTCCACAAACTTTCAACCACTGTTCTTCAAAGGACCCCCCCTTGTATTAATGTGTTATAAGGATCATCAGGAGTAACTGGATATACCCCATCCACCCATGTACTTGTTCAGCCACCACCTTTATGGAGGGCAGCCAATCCGATAAAAATATAAATAAGATGCAGCTAGGAAGTGTGTCATAACAGGACATAGTTCATAACAAGATTTGATGTATTGCTCTAAAATAATGAAAGAAAAAAGCACTTTGCATGAAGGATTTAAGTTTCAAGGGCATAAAAGATTATACCACAAACCCATCTTATTATATTGTTATCAGTGAAAAAAGGAGGAATGACAGAAAAGGACAAAAATCATGAATGGCAGCAGATGCGTAATTGTGTGTGAAGAAAGAGAGAATGTTTCAATCTTAGTAAAGGATGTGTGATTACTCGACAGATATTGGTCTTGTCATTCTGACAAAATGCCATCATTAACTGTTCTATGACATGCACATTGGTCTTCTAATTCCCAACTTTAAAACCACCATTAAGCTTACTGTATATATATGTTGTAAATAAGAGCTATTTCCTGCAAGGCACTTATACAGACAGTAACATAAAAATTCTATGGCATTTACTTGTTAATATTACAGACAAAGGACAAACACATAAAAGCAACAGACCAAGGGCCTTTAATTGTTTTTATATTAAAAGTCCCTGCAGTAGAACATGTCATGCAAGTGAACTGGCCAGGATTTAATGTCCATGTGTTAGTTTAGATCTTATGATATCAAATGAAGGACTCAAGCATTGATCCAGATGAGATTACTGTGTGGGCAGTTTGTAGAAAATGAAGAAGAGATTGCTCTGCAGGTTATAGTTTCCAAATGCAGAAGTTCTAAAATATATGTATGCTTTGGCGATGCCAATATATGTGGCAACTAAATATTGATTACTCCTGGTTCTACAACATGCATATGTGAGACATTAGTCCTGTATTTCACAATGATACAATCTCACTCATGCCAGTGAATCGAGAAAATAATTTTTTTTATGTTCCTACTTGAGCACCCATGAGCACCACTAAGGGACACAGTGTCAGGGGGCACAGGGCCCTGTCAAAGTGCTATTGCTCAAACAACTACAGATCTCCCCACCGTAGAGTAAGCCGTTTAGTATAAGTCATGGTTCATATTATTTATGTTCTCTGAGATAATGTGATCAGGCTGATAGACTCTTGTTCCAATAACCGAGTTAACAGGATACATAAATCACAGCTGACAGGCACAACCACACTATAAAACAGTTGTCATCAACAACATCAAATAATCAAATAATATGTACAGCAGTAGCAGGTGAGAAAATGGACTTGCCTGACATGAATTACAAAAATCTATTTATTACACAATGTAAACATAGATCCTTTTTCTTCTATAAATTAAATTACATCTCCTTTGCAAGGAGTTCCCTCTGTATCTGGAGTAGAAAGACCTCAGTGTAATTTCTGTAAACATGTCCAGCCACTGGCATTGGTGGTAAAACAAGTTTATTAGTATGGGTGGTTGTAATTGCGAATAAAACACTACTCCCAGTCAAAATATAAAGAAACAATTAGCAATTCTATTAAGCCTGATTTTTATCAACCTTCACATTCTCACCAACAATGGGCACATTTGCAGTTGAGTACTATTTACTATCCAGTAGCAATGAATCAAGGGGAATACTGAAAACAAATATTGCATAGGTTGCCGTGGGTTAATGATATAGAGCAAATTTGCCCAATGTTTTGTGTTACTATATGTGTTGTTCTCACTTTAGAAACACTATTGAGTCATTGTCATTAGTGATGGGCGAATCTACCCCGTTTCGCTTCGCGCGACTCGTTTTTTTCAGCGAATTTTCGCTGGCGTTTCGCGAATCGCAGGAATTCGCCGCAAATTCGCCCATCACTAATTGTCATTGAAGTCTGCTACTTTTACAAAAACACATTTTATATATATATCATTTTATATATAGCTTTTATGATATTAAATACTAAATTCAGTTATTTTTCTTTAAACACAGATGAAAAAAATACATATGAGATGGACCCATCAGGTGATTATGAAGATGACCTATCTTATTCTCCTTCCATGCTCACATCAACATATTCTGCTCCCATGGTGTCCAAAGATGGCACTTCAACTACAGTATCACTTTCTGCAAGTACCACTAAAACATTGTCTGCATACATAGATTCAAGTGATATAATCTCTACTACACCAAGCACTGGAATCCAGTTCCTTGGATCTACCTTAGACATGCCAAATGAAAGCTCTCAGCCGACTGGTGCTTATGAAGTGACTAGCCTACCTACCACACCAATTTATGTGGAAGTTAGTGAGAAAAACACACTGACAACTTCTTCTCAAATTATCCTACCAAACATTCCTGAGGAAAATGAATATAATATTACCACTGCAAATCTCCAAGGCACCATGACAACTCCACCAGTGACAGTAGTAGACATTTCTAACACTGATGATCCAGCTGTGACTGAAGTGGGTTTCCTAACAACAGTTTCAACAGATCACATAAGCGAAACTACTCTCGCAATAGAAAATCCAGTATATGATGTTACAACCGGACTTGACAAAGCTACTATAAAAAGTACAGATGAACATGAATATAGTACTGAAGATATATCAGGTGATGACAGCTTCTTCAGTTTGACCTCTCAATCATCTGCCTTGGAGCATTCAACAACTGGCTCTGATGCTACAGTAAACAAAGGCAATGAACTCGTGGTGTTCTTCAGCCTCCGTGTAACAAACATGCCCTTTTCTGATGATCTATTCAATAAAAGTTCCCCAGAATATAAGGCACTAGAACAACAATTTTTATACCTGGTGGGTAAATTTTAATTTATTTAAAAGTAGAATTTTCTCTCTTTCTCTCTTTTGGCTCTTTTTGTAGACTATAATTTCCAAGTTAAACTTACTGTCATTGTCTATAGATTATCTAATGGAAGCTATTAAAAAATAAAGTACAAAAGGTTTCACAAAGTACAAAGTATCAAATTAAATGAATTGTTAAATGTATTTTCAAAGGAAAATACAGGCACCGCAACATACTTGAATTGTAACAAAATGCCTTGTGTTCCCAATGGTTAATATGTAATTACAATGCAGAAGTGATACTTGACATGCAAAGTATTTCTTTAACTTAATGGAAGTGTTAGTGACTTATCATTCAGCACAACAGTCATTTGTGTAGAAAATTATATTGTCAGAATAGTTGCTGTGACCACTGCATAAAACTGAACAACATCAGCATTGACCTCCAGCAGTATAAAGACCGAGCAAGGCAATGTGAAGCACTCTTTACATGTTAATTATACTGCCACTAGAGTCTTGCACAAATAAATTAAGGCAGCCATATTTCTCATTATAGCAGTTGTTATAAACTGCTATGCCCATGTGTACAGGTTATGCAAGCAAACTGAGCCAAGGAGTGTTAAAAATTAGGGGGAGTAGACCTTGTACCTTTATGGTCCAGGCTCTAGACCAAAGGGCCCCAACTTTTTTTATCCATGAGCCATGTTCAGTTGTAAAAAGGGTTTGGGAGCAACACAGGCATGGGGGTGCAAAATAAGGGATGTGATTTGGTAGCCCATATGTGCACTGGCAGTCTAAAGGAGGCTCTGTTAGGAAGTGCATTTTGCAACCAAAACCAAAAAGCACCTGGTTTGAGGCCACTGGGAGCAACATCCAATGGGTTGCAAACGAGCCAATGGTTGGGTATAACTGCTCTCTAGACTTTAGATGGACTAGCACAGCAAATATAAGTTAGGTGTGGGATCTGTAATATAGAATGCTTGGGACCATGGGGCTTTCCAGATTTCAAATTACTTTTCTTTCTTGCAGTTGCTCCCTTATCTCCAATCGAATCTAACAGGCTTTAAGGAAATGGAAATCCTGAACTTCAGGAAGGGAAGCGTGATTGTGAACAGCAAGTTGAAGTTTGCTAAATCCGTGCCCTACAATGTCACAAAAGCTGTTCACTGCGTGCTGGAAGATTTTTGCAATGCGGCTGCTCAGCGCCTCAATTTAAAGATTGATAGTTACTCACTTGACATTGAACCTGGTAAGAATATAAATGATGTTAAGAACCACTGAATTAACGGGAACCCAATCTGTTTGGTAAAGATAATGACCAGGATTTAAATATTCATATAAAACATTTTAGATTTCTTTCTATTTACAAAAGCAGCAGGGAAATTCTTATGTTTGACCCATGTAAAAAAGATGGAGGAAGAGCAGTTATCATCCCAGTAGACTGCCTCTGTATTTACATTATCTTTCTCAGAAGGTAGCAAGGCTGCGAGGTGTGATACAAAACTGACTTTTCGTTTAAAGCGATACTGTCATGGTGTTAATCCATATTGTAATAGTGCTACTCCAGCAGACTTCTGCACCGAAATCCAATTCTCAAAAGAACAAATAGTTTCCCAGCTGCCCCCAGTCATGTGACTTGTGCCTGGACTTTAGGATGGAACTGCTTTCTGGCAGGCTGTTACTTCTCCTATTTAATGTAACTGAATCAGTCTCAGTGAGACTTGGCTTTTACTATTGAGTGTTGTTTTTAGATCTACCAGGGACCTGTTATCTTGTGTTAGGGAGCTGGTTACCTTCCCATTGTTCTTTTGCTAGGCTGCTGGGAAGGGGTGGGGGAGGGGTGATATCACTCCAACTTGCAGTACAGCAGTAAAGCGTGACTGAAGTTTATCAGAGTACAAGTCACATGACTGGGGGCAGCTGGGAAATTGACAATATCTCTAGCCCCATGTCAGACTTCAAAATTGAATATAAAAAAATCTGTTTGCTCTTTTGAAAAATGGATTTCAGTGCAAAATTCTGCTGGAGCAGCACTATTAACTGATACATTTTGAAAAACATTTTCCCATGACAGTATCCCTTTAAAATATTAGATCCTTTAAGGGGTGGTTTGCCTTTTAGTTAACTTTTATTGAATGGCTAATGCTAAGCAACTTTCAAATTAGCATTAATTTTCTATTTTTTTATAGTTTTTCAATTATTTGCCATATTCTCACTCTTTTCAGCTTTCAAATGGGGTTCACTGACCCCATCTAAAAATGCTTGGTAAGGCTGTTGTTTTTTATTTTTTATTTTTTTGCTTTTTATACTCATCTATTTACTCAAGTCCTCTTATATTCATATTCCAGTCTTATTCAAATCAATACATGGTTGCTAGGGTAATCTGCACCCTGGTCAAAAGATTTCTCAAACTGTAAATTGGAGATCTGCTGAATAAAAAGCTAAATAACTCGAAAACCACAAATAATAAAAAATTAAAACCAATTGTAAATTGTCTCAGAATATTACTCTCTACATCAGGGGTCCCCAACCTTTTTTGCTCGTGAGCCACATTTAAATTTAAAAAAGAGTTGGAGAGCAGCACAAGCATGAAAAAGTCCATGTGGATGTCAAATAAGAGCTCTGATTGGCTTTTTGGTAACCCCTATATGGACTGGCAGCCTACAGGAGAGAATGTTTGGCAGGACATCTGTTTTTTATGCAACCAAAACTTGCCTCTAAGCCAGTAATTCAAAAATAAGCACCTGCTTTGAGGTCACTGGGAGCAACATCCAAGGGGTTGGAGAGCAACATGTTGCTCGTGAGCTACTGGTTGGGGATCATTGCTCTACATCATACTAAAAGTTAATTTAAAGGTGAACAACCACTTTAAAGATAAATCAGCCTTCCTCTGCCTTTACTATGTGCTTCCTCTAACAATCACTTTTTTTACCTATTTTTGCTTATCATCTGCCCTGAGCTGTATTCTGATAGGAGGTTTATAATATAATCAAATGGGGTCAAAATGCAAAGATGAAGCAGGTTCAAAATGGAAAGGGATAATAAAAGAATGAAGTTATACAAAAAAACATCTTTAATGAGAGAAAAAAGAATTGTGGGGAAAGAAGGGAATAGAAGCAAAAAATGTCTCATCACATGATGAGGTTAATTCAAATCATAACAGGTAAATGAGAAGTTGAGTAAGTAGTATTGCTAGGAAAATATTCCTGTCTTTCATAATTCTACCCTATTAATAACATTGGAATCACCTATTATTGTTACCAGGCAGGCAGTAACCTTGGTGTAGGCTAGGGAATCATTTTAGTTGCTAGTAACTGCTCACACCCAGTTTTAGCTGTGTCTGTATAAATATTGGAGATACAGATGTGCTATATAAAATTATAGGGGCTCTGAGGCTCTAGGAAAATGTATTGTAAGGGCAAGGCTGTACAAGAGCACACACTCCAAAAAGACTGATACCTCCACAAAAGAAGATGTGATCATTTGGCCACAAATTAATGATACCTCTCAATAAAAATGATACCTCTCAATAACTGGTAGTACTAATAAAATTGTAAAAACAACACTGACTGGTGCATACAGCCTTAAATACTTCAATACTTAATAGATACCAATGTAATATCAATACTAGTGTTGCTCCTGGAGAAACTCACAGAGATCAATGGGAAAAGAGAACAAAACAACTGTCTGCAGTGGTTACTACACAACTTGAGCAACACATGGCTACTTTTTTCCCATTGAGGCACCTCATAAAAAAAAGAGACTTGGCATATTACCTGTATAAATAATGACCAGAGATTAAATGGAATTGTTTACTTAGTGTTGAAAATAAAAAATGTTTGTTCGGTATTAATAAAATATTTGCTGGCTAATCATGTTTTTTTAAAGCAACTTTGAGCATAATAACCAAAAATAGATCATTGGAATGGTTAGTGTCTCTGTACATGTTTCTCCAGGCAAATTGGAGCTTAATAGCTTTTTTTTTATTGCACTCACTCACACCAGTGTTATAGTTTTACATATTCAATTTAAATTGTATTAAATAATCACCCATAAATTAGATGTTCGGCTCTTTGTGTGCTGTGTTGCTGTTCGATCATTCTAGAGAGCAATAGAAATGAATAAGTGAGCCATTTGCACAAGTTCAGCGAAAAAAACAATAACACTTTAATTAAAAGGCTGAAGTAGCTCAAATGCTGAAATGATACACAGTATATCATTAATTAATGTAACGTGTATAAATAAACTGTGTCAGGAAATCATCTCTGCAAATATGGATGTGGGTGCAATGGAGAACTAAGCAGTGGGGGTTGCCCATTCGCCCTACAGCAAGGTCCTCTATTGATTTTAAGTATAGTTTTATATTAATGTTCAAGGTGTCTATTTTCATATTTTAACTTTTTCAAGGGAACATAACAAAAAAATGTTCTTTAAAGCCAAACTGCTATTTATTAGCCCTTGTTTGCTCTGGTGTGTGGGGAGATCTCATCTGTGATATAAACAAATCCCCTAACATCCCATCATATTCATTTGAGCTTTACATATTACATATTCATGACCTCAAAAGCTCCACAATATGAAAGCACATGATTTAAATAAAAGTGCACTATACAGCAAAAATTATGAGGACGCTTGCTTGTAAAAAATTTCATTCCAAAATAAAGGGTATTAATAAAACAACATTTAAACTCTACTCTTCTAGAAAGGGTCTCCACTAGATGTACCATCGATTAATATGTAAAAGGTTGGGCACTAATGATGGGGATCAGACTCTGTGCAGTCCCATCTCATTAGTTCAATTCTGTATGGCCCTTACTTTGTGCATGCGGTAATTATCATGCTGAAACGGGAAAGAGCCATCCCCAAAATGATACATTGTTTAAGGACCAAACATAGACTATTCAACAACCTATGCATAAATAATAGCTAAAATTAACTGTAAAATTTAAAATTAAAAGCTGTATTGACCCCATAGAATTAGCTTAACTCACTGCTCTTTGTAGGCTTATTGTTTGGGGTCAATGTAGCTTTTAATGGATTTGTAATAAAGTGAATAAAGTGAATGTTTAACTTCAATTTGTGCTGATGTTAATGATAGATATCCCTAAACTGATGCCACAAAGTTGGCGGTATAGAATAGTAAACAAAAAAAAGCAATGGCTTAAACAGCCAATTCTAATAATTAAAGTTGTGCCTGTGTACCATAAATCCCCATATGCAATAAAAGTTTGCAGAGGAGCGGTAACCCATAGCAACCAATAAGATGTTTGCTTTTAAACAGCCTTTTATTACATAACACCCAAAGTGCTTTAAACATATGAAGGATTAAAGAACGAATTCAACGCGAGTATAAGAAACCACAGTCGCTGTGTGTAATGGAGTATTCAATATGAAGGTTCAATATGAAGGTTCACAGGATCCTCTCTCCCAAAACCTCTCTGGCCGCGTAGAGGCAAAACTTCAAAGTGGAAGAGGCAACCAAGTTTTGCCTCTATTAAAGAACGAATTGAAAGACTTTAAATAGACATGAAATCCTAAAATCTGCCATTCATGTTGCAATATGTACTTGCAATCAACCAGAAAAAAGTCATACAGCAACAACATTAACTTCACTGTCCTGTAAACATGAATAACCATCTTCCTGTTTTAATCCCAGCTGACCATGCAGATACATGCAAATTTATGGCATGTGATGAATTTTCGGAATGTTCAATAAACCCCAGAACAAAAGAAGCAGCCTGCCTGTGTAAAGCTGGTTACAAAAGCCTTGATGGGCTACCATGCCAAAGTGTCTGTGAACTGGAGCCAAAATATTGTGCTGATGGACAAACTTGTGAAGTTGTAAAGGGGGAAGGAGCGGTTTGCAGGTAATATACAAATGACCTTACATATAAAATAGTCCATGTTTAACTGCATTTTTAATTATTGTATTTTTAATTATTGTATTATGTATAGTCTATTATGTAACCTATCAAGATAGCGATAATATTTCCAACTTTGACAACAAAGAATTATCTGTCCCTGGGTTCATTATTTTTTGCTTTAACTCATTTTCAAATTTTTGGTGACAAGTAAATGAAATGGAATTATTTATGAATAGAACAGGAAACAGATGAATTAAATGGTATGTAGATAAAGCTGGTCTCAGTAAGTAAGAAAAGTAGACAGTAGCACGTATGGTGTATTGATGTCTTGTGCCTGTAAATGAATGTCAGAAAGTCTACCTTTACTTAGAGACTGAAGGATTTTTGCACACAGCACACTCAAAGCTCATACTCTAACCAGACAAGACATATTGCAAGAGTTTAAAGGAATCTCAAGGTGTATATCTTTCAAGGCATACTCCACCCAAAACAGTGTTCTGCAAAGAGAAAGAATATTTAATTCTAGGCAACTTTCTAACATGTATTAATGACAAATGTCCATTGAAATCAAAATTTTAAATCCCCTGATTTTAAGTTGCGGTTGCCCCTCATTTTTACACCACATTTTTTCCTACTGATTTTATAATGCATCCTGCACTTCCCTGATCTGTGAGTCCTAAGAAATTACTATGGCCATCCTTGAGCAGATAGTAGAATTTGTGTTACATTTGTATATGATTATACATGGAAAGTGCAATCTGTGCAAGAATTATAGCACTGTACTTGTGTTCACCTCATAAAAACAGTGCTGCCTGCATTTATCAGCAATATATTAATGAGGGGCAAGCAGGGGAGACACCTAGGTAGGGTGCCCCCCCCCCTTCAAGCACCCCACCCATCTCCTAAGGTGTGCATAATTCAGGAGCAGAGCTGTGCTTACCACCTGCCCTATGGTTTGTTTAAAGGGTTTACTTTGACCCTTTATATCCTTAGAAAATAACATGTTGTACTAGGTGAGTACTTTTAACATTGTGTTTAAAAAATGCAAATATATCACTAATTTTTATAGACTGAGTGATTTTATTTGATTTGGGGAGTACTCATTCCAAGTAACAAATCTGATCATATTATAATGAATCTGAAGTAATTGCTCCGAATTAATGTTATTTTGAATAGGGATGTC
>CM044439.1:96580996-96595187 GCA_024363595.1 Xenopus borealis
CTAAGGCTACTGAGCTTTCAGTTCACTGAAGTACACAATAGTCTATTTATTGTACAGCTAATGATCACAATAGAAGTGGACCTATTTATTCCTCCAAATAACTTGTAAACTGTAAGCCATTTATCTCCAGAGTAATTGCCAGTTATAATCAGGAATCTGTAGAGGAAGCTAATCGCATTAAATCAGTGATCGATTAGAAAAACTGACCAGGGTTAGTAATCTATAGAGAATTAAAAGCGGTTAATCAATACAGGAAATGATTCACAAAGTGCAACTTACAGAGACTAAAGTTGAGCCGTTTATAGATTAAGTGACCAAAAAGGTTTGGGCTATACAGAAAAATGCGGAGTGTCATCAGTCCATGGAGAATTAATACATTGATGAGGCAAACACAGACAAAAGCCGAAATAACTTGAGCGTTTAAGTGAAACTGTGAGAGGGAGTTTGCTATTTACATGACATTTAACATAGGAATCTTAAACCTGACATAAAAAAAATTAAATGTGGAACTTGTCCTGATGGAAAAGGTGACTGCTACATCCTAAAACTGACAAAAAGACACACAACACTTTCTATAAATTATATTTTGTTTCTCTTACAAAGGCAGAAAATAGGCCATAAGTTATGACAGCCAGCAAAGTTCAATTTCAAGTTGGGTCACCATGCCCCCACCCCATAATGCAGTGCATTTTTGCAGAATTCCAGCATTGTTGCAAGAAAGAATTGCACCTTACCCAGTTGCAGACGGTGTGTCAAAATTTGTGTAATTTTACAAACCATTGTCCAATGACTCAGATTAATCAAGTTCAGCTAAGGCATTGGAACTTATTGCTGAGAAAAGAATCCCAGAAGTGGAAGCATCATTACATTACTGTATCAGACTAAAGGAGAATTAGCTTCATTTTGTAAATCAAACTTAATATTAAAATATTAAAATGATACTGACATTCTTATAATATGTGAGTATTCAGTGGAGTAACTAGTGTGGGTCGGGCCCCTCACAGTGATCGCTACACAACCCCCACCAGCCCACTCTCTGCCCCCTGCAGGCCCACTACACATCCCTCACCAGCCTGCATCCATCCTTCCTACTCTCAGGTAGGAGAGTAGCTGGAGAGGGGGGCGTTACATAGAGAAAGCAGACTCACCAGTCCGGGGCCCCCAGCAGTTTTTGAAACAGAACTGGCTTTCTAGCCAGCCAGGCTGGTGCAATTTGAGCTGTGGGTCAGAAAATACAGTAAAAGATTCAGTGGCCCTGGATTGCTAGCTGGGATGATGTAAGTAAGATGTCAGTGGTCAAGGGCAAATAGCTCAATGACGGGCCCCTGAAGTAAAATGATTTTTGTTGTGACCACTAGACAACCATTGGTTAGTGATGGGCGAATCTCCCGAGATTCGCTTCGCCGAAAAATACGCAAATTTCCAGAGAAATTCCCGAATCGGTTAAAAATTCGCTAAACGAGTCGCTTTTGACGTGCGTCAACTTTGGCGCGTCGCGTCATTTTCGGCGCGCGTCTCGTCGATCCGTTTTTTCTGCGAATTTTTGCCAAGCGAAATTTCGCTGGTGATTAGCGAATTTATTTGCCAGCAGCGAATCGCGGGAATTCGCCGCGAATTCGTCCCTGGCGAATAAATTCGCCCATCACTACCATTGGGTTTCAATTCAATTCAGATTTTTATCCTGCTATTATCAACATGCTTTGGGGTATATTTATCAATGAGTGAAGTTAAGAGTGAAGTTCCGCCACTTAAGGGAAATTCCGCAGCTCTCTATTCATTTCTATGGGATTTTTGAAGGCGTATTTATCAAAGGGTGAAATTTCACTTCACCCATTTATAAATACACCTCTCAAAATCCCATCGAAATGAATTGAGAGCTACGGAATTTCACTCTAGTGGCAGAACTTCACTCTTTAATAAATTTACCCCTATGGGGAAAATTTACTATTATTCCCCAAAAAAAATTCGATTTTGCTCGATATTCGATTAGCATTCGATTTTCGAATGCTAATCGAATAGTTTTAGGCTACCCTTTTATTCGATCTTCGATCATTCGATGATCGAATAATGATGAAATAACGATCATTTGAATGAATTATTCGATCATTCTAATAATATGTGCGATTCGAACGATCGAAGACTTCGATCGTACAAATCCTATTCGATCAGGATTTAGCCTCAAAGTCTATGGGAGTGCTCCCATAGGCTTCTATTACAATTCGGTATGTCCAATCTGGCAAAGTAGGCTAATTTTAAAATTTAAAATCCTTTGCCGATCAAATGATCGGATATTCGATCATTCGAATCTATTCGATCATTTGCTATTCGATGATCAAATAAGCCTAATTTGCATGTTCAACCAATCGAATCCTATGATCGGAATTCGATCGGATTCAATCGAACTTCGATCTATTGACGTGAATTTAGTAAATCGGCCCCATATGTGTCTGAGAATGCCACTCTTTTTGTTGTCTTGTTCACATTCTCTGTGGTTTTATTGAATCTCCCCCTTGTATCCTCTTGGCTAATCAATAGACTAAACTGATGTGTAAGGCTAAAGAATATATTCTGTATACTGAATTTTGTTTGTTCAGCCTATGATTAAGTGCCTAGTGCACAGAACATTCCAGGCTATGTGGTGTCCTATATTTACAGTTTGCAGTTCTTTTACTACACCAGTTCATGGGATCTGTGAATGCCTGCTGTTTCTTTCATGATACAACTGTTTCTCCTCAAGCTGTTGATCTGGGGCATGTGCACCTCAACTCCATGTTTGATTGTTTCACCTTTGAGTTCACATTTAAACAAAAACCTTTATTTTGACTTGGGCTACTGCACTAACCTCAAGCAGATAAACGTCAATATAATAAGGCAAGTGATAAAGAAATGGTAGTAGACATGAGCCAACAACCATGGGCAGATAAACCGCAATGACAAAATGAAGACACTACTTGTACGGGTATGGGATCTGTTTTCTGGAATGCTCTGGAACTTGGGCTTGGGCTAGAACTGTAGTTTCAAATGGTGAGTTCTAACTTTCACCCATTGATAAATATAATTCAAAAAATCCACTAGTAATGAATTCAGAGAGAGTTTTTATTTATTTATTAAGCTCTAACCTCACATTTTTATAAATCTTGCCCTTTAAGTGTACTTAAAAAATCATTAAAGCATTAATTAAACCCAATAGTTGTGTCTAGTGATGGGCGCATTTATTCGCCAGGGGCGAATTCACGTAATTCGCCGCTGGCGAATAAATTCATGAAATGGCAGCAAAAATTAGCCGCCTAAAAAATGAGTCGCGTTTGACGCAACGCGCGTTTCGCGAATTTTTTCGCCAATTCGCGAATTTCTCTGGAAATTCGCAAATTTTTCGGCGAAGTGAAACACGGGAGATTCACCCATCACTAGTTGTGTCTCCAATGAAGATGAATTATATGTTAGTTAAAGTTAAGCAGAATGTTCTATTTTAATATTACAGAGAAAAAGGAAATCTTTTTCAAAAATGTGAATTATTTGATTAAAATTAAGTCTATAGGAGATGGCCTTGCCATAATTTGGATAATTCTGGATACGGGTTTCCAGATAAATAATCTCATAACTGTAGTGTATTAGAAAGATCCCTTAAGAACATTGTACTGAAGGAAAGCCTTTCCGAAAGGACGCGAAGATTCGGGGAGATGTCGCCTGGCAACTAAGCGCCTCTTCTTTGGGGCGACAAATCTCCCTGAATGGCTTCCTGGTATCTCGCACCCGCCCGCGCTAAAGTCACCTGCGCCTATTCACACGCAGCAACGCGTTTTTCAAAGTCGCTTAAAATTGCCTCAAGAAATGAAACAATTTCGAGCGACTTTGAAAAACGCGTTGCCGTGTGAATAGGCACAGACGACTTTAGTGCTAGCGGGTGCGAGATACCAGGAAGCCATTCAGGGAGATTTCCCCGAATCGTCTGGATGAGCTCTAAGAGCTTTTATAGTTAATTAAAATCAGGGGTCGGTCATTTCTGGGGGAAGATATAAATGTTATAAAAGATTAGTGTAGGTTCAGTCAGTGTGCAAAGAGGGCAAATGATCACTGGAGAAATGTATACTGAGTGTGATAGAAAAAAGTACAAAAAAACACATTATTTATGCAAATTATATAAACATGGGAAATACACCACTGCTTTCATGCAAAAAAAAAAAAGCTCCATACCACAGTATATTGTTTCCAGGCATAGTTCAATTGTCTTCCTAATGGCAAGATTCTATTAACAGCAGAGAAAGCAGCCATGTCGTTCTTCTCTCACGCTCAGCCACGCCATAACACAGTATTCAGTATCATTTATACAAATTGTGCCTCTGATGTTATATTGTTATATATTTTGGTTCCACTTTCACTTATTTTGGTTTTACAAATAATGTCAATGTATAGCATTTGTAGTTAGTAACCTTTGCGTTCATTACAGTGTTTAGTATTTTATGTCTGACTGCCAATCACTAGTGCTTGTATGGGACAACACATATTAGAATACTACCTGCTGCTACTAGCCTTCACTGTAGAAAATAAATGTACATTTTGTAGAGTTGTAATGACTATTTCCTCTATACAGCATGGTAAATTGATTCTAATCCATGAAAGTGCATTAAGAATATGAATACAAGAATATGATGTTGAGGGCTTTGATATTTTTTTGAGAACATATGGTGAAACACTAACAACTAACAAAACAGGGCCCTTGTATTAATAACTCCCCAAGCCTTTGCTAATATTGCCATTAGTTTATCTGAAAGCAGTTTTCTCAGTTGGTGTGTGTGTGTGTATATATATATATATATATATATAAACAGCAGAAGACTATTTTATTAGCAGGCATGCATTGTTTACTACCTGCCATAAACCTAAAGCATTCGTAAAACAAAATTGCAGCTTCCCTAGTGGAACATAATAAAAAGGCACACTGCCATTTGCAGAGTCTCTCAGGCTGTTCTCTAGCCCTCGGTTATTTATTATTTACATTTTATCCATTGGGGCTTTGGAGTATCCAGACCAATTAAAAAACTGTCTTTTAAAGTCAGCAGCCTTTTTTTTTTTAACATAAAATAAATTTCCAAGCTACTTTATATGAAATGCAAGCTTGGGGCAGAATTTAGATTAATGGTGAGGTGTAGCTGAACTATTTTACTGCAAAAGTTTTTCTCAGTACGTAGATAAGGGTTAAAGGGGACCTGTCGCCCTAAGAAATAACTCCAAATCCTTTACTATCATGTTAGCATAACAAATTAAACATTAGTTACACCATATAAACGATTTAAGTTTCCTTGCCTTCAGTCTTGGAATTTACAATCACAGCAGACAGCAAGGCACCATTTTGTGGACACTGTTATTAAAGCAGGTTATGTATTACCCCTAATTCAAGTGTATGCCCCAAAGTAGGGGACCTAAAGCCCATGCTACACAATTAGAGGCCATCAGAAGGGAGTGGGAGTGTGAGGAGTACAGTGACATCTAGGAAGAGCAGAAGAGAAAGTAACTGACTGACACCTCTTTGCTTGAGGCATAGACAGCTCAGATTTAAAATAATTTTATAGCAGTTATGGATGCTTTAATTAAAATAAAAAGAATGCGGGTTTCATGGGTAATTTGCAAAGGACGTTTATCATACAGCTTTTCATGTATTTAAATGAATTGTTCAGTGTAGAAATAAAAACTAGATAAAAAAAAGATAGCCAGTGCAAAATAAAAAAAAGTTTCTAATATAATAAGTGAGCCAAAAATGTAATGTATAAAGGTTGGAGTGACTGGATGTACCTCTTGCTTTTCAGCTCTCTTGGTTTCCACTGATTGGTTACCAGGCAGTAGCCAATCAGTGACTTGAGTGGGGCCCCATGGATCATAACTGTTGCTTTTGAATCTGAGCTGAATGCTGAGGATCAATGGCAAACTCACTGAACAGTTATGTCCCATGTGGCCCCCCTTCAAATCGCTGACTAACTCAGAGTTAGAGAGCTGAAAAGCAGAAAGTTCTGTTCTATCAAGGATATCCAGTCACACCAGCCTTTATACATTACATTTTTGGCTGAGTAACTATACTGGAGACATTTTTTACTTTGCACAACCTATATATTTGCCCAGTTCTTATTTTTACATTGACCTGTTCCTTTAAGGCTTAAATGGAAGGTGCATAAGGAGAAAGGATAGGCACTGCTTTCCTTTAGCCTATAACAATGAAATACACAGAGCAATATAGCTAGACTATTTATGGAAATATAGGAAGTATATTGTAAAACAATTCTGCTTTTAAAGATATTCCAAGGAAACAGAAATGTATCCCCCCTCCCCAGCATGGCCTTTTGGAAACACAGGAGATTATAGGCTTACAGCAGATACAGAGTTAAAGAAATCACTGAATTGCAGTCAGCACTGCTCCTCTCCCTGCACATACACACGTGTTTAGAACACAATTTTGCATCTTCAACATCCCTCTATATCTATCTCCATTTATGCCTAGAAACAATGTTCTCATTTTCTGCCATATGGCTGCTGTATCCTTCACGTGCCTAACTTGCCTTAGGTCATTATTCCTTCATACATCCATACTAAGAAAAACGGTTTTATTGGGGTTATTTCCAATATAAAATTGAGCTGTCATTAATATAAACATGTCTCCAAACTGTGGTGTGTGAATAATATATTTTAGCGGATTGTATTACTTTCTTATTACCATTGTTCTGTTATAGAAAATAAATGGTTTATTAGTGTCCTTCCCTAAGCCATGCTGTGTCAAGTAGTATATTGCAAATTTCTGACTGGTGCTAGAATCAAACAATTGGATCAGTCTGTCCCGTCTGTGGCTGACAGTATGGGGCAAATTTACTATTATTCACCAAAATTAGCTCAACCAAATTCGAAATTCGATAAGCATTCAACCATCGAATGCTTATCGAATTGTTTTAGGCTATCATTTTGCTCGATATCCGATTTCTCGATGAATTCGTACGATCGGGTACCGATCATTCGATTTCAGGAAAAAACGTGACATTTCATTTGAGTCTCTGAAAAATTTGTACGATTCGAACGATCGAACGATATGATCGTACGAATTGTATTCGAGCAGGGTTTCCCATAGGCTTCTATTGCAATTCGGTAGGTTCAATCTGGCGAAGTAGGCAGTCGAATAACTGTAAAATTTTGGTTCCATAGATCATCAAATGATCGAATATCCGATCATTCGATCTATTTGATCTATTCGATGATCGAAGAGGCCAAATTTGAATATACGATTTCACAAAAAATTTGTACGATCGGTATTCGATTGAATTCAATCGAACTTCGATCATTTCACGTGAATTTTGTAAATTTGCCCCTATGAGGCAGATTTACTATTATTCCCAAAAAAAACCGTTTCTACTCAATATTCGATTAGCATTCGATTTTCGAATGTTAATCGAATAGTTCTAGGCTACCTTTTCTTCGATATTCAATCATGCGACGATCGAATACAAACCAATCTGCCGAAGTAGGCAATCGAATAAACTTTAAAATTAAAATCCTTTGCTGGTCGAATGATTGAATGATCGAATATTCGTTCATTCGACTCTATTCGAATTTATTCGATCGTTCGACCATTCCCTATTCGATGATCGAATATGCCAAAATTTACATATTCGACCAAACGAATTAAATCCTACGTTCAAAATTCGATCGAATTTGTTCGAACTTCGAATCCTTCATGTGAATTTTGTAAATCGGCCCCTAAGTGTTAACTGAAAATCATTAAATCAAAGAGGAACTTCAACTTCCAAACCAAAATTTTAATAAGTGCCCAACATAACACAGAAACCCCTAATATACCCATCACAGTCAGCCGTTTCTTCAAGAAGTGTGAATTTTCTATGCTGAACAGATCTTTTCTTTCTGCATTATTTGAAATCCTGGCAGGAGAGGAGGGACTAAAAACTGATGTTATAAAAACAACTCCAAAGCTTACAGACTGCATGCAGGAACTACATAACCCACAATGCATTGCACTGTGATGTTCTGTTCCTTATTAAAATCACGTGTGCAGGGAATTGTGGGGTTTGGAGGATGCAAGCTGAGGACAGTAGTCAGCCAGCTCAGCAAAGTAGTCGGAAAGATCAGCAGGAGAGCAGGGAGCTAGGTCAAAAACCATTAAAAATCATGAAAAGTCTGCATTTTTTTTAATTGATGCAAAGTTGCTTGAAATTATATTTACTTTTCAAAAACTTAAGTTATGTTTTTGTGGAGTTCCCCTTTAATAAATACAAAATAGAAACTATTCAGTGTTATACTGGGCTGTCTGGGTACCTACAAATCAGTTTGCAAACTTCAGTCAGCTCCTCCAAATGCTGTTACCCCCAACCCCCCCTTGTTATGTACCTTCCTTCCTTCTTGCGGCTGTGATTTGGGGCATGGGGGACACCGGAGCTTGTAGATCTAGCTGGAGGGTGTGGGCCTGGATAGGTGGGGCCCACTAGGTTTTTACTGGTATTCCAGCCAACACAGTCCAACCCTCATACTATGAAAAAAGGATGAATTAAACATTTATAACAGTTTGCTTGTTTTATAATTCAGATGGTTTCCCTTACAATATTTTAGTAAGTTTTAGGCATAGTGCTGGATATTTTGGAGGAAAACATCATGTACAATATTTTGGATCCCAACACTTAACTAAAAAGCATAGCATCAGAAAGGTCAATTTTTACCTTATTATTGCTGTCTGCTCTTTTATCTCTGTATTTCCAGAGTGGATTCTATTGAAGAAATGAAATTCCTGAGTGGAGAAGTGCTGACATCTGCCATATATTCTATATACTATAGCCTCAGGCCATTAGAAATTGGATTTATTTTAATCTTAATATTATTTTTTTTTGCTAAAACTAATCCTTATTTTTCTTTGTTTCTTCCAGATTGACTTTCCACAACCAAGGAAGTTAACAAGACCTTTTAAGAACAGATATATTGTTTTGTTGTTGTTTCTTTTGTCATAGGAAACAAAATCGCATATATATCCCTATGTACAAATAATAAAAACAGTTATAAAGAATAAACATCAATAATTTTTGTTAGCTGTGATGTCCAAAATAGGGTTCTGGAAAAATTAAGGCCCACAATTACCTGTACCACTAGTTCACGTCTAGTGTAAACAAACAATAAAACATAAACAAAGTATTCTCAATTTCTCAATGCTGTTAATCTTATCTGATTTGTTCTTTTGTAAATGCAAATGTGTATTTAAGCATGTGCTATCCCAGTATTTTATATATTGTGAAGTTTGGGGGAATCAGGCCGATCCAGACTGAAGGAAAAACAATACCTTAATATCTGCCATCCACTTGTGTGTATATATATATATACATATATATATATATATACTTTCGACTTGTTTTGTTGCTTATATTATTCCTTTTTCAACCAGCACAGGCATTGTAGTTGTAGGATTCTGAGTGCACCAAACTTAGGTTGTTTATATATATATGGTCTCTGATGGATTGCTCTGATCCAGTTTATCTTTGTTATCAGTGTTTGCAGTCTGGGAATTTGAGGTTGTTTCCAATTAGCTGCCAATAGAAATCTTGCTGCTGACTTCTGTGAGGATGTGGATGGCTACTTTGTGAGATTGTTTGGAGTGTATGGCTCTAATTTTCATCCCCAGTAGAAATGTGTGTGGGGCAGCTTGTATGGTGCAGTGTAGAACCTCAGAGAGCAGAGTCGCTACCATCTTCTAGAATTCCTGGGCCATTGTACGGGTCCATCAGGTGTGAAACAAAGGCCCCCTTTCTCCATAGCCTATACAGCAAGTAGAATGGTCTGGGTTGCCACTAAGTCTGCTAATGTGTGTGGGCTGAGCCAGCCAAGACCCACTTCCTGGATCATCAGCAAAAAAAAAAATAGTGTACAAGAGACTGTGAAGTATAGTCCCTCTTCCCATTTTGCTGTTATCAAGGGTTTAAATTTTCATGGGGGTGCATCCAGGCGGAGACAATTTATTATAGAAAATAGTTCTGTGTCTAGTGGTGGGAGTACTTCTTTTCATTTTGGTTTCTGTGGCGACCCATACAGTAGATCTATAGCATGTTGTGATGGGGTAGGAAGTCTGGTGGGATGTCTCTAGATGCCTAAGATATCCTAAACAGATGAGCGAGGTGTAGTGGGGCTGTGAAGTGATTTTCAATTTCTTTCCATGGTTCCCCTGTTGGAGCGTACATGTGGATCATTTCTTTTAGCTTGCTGGCAATATCTATTGAGATGGGGTACTCCCAATCCTCCAAGTGATTCAATAATTGCTTTAATTCTAGTCCCCCCCTTAGATGAATTCTGATATGGCTTTTTGAAGTGAGGAAGCTATTCTTGTGGTGAAGTGTACTGGCAGTGTCCTAAACAGGTATATCAGCTGGGGCAGTAATGTCATTTTGACAGCCACTGGTCTGCCAAACCACAAAAGGTTGTATGAGTGCCACGTGGTCAGGTATTTTTCAGCTTAGGGTAGTTGTACAGACTGTCATATGAGGGAGTGAGTTAAATCACCAGGTATGCTAATGAATCTTTCTCCCCTCTATAATCAAAGATGAGGTGCATCAGTTTTTAGTTGTTTCTTGTAGTAGGAGACCACTTATAGTTTTCAAGGGGGGGGGGTCAAATCAATTGCACTCCACTAGTAAAGCTTAGAAATGGGGGGTCAGAGAACAGTGCCTGGGTCTGGAGCTTGCCCGAATTACCCACCATCTTGTTACTTTTTATGAACCTTGTAATTGAGGGGGGATATTATTTCATACCTCCCAACATTTTGGGAAACAGAAAAAGGGGACATTTCAGTAATGATCCGGTACTGCGGGTTTAGCTGTAAAAAGCAGGAAAATTGTGGAAAATAGGACAGTTGGGAGATATGTTATTTGGCTCACTTGCCCTCACATATGAGGGGTGGGAAAACCTCATTTGTAAATACTAACTTTATAAACTGGGTTGTCTGTAACTTGAAGTGAGTTATAACCAGAGGACATCAGAGTATCAGTAAGAGCTTGGTTAGGGCTAAGTGTTCAATAGTGTGGGCCCTACCGAGCCATTTAAGGATTTCTGAGGGCCACTGACAGTATATTGTCTCGCTAGACATGGGTGGTAGCCTGACAACAGTTTTCCTTACCGTCAGTTAGTTTGTATTCAATCCTATGCACGTAGGTGTGAAATCTTTACTAACACATTTCATATTTTCACTTTGGATCTCATAATGAAGCAGATGAGGAGTGTTTTTAGTTTGTCTATACCTTTTTTTGGTGCATGGAGATTCAGAATCTTGTTCCAGGTTTGAGGGGGGTTTGTTTTGTGATTTTCACAGATGAAACTTTACATTTAAAACTGCCATTCACTACGGTGGGTTGTTTGCATGTTTCTGTCTGCATGTTTGGTTTCACTTGCAGGGGACTAGGCCCACGATGTGGGAGGTGGATGGGGGCCTTTCAGTGGGACCAATGATTGGTTGTGTCTGCTGTAGCCGCCCCAGTGATGATAATGTGCAGTTGCCTATTTTTAGTTCTCTGTTGTGCAGGGGTTTCTGTAATTGTGCTCCTGGAGGTACAGATTCACTTAACCATGTTGTTGGGAGCCTGAAATGGGTCAGGAGACCGGGAAGGAGGGTCCTTATGGAGTGTTAGAGGCTCCTGTTCCTTTCGGTAGCTGGCTGAGGGGGTTAATGTGTATCTCACAGTTTTTTACCTCCGTGTGTAGGATGTTACAGTTCTCCACTTGTGTGATGTAGGTATTCTGAGAGGATATTGGGGGGGAACCCCTTAAGAATGCGGTTGCTTTTGTGCTGTAGGCATTGTCCATCAGGGAAGCCTTCAATAGTTGAGCAGATGCCGCTTTCAGAAGTGGGTGGCCAGTGAGCTCAAGTATAGCATTAGCTGTAGTGAGCAGTAACCCTCAGCCAACCTCTGGTTTCAAGGCTATGCTTGAGCCTGCAATGGCTCCCTGAGGGTACTTGCTTTGTGTTGGCCGCCCTGTTCCTCGTGCTATCTGACCTGTTGAAGCCGCACCGGGAACTCACTGCCAGCACTTGTCTCTGATGTCAGGAGGTTTTTAATGGTGCACCGCGATACTATGTTGCCTCATTCTGGAATGTGACTTTATGGTGAACTGTGTGGTTTGTGTCCTGTTGGGCAATGCCGCAAGGCATTGTAGGGACTGGCGGTGTCATAATGGCGATTGTGTTGCTCCTCTGCTGTCACGGGGGGTAAGGAGGCACTTGTGAGTAGCTCTGTTGCTGACTCCAACCAATACAGATTGCTTATGTAGGCTTACGGTGAGTTGTAATGGAGGATTTACTTAGGCGGCTATCTTTAGCGTCCAAAACATGCCCAATGATACTATATTATGATACTATATTTTTGAGGAATTCCTTCCTGAAGCCCTGGCACCACTTGAGGAAAATGTTGGAAGAAAGTGCCATGGGAAACAACAAGGTTTGTAGTAAATATTACTAGAAAATGCAAGAGAGATCTTAAATCTCAATCCCATTTTCTTGCAACAGCTTTTTTTTGTCATTTTTTCCGCTCAATCAAGTTTTTTTCAAATAAAAAAAAAATGCACACCACCTAAATCCTGGTGATCTTTTTATGCCATTTAAATCAACCCAACCGTGCAAAAAAAATCATGCATGAAGAAAAAGAAAACACGAATAAGCTCCCTCATGTTTTCAGATATCGGTTACTATGAAGGCAATCTTTGATAATAAATATTCCCCATAGAATTTGGAGCTTTTCTTGTTTGTGAGCAAACATCTAATTGGTTGTTATGGGTTATTAGAAGTGAAGCATTAGTACACTGCTAAATAGGAAGTTAATGAGAAGAAGTAGCCACCAGTGCTCTTTACTAGAGCTGAACTAATGGTGTAACATTATAAAAATGGATCGGCAAAATAACAACTACTGCAATTTTTGTATTTTGATTATTGCCCATGATTTATATACCCACCCTATGGTTTGAAAGGGGAGCTGCTAGAGAACCATGCATTTAATTAGTTCAGAAAACTGGGGGTTTGGGTGCTGGATACTGATCCCAAAATTGCAGGATCTAGACTGATACCTGTCAGCTAGAACTCAGATAGAGGGTCTTTGGCAGCAAAGAACCAATATAAAGTGAGTTTCTGCATTATAGTAATTTTCTGCTCTCATAGAAACATTGGTTAGTGTTTGGGATATGCCCTGTTTAATAATGCAAACATCCAGTATTCTGCCGGCTAACTTAAATAACATCATTTGTGAAGCCTGTGCGTAGAGATGAGAATGTGCAGTACTTATCTGATAGTTCAGCATACAGTGTATTACATTTATATTGCAAGACTATTATAAATCAGTGTCATTTTTATGTAGAACTTTAAAGAAAATATAGAAATAAACGGGTGCAATGTTCATGTAGAACTTATTAAAACTAACACATTTCATTTCAGTTCATGCTACAGATAAGTGGTATCTGCAGAAATCCTCCTATCAACTACATTTGATCATCTGTGATCAGCGTATTACTTTCCATTCGCAATTTATCGACCAAATAAAATGACTTCATTACTTATTATTTGTAAATGTATTTGTGTATTGGTTTGTAAGTCTTGGTATAAAGCTACGAGTCATGTGTGAGAATGGACTGGGCAGATGTAGTTCCAACGTGTCCCTGTCAGCAGCTCTCAAGTTTGCAATTGGAATATGAATAGGAGAGGCCTGACTGGAAAGATGAGTAATAAAAAGAAGCAATAACAATACATTAGTAGCCTACAGAGCATTTGTTTTTTAGATGGGGTCAGTGACCACCAGTTGAAAGCTGGAAAGAGTCAGAATTTAAATAATTTAAAAAATGGTTCGAGTTAGCCATAAGAAAGGAAAACATGAAGACCAGTTTAAAAAATGGTTTGAGTTAGCCATACTATAATCACACTAAGGGGCAGATTTATAGAATAATTCACCACCCATCATCATGTAAAAAACAGAGTAATTTACATAATCTAATAATATTTTTTACACGCTATTTCTTTGAGCAACTTCTTAAAGGAAAACTTAAAGGATTTTAATTTGAAAGCTTTCTTGGGATAAGAGAAATCCTATCATAACAAATCTATAACTTTTCTGCTAGTTTGTAAAGAGATTTAACGTTTTTTAATCTAATGTTTTTAATTTGTAGCTTTTACTAATGAGATATATATATA
>CM044439.1:96604282-96646774 GCA_024363595.1 Xenopus borealis
AAATTTGCTTATTCGTGCCGGTAAGAACGGAATTTGATCGAACTTCGATCCATTCACGTGAATTTTGTAAATTTGCCCCTTAATTTAAGGAGTTGTTCACCTTTGAGTATGATGTATTTCCATTTCCAATTGGTTTAATTTTTTTTTATTATTTGTGGTTTTCGCGTTTTCTTTTTTTTATTCAGCAGCTCTCCAGTTTGCAATTTCAATACCATTGCATTGATTTGAGACTGGGATAAGTTCTGAATAGAAGGAGGAGAACTAAAAACTAGCATAAACAATACATTTGTAGTCTTACAGGGCATTTGCTTTTTGGAATAAACCAATGAACCCCATTTTAAAGCTGGAAAGATTCAGAAGAACAGAAAAAGGCAAATAATTCAAAAACCCGAAAAAATAAGAAAAAAAATTAAGGCCCAACAAAAAAGTTGCTTAGAACGAGCCTTTCTTAAAACATACAAAAATGAATCTAAGGGTGAACCACCAGTTTAATCCAGATCTCATTCTAGAAACTGATGAAAGGCAACAAATAGTTTCTTGCAAAGCAAAATGCTAGACATGGGGCACCGTTATCTTAATACAAAGAACCTGATTGGGGGAAAAGCAAAAGAATGATGAACCTGTTACAGTTACACCCAAAAAACATGAAGGCAAAAACCATCTTCCAATGGTTAAAGGGAACTCTTCTATTGACTTCTATTCGACCTCAATATGTTTTATTGCTTTTGGGGCAAAATAAACCTGCAAAAACTCAAAGTTTCCAAGAAAACACAACTCAACCTTTAATAAACAACCTCCTAAATTTAACAGATGTATTTACATTCCATAAGTTATAAAAGCTATACGTGACAAATACAAATGTTTGTACTGGTATATACGTATAGATATGATACCTACCAGCTACCAGCAAAATTGGAGGTTTGTCTGGATGAAGTTCCATCTGTCGAGCTATCCAGGGACCATCGAAATGTGCATACCACCACCCTTTCTTCTTGTTCTGCGGATCCTTGTATTGGTCAGCAGGACGGATAAAGGGAATACGGAAGTAGCGCTGCTGCCTGTTCATTTCTATCTCCTGTTGCCTAGCAGGAAGTTGTACTACCGGGTTCTGTTGGGCTATTTTCAGAGGAAAAAAATACATTCATGAATTGATGGACTTTCTAACGACAGTAAAAAAAAAAAAATTCCTTCTAGCAAGTGGTTTAAATTTTTTAAGAGATTTGCTGATTGCCATTTGTTAAGGTGAAACACAAGCGACTCGCCGAAACCTAAAATATTCAGATATCTACTTGAGAGAAGTAACATAATCTCCATACAAATTGATAGTTAAATTATGGCTCTGACCTGCACTTTCCTACCGTATCTATATTATTCCCTTCAGAAGAAAGTATGGCATAATATAAAACACGTAACTTATTGCAGCTCATTACTTACAGCTTTCAGGCTTTTTAGAATGGCTGGAGCTACGCGTTACTTTAACTACAGTAATATAGTTCACAATTATGCCTCTAAGAAAGGATTTCTTATTAAGTAGAAGGGAAAGGGCATACAGACTATCTTTACCTAAAGAGATGGATTTTGGTATTAGATTCTCAGCCTTTTCGTCCATGTACACTTGTCAGAAAGGAAGTGCAGGCAGATGAATTAGGTGACACAGGTTAATTAGGAAATCGTTCCTTAAATGTTACAGTGGATAAAAGGCAGTTTAAATGCACTTGTCTATTCAATTCATCCCTATCTAATATGTAGCAATCTGTAGCAGACTCTTGCAGGAGTTTACACCAACAACAGCACACTTCAGTTTCTTGACAGGACAAGGCAGGAATGTTAAGAGGAACCTATAATCTCTGTGGTGTCAAGCAACAAGCGAAACCCCATCTTGATCAGAGAATGAGATAATACTTCTATTTTTTTACTCATCCTTCATACTGATCCTTCATACTGTTTCCTTCCCCCCCTCCCCAATGTTCTGTTATGGTTTTAGTCAGACAATCCCCAACAACTTTCAGAATTGATCTGAAGCATATCTGAAGGCACAATGCCAAATTACCTAAGGAAGGTAGGTAGATCTTTGAAAAAATGGGCCATACCCCATGTCTATTTTCATTAGTGCCTTTAAATATATAGCCTGTTTGTTGTGTTGTAATCTAAACAGTGTGCCTTCAGAACTCAGATGTAAACAGGTTCCTTAGGCTTCTTTATGACAAAGTCCTGTCCAATAATATATCTCCTTACTGATATTTTTACTTAAAGGAATAACTAAGATAATTCTGTTTAAATAAATCTACAAATGCCACCCTAACTTGTTGGGCTGTGCCAATAGATACCAGACTGTGTTTAAAACCAGAATACAGCTACAGATCTCTATTTTTTATTTTCTTCATATTATACAATGGCTTAGTCTGCTTAAACCAAAGACTAGTCACTAAAGACTGTATTTAAATATATCAATGTTAAATATGTGGTGTACTATGCAAATACTTATTTTGGCATTGCCTAAATCTAAGAAATTGCAGCCTATACAATTTCTTTATAGTCTGATGTAAGTTCCTAGCTGGTAAAAATTGTGTATCTAGATATCATTTCCTACCTAGACCAAAGTCTCAACAAAATAGCCACACTGCATACAGTAATACAGCCTCTAAGTACATAAGAGGCACACCTAACTGGCACATTGAGATTCTCTGTTAATAAACGTAAAGTCATGCACCTGGGATGTAAAAATATCCAAGCCACTTATACCCTTAATGGGACTGCACTAGGCAAATCCATAATGGAAAAGGACATTGGAGTCCTTGTAGATGATAAACTTGGCTGTAGCAAGCAGTGCCAGTCAGCAGCATCAAGGGCCAATAAGGTCTTGAGCTGTATTAAAAGGGGCATTGATTCACGGGGGTACTTCTTCCACTGTATAGAGCACTGGTAAGGCCACATCTAGAATATTCTGTACAGTTTTATATTATTATTATTCGGTTATTAATATTATCTGTAATATTATTGTATTAGAGAGGGACATTCCAACATGACAATGATCCAAAACACAAGGCCAAGTCGACCTGTCATTGGCTACAGCAAAATAATTGAAGGTTTTGGAGTGGCCATCTCAGTCTCCTGACTGATTGAGACACTCTGGGGAGACCTCAAACGTGCAGTTCATGCAAGACAGCCCAAGAATTCATGGGAACTTGAGGCATTTTGCCAAGAAGAATTGGCAGCTTTACTGTCTGAGAAGATAAAGAGCCTCATCCACAACTACCACAAAAGACTTCAAGCTGTCATTGATGTTAAAGGGGACAATACACAGTATTAAGAACTGGGGTATGTAAACTTTTGATCAGGGTCATTTGGGTAGTTTGTGTAGTGATTATGATTTAAAAAGAGTAAACACAGTTGTTTGACAAAAAAATGGCTTCAGCCAAACACTAACCATGAGTGAAAGAAACGTTTTTGTGTTATCATTCATATTCTCTGAAAAATGGTTAAGAAATCATAAATTCTGCCAGGGTGCGTAAACTTATGAGCACAACTGTATTATCACACTACTACATAAATGACTCTCTTTCATCTTCTAAAAAAAGGGTATAACAATAAGAAAATCAGCCCCTGGGGATAACCTGGAGAACATTCAGTAATTTGGTATCAATTTATATAATTTTTACTTAAACAACACCTTAGAAATATACTAAATACATTATTTTGAACTGAGGAGTAAAGGACAGGTGCATGCTGGGATGCTGGCAAATTCAAGTAACTCTTGTGCAGGTGAATTAAGTCAGGGGCAGCACCAAATATGGTTCCACGAAAGCTCTAGAAAAAGGGGGAAGTGTAAGGGAGCACAAAGGTCTAGGTTTTATATCTGACTTAGAAAAATCCTTATATACAGGTGGGCAAGACTTGAGTTCCACGTGAACTATAAATTATGTCCAGTAGAGAGCTGCAATAGTGGCAGATGAAACAGCAGATCATAGAAATGAATAACATAAACCCTGAAACATATATTTCCTTGCAAAGCCCAAGACAATGCTCTAGCATTCCACCACCACATTTATAGTTACACTAAATACATTTTTTTCCACTAATGGAGATTTTTTTTTTAAATACAGTAGATTGACAAGTCAGGGCAGAATACAATGTAATGTGAGTCACGCTGCACATGAAATGGATCTGTCACAGTGAAACCAGAGACGCATTTCTCTTTAGAACTCCAAACTCCTTCTATCTTTTCAAATTTCAACTTTGTCACCAAATAATTCTGACAAGTCTATTTCTAGAACACAATACAGTTGATAAGGCTTGTCTAGCATGGGACTAAGTCTTAGTGACATAAAAGTATTTTAACTCAATGCATTACAAAAAGTGAAAATCTATGAATGCAGGGGTGCATCCTTTATCAATAGCCCACTGGGTGATCTGTGTGACACATAGAGGAAGAAGGATTTATAGAGTAAATGATCACAACCAAATGTTTGGAGAAAAATAATAAAATCATGAGCTCCTAACTCCAATCTGTATCTCCAGAAAGAATCTATGTATCTGTCAAAATACCTGGCACAATCAAACCTTACTGGAGACATGAGATGGCACCAAGTAGTTAAATCAAAGGATTAGAGTAGCTCTTGAGTCTTCACCATGAGAAGGTTTCTACATAATCCAGTTTGTACTAGACTCCACCGATAAAATACAGGGATTGGAGTGCTTTCTCTCACTTCCATCCAAACTCTTCTAGATATGGCAAAATCAACGGTTACTGACACCATTTCCATCCACCATGAACTTGCCCATCCACCACTAGAGTTAGAATGAATACTGAGAAGGCCCTACTGATTAGATTTTTAAGTAAGAATGTGTGAACATTGCTTAAATAAACATTGTGCCTGAATTTTACACTGGCTAATAATGTACTGTTAATGGCTTCATTTAAGTATATCCAAGCATAGCATTTAATACAGACACACACTCACTAGTAAAATTGTAATTGCTTTACTAGACTGTGCATCTCTTGATTATATGGAAGGATTATCTGGCTGTACACAGTGGCTGAACAGCTCCAGTTACTGCACATAAACCACCATTTGTAGTAAAAGACACAACGTTTGCCAAGTTACAGTAATTCATAGCAACCAATAAGCTGTTTGTTTTAAACAGGTAACCAGTAAATGCTATCTGCTGATTGGTTACTATGGGTTATTGCTCCTGGGCAAACTTTTATTATATAAACCCTTAAACTAATTCTTCCCAATACAAAACAAAAAAAAGACAACAAAGGATTTTTGTTGCCAAGCTTCGCTGAGGCTGGTCTTATTAATGCACAGAGGTAATTAAAGGCAACTTAAAACAATGCCATAGTATCACTTCAGCCAGTCTATTTCATTCATGTATTAGCAGCAATGTTTTTTTAAGCATGTCTTATGACCTTGCATGACACCAGCTATGGTAAATCTTTATGTTCTAACCAGTGTGTATGTTTATGAATCCAACACCATTTTTCTCTCTTCAGATTATTAAGCTTTTTGCTACAGTTATGTTTCACATGGGATCAAAAAACAAATGTGAGAACTCCATTAGTATGAGCTATGTGTCAAGGGATCAGTATAAATGTCATCCCTTCTTAGCACCCTCCTGACAATACGTTACAGCTCCTCATGCTACTGTATGCACAAGCAGTCATATCTACTTGTCAGCGTTAAATATTTCAGCGGAAGCGCTGCCATCAGTCACACCATGACTCCTTATGTTCCCCCTTCTAACATACTGCAGAGATGTAACAGCTGGTACGGATGGTACCGCTCTGTAGAAAACAGCGTTGATCTATTACTTTGCTCAGGACATTTCCAATTATTAGGCTTCTTGACAAATATAGTGACAGATTTATGTGTTTTTACATAACTGTAGCAAAACAGAATGGGTTAGTAGCAGCTCGGCCATGATCCCCCACCACTTCCAGTACGTTAGTTCTTTTACCAAGTCGGCACTTACGTGTGTTGTTCATGAATGGAGCAAAATCTGAAAACAGACATTGTTGACATTGAAACATGCATTGCACATGCAGTCAGTTACATGAATTACATATCGAAGATCAGGCCTGTTAATGGATTTTGGTTGCTGGGAAATTAAAATGAAGCAATTGTCTCTATATTTCGGCAGCATAGTTGCCAGCAAGCAATGGCTTCCTTTTGTTCAATATATTAGCAAAGGAACAAGCAAAGTATTCATTATATTTCCATGGTATTTTATATACATATTAAAAAAAAGATATGTTTAATTAACTAGGATTATGCATAACCTGAATAGGTCTGACGTTTTGTTCTGAATAACAGTAGTATCTAGCACTTAATTATATGTGACCTTGCAGAGGCAATGGAGTAGACTTTTATAAAGATGCAGATAGAGAAGGGAGGAAGAATGGCAGGTTATATGAAGTGAACAGTAAATTTCACAGTCTCTTGACATGGCATTCCTTGTAAAATAGTGAAGATAATAACATAATATAAAATTCCTCTACAACAATTTATATATTAGTCTGGGAAGCATCTTAAAAGCTTCTGATAATACTCACATCCCATTCAGTGCCTGGCTTACTGGTGAGTTGGCTTCCAGCAGGAATAAAAGGAGATTATAGAACAACATGGGGCTGTCTGGAGTAATTATAATAACTGCCTCATATGTAATAAAATGCACGTTTTCCCAGGTGCAGTCATAGCAACCAATAAGATGGTGGCTTTTAAGCAGGTGACCAGTAAAAGCTACTTGCTGATTGGCTGCTACAGGTTAAAAGAACTCTAATAAGCATTGCACCTTTAATTACAGAACTCCTACTGGGTTCTAAAAGGTAGAAAAGACAGTTCAAGAATGGGATGAATAGCACTCCTTTATATTTTCTTATTTAGCTGAACGGTACAAAAGTACAGAGAATTAAGTGCCTCAAGCAAAAGGGAACTCTCCAGTAATCTAGCATGACGCAGTATTAGAGGAAAAGAAGTTTTAGAATCCGGATATAAGTACTGAGCTTTGAGTGACAGTGTGTGATAACAAAAATTAGAAATCATAACTGTGTCTACGAGCCTCAGAGAGATGTTAATAACAGTGTAGCATTCCTAACCAGAATCCTGAAAATACATGAAATGATAAATGTCATGTTGACTCCCTTCTTATTCAGGGACTCCTTGTATTGATCACTCCTTGTATTTCAACGTTTCACTTACCATAGTCAGTGACAGATTTGGGGGCACGTTGTTCTGTGTCTGCATTCCTCTTCTTGTTCTTGGATTTCCAAGCATGATAAACCTTCAGTCTCCTGTGGAATTCTTCTCTACATGCTGCCAGGAGTTCAATATCTGTACATTTAGTTTAGAAGGAAAAGTAGTTGTGAGAATCAGAGGAATGCAGGGTGAATTCTCTTGACAGTCACTTTACATGTTTCATAACAGAGCCTCAAACACAGTGAAGCAAATTTATATACAGGCATAGTATATTTTTTTCCAGGATGCTTGGGACCTGGAGTTTGTTTTGGATAAGGGATCTTTCTGTAATTTGAATATCCATTACTCTGGAGTCTGGACTCTGATTAAAGAACATTAAAGAGGTTATTCAACTTTCAGTTAACTTTTAGTATGATGCAGCGAGTGATATAGTCTCAACAATGTGTAACTAGTTTTCATTTATTATTTGTGCAATTTCAGCAATCTGTTTGCTAGGGTCCAAATTACCCTAGCAACCATGAACTGATTTAAATAAGAAACTAGAATATGAATAGAAGAGGCCTGAAGAGAGAGAGATAAAAAGTAGCAATTACAATAAATGTGTAGCCTTACAGAGCATTTGTTTTTAGATGGGGTCAATGACCCCCATTTCAAAGCTGGAAACAGATGAAGAAGGCAAACTATTTAAAAACTATAAAAAAAAAAAAACAATAATGAAGACAGATTGAAAAGTTGCTTAGAATTGGTCATTCCATAATATACTAAAAGTAAACCACCCCTTGGAATAAACCCTGTAGATTTTGCCACCAATATGGATACATGCAGCCTAGTTAGGATCAAGTACAATGTACTTGAAAAAAGAAATCTTTTCTAAAAATGTGAATTATTTGATGAAAATCGAGTCTATGGGAGATGGTTTTCCTTTAGTGCAGAACTTTATGGATAATGTGTTTCTGGATAAGGGATTCAATAGCTGTATAGAATATAAAACCCTTCTTTATTCTCTTTAGAATGTTAGCTTTTCACTGGATAATACATCATTATATATTATTAATTGGATAATGTATAAAACCCTTTATTCTCTTTAGACTGTTAGCATCTTTTCATTGGATAATATATTAATTATTATATATTTATTAAATATTATATATTATTAATTGGATAATATATAAAACCCTCCTTTATTCTCTTTAGAATGTTTGCATCTTTTCACTGGATAATATTTTAATTATATATTTATTAAATATGATATCATTATTATATATTATTTATTGGATAATGTAAAAAAAAACCTTTATTCACTTTAGAATGTTAGCATCTTTTCATTGGATAATATATTAAGTATTATATATTTATTAAATATTATATAATTATAAATTATTAATTGGATAATATACAAAACCCTACTTTATTCTCTTTAGAATGTTAGCATCTTTTCACTGGATAATATTTTAATTATATATTTATTAAATATGATATCATTATAAATTATTAATTGGATAATATACAAAACCCTCCTTTATTCTCTTTAGAATGTTAGCATCTTTTCACTGGATAATATTTTAATTATATATTTAGTAAATATTATAGCATTATTATAAGTTATTCATTGGATAATGTATAAAACCCTTTCTCTTTAGAATGTAGGCATCTTTTCATTGGATTATATATTAATTATATATTTATGAAATCCTATAGCTTTATTATAAGTTATTCATTGGATAATATATAAACCCCTTTATTCTCTTTAGAATGTAGGCATCTTTTCATTGGATAATTTTTCATTCTTATATATTTATTAAATATTATAGCATTATTCTAATTTATTAATTAGATAATATATAAAACCCTTTACTCTCTTTAGAATGCTAGCATCTTTTCATTAGATATTACATTAATAATTAGATATTTATTAAATATCTAATTATTATGTATTATTAACCGTTTCATATACAAAACCCTTCTTTATTCTCCTTTGAATGTCAGCATCTTTTCATTAGATATTATATTAATAATTAGATATTTATTAAATATATAATTATTATGTATTATTAACCACCCTTCTTTATTCTCTTTAGAATGTCAGCATCTTTTCATTAGATATTATATTAATAATTAGATATTTATTAAATATATAATTATTATATATTATTAACCGTTTAATATACAAAACCCTTCTTT
This sequence comes from Xenopus borealis, assembly GCA_024363595.1. Taxonomy (NCBI): domain Eukaryota; kingdom Metazoa; phylum Chordata; class Amphibia; order Anura; family Pipidae; genus Xenopus; species Xenopus borealis. The sequence continues at coordinate 96,613,663 of CM044439.1, forward strand.
ATTCTCTTTAGAATGTCAGCATCTTTTCATTGGAATTAAAATGGAAAACATTATTTTTCACTGTTATTTGAGTTGCTAATCTGACTTTTTTTTAATAAACGTTTTTCCTTTTCTAAATGAGTACTCGGTAGTCTATTGATACCTATGTTTCATACAATTACTTGTTGTAAAGCGTATGTGTTTGTTTCACTCTGATATTAATCCTATTAAAAGGGTTCTAAAGCCTTCGCTGTTGTAAATAACCCATTTCAGAAACAGTCCCATGGCAACTCTGCCAGAATACTCTCTAATAAAGATAACAAGAATATTTATAAAGCACGACAGCACTGCTGTGCTTAGAAAAGAAGGAATTAGATTTTAGCACCAGGAGAAACGAGAAACAAACACATTCTGCAAGCTCAGAGGAAAAAAAAAATCACTTTAGCATTTTTTTTCCCCAGAATATAAGTGAAACAATTTTTCCCTGCGCTGGTACTAAATATTACATATTGTTACGGAGCCTAGAGTCTCTAGTACAGCTATAAAATAAAAAGGCTAAGTATTCATATGTTCTCATCCAGCAGCCAAAACTCAGTACTTAAAAGATGGTTTCTACCGGGCAAATATATTTTGAATAATAAAAAAACAAAAACTAATATTCAGTTGGCTGCAGTGAGCAAATGCTAAATTACATCTAAATTATTTTGTGTTTATCTTTGACCATATTTTTATCTCCATCGCATCTTGAAAAAGAGAGAAGAAAAAAAAATCCTAACCCCATGTTATTAGCCTTTCAAGATGACACATTTACTCAGTAACAGAGCTATAATTAACTAATAATTAAATCCAGCAAATCGATACATAAACAGCTTGTAGCAAAAGCAACATACTGAGGGCTTCTATTATTAAATATGCTTTGCTGAAAAACTCTTTTCCCAAAAACTAGGTCGCATGCACGTTTCTAAATCATTCTCTTTAAAGATCTAATTGACTTCTCTGTCTTAGGTTTCAGCCTTTCATCCTTTTTAATACACCATTAGAAGCTCTAGTCTTACCTGGAAAAGTCACACAGGAACAGTTTCGGTCCATTTTAAAACAACACGAGAAAGGAAAGTCTCTAATGGCATGTCAGGAAGCTTACGTTATTTGATAAAACATGAAGCTAACCATTTAAAGGTTCCTACAAGTTTCACACATGTGACAACATTTTTGATCACAAAGAAAGGCTTTCTTTGATTTGTTAAAGCACATGGGTATAACAATTTTTTTGTTAGAACATATATGAAAATGTATAGACTTTCAAAAGCATGCAGTATCCGTGTGAGAATTGCTACATACAAATTCTAAAATGCAATATATAGGCCATGACATACAGTGCTACTTATAGCTAGCTACTTATTGTGGCTGCAAAACACCAGAAAATACCCTGCCATAGACAATACTGAGAATTGTCTCTGCTAAAACACAGTTTACCCCATATGTAATAAAAGGCACTACGTTTGCCCAGGGGCAGTAACCAATAGCAACCAATAAGATGTTTGCTTTTAAACAGGTGACCAGTAAATGCTACCTGCTGATTGGTTGCTATGGGTTACTGCTTCTGGGCACACTTAGTGCCATTTATTACATAACCCCAGTAGTGTCTCAGGACAGAGACACAAACAATCAGATTCTGGGAGATTAGTTGCCCAGTGACAAATCTCCTCTTATTCTGGGTGACTAATCTCCCCAAACTGCCTTCCCACCGGTTAGAATGTAAATTGCCAGAGCTTTGCCTCACGAGGAAACTTTGGGAGACTTCGGAAAACAAAGGCAGGGGAAGACAGTTCGGGGAGATTAGTCGCCCCGAAGAAGAGGAGATTTGTCACCCGACGACCAATCTCCCCGAATCTGACCCTGTGTCTCTGCTGTTAGCAGAGACAATTATCAGTATTGTCTATTTTATAGTTGCAAAAAGTATCTGCCTACTAGTAGCTCAGTGTGTCGTTGCCCTATGGATGTTTGTTGTTAGTGGTAATATAAAGAGATGAAGTATGACTTGGAAAGAATTCCGCTATATATGGATATAGGTACTGGGAAACACTGCAATCTTTCAACAGCACTTGGTCAATTAGATCTCCCAAGCATTGTTATAAGAAATTCTGACTGGTCCCCGCAGAAGAAGGAAGATCAAACAGTACAAAGACAGACAAGTAAATAATATAAGAGAATATCTTTAGTCATCAAATGTTGTGTACGTTGATTTAAATACTAGGAACACAGTCATCCATACAAACAAATATTCACTCCACTGGTCCACCTGTGTAGCACAGGGCATATGTTGCCATCTGTATGATTTCACATATAGGGCTCAGGGTAGATATTTTTCAGTTTGCACTTTCCCTTGCTCAATCTACTGCAGCAGACCTGTGACGACAGCTGTGGGGTTAACTGTGGATTGTCATGAATTGCAGAGCATGTGGGGGACTGCACAATACAATGCATAGGCAGTTGTGCTACATGCAAGGACTTTCAAGGCTTAAGGGCAAAATACTGTTATGTACTGTGATTATGTGTGAGATGTAGCAGAAAGTACAGAAATAATTCAATACATGGGAGGGACATGGAGGCAACTTTGTTCTAGATAATGATGGCAGTGCCAATGTTGGCAACCTATGATATGGGCTACTGTGCCGAAACGTTGAGGTATTCTCATTGCTGGCAAATGTACCTGCTCCTTGTTGTTCCTCTTTTTGGCCTTAAATGTATATCTGTGTGGCATGTATCTATATCTGACAATACTGTTGTATCTATATATTGCTTTGTATTTTTTTTTTTTGAGTGTGCACACCCAACAAATGGAAAATAGTGCTTTTGGTTTACTCAATGTTGGGGTACCTTTGGCTTGTTTGCCCTCTGGCTTGTTTGCCCTCCATTGATCTGTATTTCTGACAACTTCCTGTAGTACAGGTATGTTACCCAGAAAGCCCCAAATTACGGGAAGCTCCTTAGACTCCATTTTAGTTGCTTGTACTTGATCCCAACTAAGATATAATGAATCCTTATTGTAGGCAATGTTTAAATTATTTTTTTAAATAGAAGTGAGGTATGGAGATCCTTTATCTGGAAATCCACAGGTCCCGAGCAGTTACAACAGGTTAAATGAACTGCTGGGGAATTGGGGAACTCTGGCTTGCTGTGCAGCATACTACAGGATACCATATAGAACCAACTGGTGATCTTATGAGGGACTGACCCAAAAGCAGAAGAATAGGACTAGGAGTGCAGCATGCGTGGTTTCTGCATTCACTTTCCTAAAACCACATATTAGTCATTTAAACGCTTTTTAAGAAATAGCCATTTGCAATGTTAAGATTATATCTCTGAATGGAATAGGCTGCTTAGCAGTCAGTTAGCTTACCGCATGAAGTATTGATTGCATCTCGTAGCTCTGCATATTTCCACTTGCTTAAATCTTGTTTTTTGACAGATGCGGCAGATTTTGTCGCTTGGACTTGCCCACCCCTAAAATAGTGAAACAATAGTTATTATTTTGTACAAGTTGCTGAATACCAATAAGTACCAAGGGAAATAATGACACTTGAAGGGGAAAAAAAAAACTTTAAATCCTTGTTCAGTCTACAACTAGACTAAAAAATACTGTCATAAAGAAACAGAGGGGTTATCTTTGGGTTTAGTCTAGAAAATGTAATAAAAACTCATTCCCTGACATAATGATTTTGCGCATCCACAGCTACATTTCAAGAATGTTAAGACCTCTATGATCTCCAGTAGTGATATACTGAGCACAGCAACAAAAGCCAAAAATGCACATAGAAATGGCAATACAAAATGTAATTTTCTTCTGGCTGATTCTTTGTACATTAAATATATGATAATGCAGGTTTCACTTAAACGTTTAGATTTTTCCAGTTTAATATACAAGCGGTGCAAAAAAAAAAAACCCCTAGATACTTTGGTAGGGACCATATGTAATTGCTAGGTGGATTGCATGCTAATAGCCTTAATGTTGGACTTAACATATTAAAGGGATCCTGTCATGGGAAAAATTTTTTTTTCAAAATGCATCAGTTAATAGTGCTGTTCCAGAATAATTCTGCACTGAAATCCATTTCTCAAAAGAGCAAACAGATTGTTTTTATATTTCATTTTGAAATCTGACATGGGGCTAGACATTTTGTCAATTTCCCAGCTGCCCCAAGTCATGTGACTTGTGCCCTGATAAACTTCAATCACTCTTTACTGCTGTACTGCAAGTTAGAGTGGTATCACCCCCTCCCTTTCCCCCACCCAGCAGCCTAACAAAAGAACAATGAGAAGGTAACCAGATAACACAGGGGTCCCCAACCTTTTTTGCTCATGAGCCACATTTAAATTTTAAAAAGAGTTGGAGAGCAACACAAGCATGAAAAAGTCCATGAGGATGTCAAATAAGAGCTCTGATTGGCTTTTTGGTAACCCCTATATAGACTGGCAGCCTACAGGAGAGAATGTTTGGCAGGACATCTGTTTTTTTATGCAACCAAAATTGCCTCTAAGGCAATAATTAAAAAATAAGCACCTGCTTTGAGGCCACTGGGAGCAACATCCAAGGGGTTGGAGAGCAACATGTTGCTCGTGAGCTACTGGTTGGGGATCACTGAGATAACAGCTCCCTAACACAAGATAACAGCTGCCTGGTAGATCTAAGAACAGCACTCAATAGTAAAAACCCATGTCCCAGTGCGTACTATTCAGTTACATTGAGAAGGAAAAACAACAGCCTGCCAGAAAGCAGTTCCCTCCTAAAGTGCTGGCACAAGTCACATGACCAGGGGCAGCTGGGAAATTGACAAAATGGCTAGCCCCATGTCAGATTTCAAAACTGAATATAAAAAAATCTGTTTTCTCTTTTGAGAAATGGATTTCAGTGCAGAAGTCTACTGGAGCAGCACTATTAACTGATGCATTTTTTTAAAAAAACATGTTTTCCCATGACAGTTTCCCTAAAAGTACAAAGGGGTTGTTCACCTTCCAAAACCTTTATCAGTTCTGTTGAATCATAGAAATATAGAAATGAAGATTTTTTCAAAAACAACTTTCTATTTGTAACCCTTTTTCTAATACTGAAGTGGAAAGTTTACTTTTTCACCATCTTATGTCTTTCTAAAGCAGCTCTAGGAAGGGGGTCACAGATAGTGATGTGCAGGTTGACTCAAAACCTGAGGTGACCAATAGATTGACCACTTCTTGGGGAGGTTTGGGTTGAAATTTGGCCAACCAGACTTGATTTCATTAAACACTAATGATTTAGACAAATCAATACCCAGTGGTTCCTTGTAAAAAACTGGTAACCTACTGGTAGTGGTAGGACTTCCAGATGAGGGTATATATGCAATCGGTGGGTCCATGGTTCAAGTTGGGGGTCTTATTTATAGCAAACTTTACTTCTTAGCACATCTTTTTAAACGTCCTGTTTAATGGCGGTAAGCAGGTTGTGGATTGGGTTGCGGATAACCCAGTTGTGGGTGGGATAGCAGGTGGGTAAAAATGTGGGGTGTGGGTCTTTACTATACTGCAAAAATATTTTTTGTATCCCTGCTTTGAATACATAAAAAAAGAAATTCTTTCATAAAGTTACACATTGGAAAACTAAGCTGAGCAAAACACACATTTATACCATTAGGAAAAAGGCTTCTATTGCATGAGAACAATGAACATATTTTAGCTCTTTTTTGCAATAATCAAACTATTCAAGGTTATTTAAATGTCTCATTTGCTGCACTGCAGTGGTTCTTGATTGTTTAACAGAGGAACTACAATAAGCATTCCTGCCGTTATTCTTCCAAAAAAAAAGCCTGCTACTGCATGGTTGGATTTCTAGTTTTGGTTTGTGGTTTTGATTGGGTAATTACTCATTTAAATTACCATAGTCCAGAATACAGTGAAATAATTATTGAGCTAAAATAAAAACACAACAGATTAAAAAGTATCATAGTGATGATTTTTGAAATTATTTATTGATACAGGTATAGGATCCCTTATCTGGAAACCGGTTATATAGAAAGCTCAGAATTATGGGAAGTCAATCTCCCACAGACTCAATTAAAAGCAAATATTATTATTGATAATAATAATAATAATAAAGTAAGTAGCTTGTACTTGATTCTAACTAAGCTCCACGAATCCATATTGGTGGCAACACAACCCTATTGGGTTTATTTAATGTTTAAATTATTTTTAAGCAGATTTAACATATGGAGATCTAAAAAAACAAATCCCTTTTCCAGAAAACCCCCAGGTCCCAAGCATTCTGGATAATTGATCCTATACCTGTTTATATCATTGTGTTTGGTTTATTTCTGTAACCCACCTAGACAGAATCTCTGTCATTTCTTTGGCCATTTCATCCCTGCAAAAAAGGTTGATAAATACAACTCATGTTAACTACATGGGAAAAGACAGAAATTATTTTAGATCAGTAAAATCCCCTGCCTTCCCAGCAGTGCCTGTTTTGAGATATTTAGACAATATTTTAGTTTAATCGATAAGGGGTTGACACATTCTGACCCTATGCTCCCTTATTCCTCATCTCAAAATATAAGTTGTTGGAGTCACCTTCGGACAACTTTTGGAGTTATTATTTAATATTCTGTAAATCGTAACATCAGGTTTATAAAGTTATAAAGTCACAGCTGTCTAATTACTGTACCTGGCAGAACTTAGGATTTCTTGCATTGTTAAACAGATGCTGTATACATTGAATATACCCGTGTGAGTTAAACTATGCAAATTGTATATAGAAATAATATTTTTTTTTCCAGTGCACTAAAATGCCCCGGGAACAGATAATTACAGTTCAGGAATATGTGCTTCCCATAGATAACTAATATTAGATTTGGGCATGCTTAAAGCAACATATCTTGACACCGTTAGTATAATTTTCATATTGTAACCATAATATTTTATGCATGTCTTTTTTTTAACCAGCCAAGAGGGATGATATGGTGGCTGTCACAAGACAGGACTTGGGGCTTTTGGAGACATGTTATCTCAAGTCACAAAGATATAGGTTAAAGAGATATTTCTATGTCATGATTAACTTGGTGAAGAAGCCAGCACATTACTATATATCACACAGTTCCCAATGTATGGGATATTCCCTCAACACAAACATCATTTTTAAATAACACAGAGGCATTTGCGTGTCACTATTTAGGTTGAAATGTTATGTTTGCTTGGAGATGAGAATACATTCTGTACAATCAATATGTAATATATCTACGAGAAGGGGATGTATTTATTAGGAGATCCACGGTTGCCTTATTTCATAAATAAACATAGAACAGCATAAAGACTTTTATGAAATGAATGTGTGAAACATCACACATTTACTTTTTTCATTCCCAGTAGTTTTTAAAGGGGTTGTTCAACTTTGAGTAAACTTTTAGTATGATGTCAAAAACAATATTCAGAGCAAATTTAAAGTTGGTCCTCATTTTTTTTTTAATTATTTGTAGTGTTTTTTTTTTTTTTAATTATTTAACTTTTGTTCAGAAACTCTCCAGTTTGGAACGCCAGCAGTTCTCCGATTGATATGAGAATGAGAGGCTGGTGTAAATGAACAGAAGAGGAATTGAACAGAAAAATAAGTAATAAAAAGTAACAATAACACTGAAATTGTAATTTCACAGAGCAATAGTTCTTTGGGTCATTTCAAAGTTGGAAAAAAAAAAAGGAAAGTCATTAAAAAAACTATAAAAATAAATACCGAGGATCAACTGAAAAGCTGTTTATAACTGGACATTCTATAAGATACTAAACATTAACTTCAAGGTGAACCACTCCTTTAATTAAGAAAACAGAATTGTCTGATTATGGCTAACTTAGAAAGCCTGAATTGTTCCCTGATTGGAAAAAAAAATGCAATAAAGTGAATATCTAGGTCAGTGTTCTACATGTACTGCTGACTAAAGCTTGAATAATCAACGAGGCGTTGAGACCCATCCATCAAATATTAGGTGGATAGAAGAGTTGTCTTTGAAGTGTAGACTCCATAATTCACTATAACCTCATTGTACTGGTTACAAGAAACAAGAAAATGAAACATAATTGGAAATCAAAGTGTGCTGTTTTCTGAGGAAAATGTAAATCAAATCTCTCTCACATGCTGTACAGTATGTAGTAGCCATGTCTTTGAACAAGTACATTCACTTTCTAAAAAACGTATTTGCTGTTGGCTCTCCAGGTGGGCAGGGATCGGCAAAAGGAAATGAGAATCTTAAAAAGTAAATTGATCCTCTATTATTAAAGTGATTCTGACATCTAAAAATTAAACGCAGCTGCATAGAAATAGTCCTTAATTTGCAAAACAAAAAAAAACCCTCTTAACTGCAGTGCTGGTTAATGTCTTCTATAAAGTGTCTAGCTCCGTAGGGGATCAGAAATCAGCAATGCTGCCGCTAGTGTAGAGGTGTTAATTTTAGATCTTTAAAGGAAAACTATACCCCCCAAACAATGTAGGTCTCTATAAACAGATATTGCCTAAAACAGCTCATATGTAAAACCCTGCTTCATGTAAATAAACGATTTTCATAATATTACACTTTTTTAGTAGTATGTGCCATTGGGTAATCATAAATAGAAAATAGCCATTTAAAAAAATAAGGACAGCCTCCTGGGATCCTAGGATCCAACGGTGCACACAAACATACCAAACCAACTATAAAGTTAGGTCACATGAGCCAATTAACAGACAGAGTTGCGTCTTTTGCTTCCACACTTCTTCCTGTTACAGTTAGAGTTGAAATATTTCTGGTCAGGTGATCTCTGAGGCAGCACAGAGACCATCATGAAATGGTGGTTCAACGCAAGAGATGTAGAAGGGCAATATTTACTTAAATATATATATATCAGGTAGGTAAGATTCTTTAATATGTCACTTGATTTGATATAAATTATCTGTTGCTCAAAAATTCATTTTCGGGGTATAGTTTTCCTTTAAGATCTTTTTTTCATTAAAAAACCCCCCCCAAAAAAAACCTGTTTTATGTTTTTGTACTATAAGGGGCAGATTTACTATTGGTCGAATTTCAAATTGAAAAAAATTCGACCATGGGAATAGTTAGGGAATTAAAATCCTTCAAATTCGGATTTTACTGCATATAAAAATTCAATTGAGCGATCAAACGGTTTAACCATTCGATCGAACTTTTATAATTCCATCAAAATTCGCCAAAGGCACTTCGGTAGATTGAAACTAGCGAACTAGGCAGTCGAATAAAAATTTAAAGGGCAAGTAATTCGATAGTCGAATAGATTTTTATTCGATTCGATCAAATTCACTGGTCGAATTTAACTAATTTGCATATTCAAAATTCAAATCTTTTTGAAAATTCGATCGAAATTCTAATCATTCATGTGAATAGATGTGAATTTAGTACATTTGCCCCTAAGTGTCATATAATTTCTCCAAAAAATAGGGATAACAGAACATTAGAGAAATTCTGTTTGGGCAAAGCACAAAAAGCACCATAGTAAACACTCTGTATGGCATCCTAAAACACCAGCAGGTAGGTTTATTAAGGGATGAATTGCAAATTTGTCTCTGTCTGGATAGAGAAAACATTGCCTTCCAGCTACAGGTGGATATTTATCACTTACACTGGCAAAGCCCATTGGCTTCATAGTCTCAGAATTAAAGAGTTACACTTCTGCAAATGTCTTTTTTTTTTTTTTTTTTTGCCAGACAGGATTATTGTAGCAGTAATAAAAAATACATCTGGGCATTTATTTAAACAAAATAATCAATTCCTGAAGATTAACAGATCATTGGAAAGGCATCAGGAATTGCAGCTGAGCCAAATACCGACATCAGAAAGAAGAAGATAACTGCCTGGCCTGCATTAATGGCTTCCCCTTACCTTCCAACACTGCAGATTTGGAAATTGTGCTTACATGAGCACTCAGGAAGCATAAAAACTAGTCTGACATAAACTCCTGTTATAGCATATAAATCCTGCAACACAATTACATTTCCTATACGCATCCATTGCATGGGCCATAATCTATAAATACCAATATAAAACGGTTATAAGTTCTCATATAAATGTTTTCTCCAAATATATGACATCATATACATTTACACATACATTGTCAGTTTGGTTTTCTCTCCACCAGCTCTGGAAACAAAAAAGCAACACTGAATGAGTTTAAAACGTTCCAGCATGAATTAGTTGTATCCCAATCTGAATTGGTGTCACCCCCATGCACACAATTCCCTTTGATTTAGGATATATCATTTGTGTTTGATCTATGTTTTCACTTTAATCTTCCCAGCTTCCACGGGATAAGCTCATTAATTAAAGTAAAAATTAGCAATCGTGAAAATTAACTCATTTGATAATTATGTCAGTGCTATCATTTTATTTTAGCTTTTTTTATTTATTTTTTATTGTGCATTCATTGGCTGGCGTTGAGTTCGGGGTAATTAATTTGGAGAGAATAACATTTAAAGATTCATTTTTGTAAAGGAGACATGCGTCATACTTGAAGTTAACTGGAGATGGTTGCGTGACTTCAACCGTAATGCTGTAGAAGGAATGTTTAAAATGAATACTCTTCTTCTGGGTTAAATTACATACAGGCTGATGCATAAAAAAAAAAATCACTACAAGAATACAATGTCAATAATAAATAAATATGTGGCAAACTTTCTTTTTTCCCATTTTGATTAGGACTGCATGATGTCCAGCATTCAAAAGATTAATATCAAAGGATAACTTTTAGTATGATGTTGAGAGTGACAGTGTCAGAAAATTTGCAATTGGTTTTCATTTTGTATTATTTGTGGTTTTTGAGTTATTTAGCTTTTTATTCAGCAACTCTTCAGTTAGCAATTTCAGCAATCTGGTTGCTAGGGTCCAAATTACCCTAGCAACCATGCATCAATATGCATTACAGACTGGAATATGAATAGAAGAGGGACTGAATAGGAATAAAAGTAACAGCAACAATAAATTTGTAGCGTTACAGAGCTTCTGTTTTTAGATGGGGTTAGTGAAAGAGTCAGAAGAAGGCAAATAATTCAACTACTATAAAAAAAATGAAAAATGAAGGCCAATTGGAAAGTTGCTTAGACATAGCCATTCTAAAACATACTAAAAATAAACTGAAATGTGTACCACCCCATCGAATAAAAAGGCTGTGTAATACAAAAGGATATAGGTACATGTAGGGGCAGATTTACTAAATTTGTGTGAAGAATTCGAACATTTGAGCGAATAGTCGAGAATAGTCGCAATTCGATCGTGCAACTATTCGAATATGCAAATTAAGTATTTTTGACCATCGAATATAGACTATTCGGGTGCATCGAATAGATCGAATAAATATATATTCGAGCGCTTGACTATTCGCCAGTCGAAGAACTTGCCCTTTAAATTTTTATTCCCCAGATTGAACCTACTGAATTGCAATAGAAGTCTATGGGAAGCCCCCATAGGTTTTTTTTTGTCTTTTGCTGAATTTCAATCGTACGATGGAATGCTTCGAACGTTCGATTCTGGCGAATATTCCAGTGTTTTTTCTGCGATTGTTCGTAGAATCGTTCGTTCGTACGATTCTGGCTAATAATGCGCTCAAGTTCCGGTGAATATTTTATTCGATTTTGGCGAATATTTATTTGCCAAAAATTCGCCAGTCAACCCTCGACAATTCAACCCTTAGTAAATCTGCCCCATATTGTTATTCAATTTCTTTGAAAGGCATGCTTGTAAGGCACAGAGCCTTCATAATGGCTGAACATTCCTTATTCCACTGCTTCATACCTTAATATACACTTGTAAACTGTTTTTGGAAAGAATACTCCTGTACCTGAACAAAGTCTTTCACATTTAAAGCCTGTTTGACTGCATGGTGCTATAGTTTGGGCACCAGAAGTAGAGATGAAATCCAATATTACATACTCTAAACATCTCTCACAGACACACACTATATATGTCCAAATAGATACATTTGTCAACAAGTATTTCGAAATCTCTGGAGCAGAATTATTAGAAGTATCAGGGGGGCAGACCAAAATTTCAACTGGGGAAACCGCATAGTCGCATACAGATACCCAGCATTTTGATTTACAAAACAATCTTCTTGACTGGACATATTTACAAGTGCATATAGATTTGTTGAACACCATTCTGCCAAAATCTAATCTGTGGGTCTGCACACAGGCTACTGTCCTGCTGTCACTGTACTTTGACCCTGTAAAGAGGAACTAATGAGAACAAATGAGCATAGCAACCGCCAATTTGTTTTTATCAGCCAGCTGCCGGTAGAACAATGAAAACAAACATGGTTGCCATGGGTTACTGCCCAGAATCAAGTTTGCCCTGTCTTTATAAATCACCCCCTGCAACTAGTTATACTGTTTTCTCATTAGAGGGTTGGGCCATCAATGGAACTTACGCAAGAGACACTTTTTTCCACAATGACTTTGTAAAATGAGTGTATATACAAAATAATTTATCCTAGAAAACCGTGTTTCATCACAAGGCATCAAGGCAATATGCAAAAGCTACATTTCTCTGTAGCAAATTAAGGTAAGCAGAAATAAATCAAACTTGAAATCCCCATTGGATTAATCTGAAAATGCATTAATCACATCTATGTCTATGTTAAAAAACCATGCATGCTTAAGTTCACCTTGATGGGTGATATGTACCACTGAGTCCAATTATACTCTCCTTCCCCTTAACATCGCTATAAAACTTATAGGGTCCATGGTCATACAACAATGGAACCGCTGACTGCTTTCCAAAGGAACATGAAAAATGATTATAGTTAGTTATAAGAAGGATAAATGGGGGTGGTAGGTGGAGGCTCAGAGCCGTGAGGCAGCTTGCAGTTAGCCACAAGACTACTCAGGACTCACCACAACTGACATGTATGTACTCATTTGGGTAATGCAACAATATGGGTTAAGTTTGCTAATGGCCAAAACACCTATAATGACCAAAACCAGAATTTACTTGTCATCTTTTTAAAAGCAAACATGTTATTAGTTGCTATGGTTTACTGCACCCAGGCAAACTTTATGTGTTTAATTAAATATGGGAATACATCTCTTCCATAGCTGAATTATGAAACAAAATTATAACTACTGAGCTTTTTTAAAGAAGCAAGTATTTAATTTTAATTTACTTTTGTTCCCAAAGCAGCAGTTCTGTCATGCTTTGTGGCTGATATTCTATATATAATAATAGGGTATTTAGACCACAATGGTCTGGGATGGCCAATGGTAATATCCAGCTTTACTATTCAGGCAATGGCATCCCTAGGCTGGTTCCGCTGGCCCCCATCTGCTTCTCCTCCCCGTCCCCTCTCCTTCCCAGTCTCTTTCGCCTCTTTTCTGATAATAGATTCCATACTTCTATGGAACAGCCCACACCTCTTCCAACATCCTACTCAACTGGGTAGATTGGAAGTGGCTGCATTAGAGTGATGACCTGTTTTTAACGAGTCTCAGTAAGAGTATTGTTACCCTGGGGGTGAAATGATCAGATCAGAAAGATCTGGCCCAGTGATTGAATGACTAAATTGTGGCTGATGCACTTGTTTGCCTCACAGGCTGACAATCAGAACACAATAGTAGCCCTCTACTAGACCCATTGGTGGTGAACTGCAGCAGTTCTATAGCTATCTTAAAGGAACAGTAACACCAAAAAATTAAAGTGATTTAAAGTAATTAAAATTATGGGGGTTAATTATGAAATGGTCAAATTTGTGAATTTTTTTTTTACTCTAATAGATTCGATTGTTCTTTAATGTTGTTCCATAACTTTCTTATGCACACCTGAAAGCTGTACTCTATGTTGGCTATTTTATCTGTTACATTTTTGTTTTATTTCATTGGTTTTTCTTTTTGCTTTTAATTTTATTCTGTGAAACTGCAAAATCCCAATAAAAAGTAATTGTAAAATTATAAATTCACTGCATGGCCTTCGTTTTTTTAAAACAACACACCCGCAAACACAAGCTAAGAAAGGAAATACGAAAAAAAAAAAAATCAACTTTGTGGACCAAATGCACTTTGTGACACTCAACAAGAAAAAATAATTTCAGACTGATCATTTGGAAAATGACCAAATCTGCATCTTAAACTAAAATGGTATAAACAAATTGATAGAGTGAATAAAATGTGGAATGTAGTGATGGCTTTGTGTTAAGACAGAGCAATTACAGAACACATATTTTATTTTGCTCTAGTATCCTCTGGGAAGAGATGATTTCTTCACGTGAAATGCTTTTAGTAAACTGCCATCTTCAGGGACCACTCAAGTTATGTTAGAAGACTCTGATCTACACAATGTTTCACAATGCTAGGAGCTGCACAGGGATTGCCTTCAAAAACAAAGTCAGATTAACAAACCTGTTTTTTTTCACTGAGAATGTTAGGCTAATTAGGCACAAAGAGGTTTTAATGGGCCACCAGTCAACATATTTCTAATTTGCATTCCATATTAGACACATTTGTCCTGGACTGTGTTTAATTGCCATCTATTACTTTAAATGATCAAATGTTCATTATATCACAATCTATTACCAAATGCATTTGTTGAATCCTACATTAATCTGCATAGCTAAATTAGATGAAATTAAGACTGCTTTGTAGTGAAATATTTATAAACAGCACTGAAGCGGATGTTGAACACATTAACCAGCATCCCCACCAATTAGCATCTGATGACAGGGGATGATGGGAGTTGTAGAGGTGGTCTATCCCTTGAATAAAGTATTACAAGAATGTGGCTGGATTTGACAGCATTTGTGCAATGTCCACTATACAAATCATATGAATATATGACGTAGGAAAGGTCTCAAATCCAAGTAATTTTGTTGTGCCATGTATCGTTTGGAAAGGAAATCTGAAGAAATTAATGTATTCCTGGTGCAAAATAACAAACCCCTGAGATAACTGAAGTGAAAACACAGAATCTGGAAACTGAAAGCCTCTTAATTCAATCCCTTTGGTACTGGAAGGCATATAAATGCATTATGTGCCCTTTTTCAGGGCTAAAGAAAGTAGAGATTAAAGCAGCATTGAGTTGCACAGGGAAATCTAGACTAGCTTATTCTGTAAGGTTAATACATTCACAGCAAAATGACTGGAAGCTCTGTATAATGTGAACAAATTCATTCCATTTCCAAGAGTTGAAATCTTGGAGAAAGTCACTTTCACAAACTGAAGAAATGTTTCTTGCTACAAGCCCCACTCTGTTTTACGGCAGAGGCCAGCTGAACTTATACTTTATTGAAAGTGTAAATGACTGACATCCAATCAATTTCACCTGCCTGTGGCTGGTCACTTAATTCCCCACCATGCTGAGCATTTTGCTTCCCAAGTCTCTCCCCCTTTATTTAGTGCAACATTTAGAGCACAATACACAATACACCTCGGTAGGAATACTCCAGACCTGTACCCCAGAAGAAAAAGCCCCCACCTAAAATGCAACTGGTAAAATGACAACTATGATAACCACGAGGTGGTCCAATCTGTGGCCATCAAGCTGTTGTGAAACTATTCTAGCAAGTAGCTGACACTAAAGGCTGTTGGGAGTTGAAGTTTCAAAACAACAGGAGGGCAGCATTTTAAAGATTGTTTAAGTTATAGTAGACAGTCCTTTTGGACTGCCTCATTTCTCTCATTCAGGCCTAGCAACACAAGAATTAAAAATCAGACCTATATGGACATTAGCTAATATTTTGATATTTTTCTGTATATTACTTAATGTGTAAAAGTTATTTACCTGCGCAATGCTGAATCTGGTCCTTCCTCATTGATCAGCTCTGCCTCATTCTGTGCAATTCTCATAGCAAGCTCCCGATCCCTTCGCTCTTGTTCAAGGATCGCCTGCTGCTGAGATTCTTCCTGACGCTCAAGAGCCAGCTGCATCTCCACTTCAACCTACAAACAAACCATTTTATTGAAGCCATCATATTCTGCCCTCAAACAATTTCCTTCTAATGAAACTGTTTAGACCCTGGGTACAGAGAAAGCAAATGTTTACCAGCACAGAACTTCTATCTGTATTCACTTTTCATTGGCATGGTTATAGATAGAAAAGTTGGTCTTGTGTATATATAACAGCTTATATATATCAAGGGCATATCGGGCAAAGAATTTATCCGAATGAAAGTTTTACTTGCTTCTTTTTGACACTGAACATAATTTCAAACTGACATATCTCAAATGTACTTGTTGAACTGAAGCAGAGCTATGGCAAGGGTCAAGCTGAATTAATGGGAAAGCTGCTACGCCCCAGTCATCCTTTTCTGTCACCTGGGAAATGGAGTAGGAGCTGCGCAGACGGTGTTTGCCCAGTATCAGCCTTACATAATTCTTTCGGTATATGATAGATATTTTTTTTTCTTATTGAAAGATTACAGTTTTTTTCAGTATGCTAGTTTTCTGGGATTTTCACATTTGGCCAAAAGAAAAGTTAAATAGCCTTTCGGTGACAAAGACAGTGACATTTGCCGAGTGTAAATAGAGCATTTTTAAAATCAAATTGGTTGGTTTAGAACACTTCGGTTTGGCTTTTCAGAAAAAAATTTCCCATTGTTATATTTAATGATAATAATAACACAAACGTTGGTCTGATAGGGTGGGAAAATGCATATGATATATTGTTCCACTTCAAAAAATAATAATAATGAAATGTATAGGGTTAACATTTATATGGCGGAATTACTTTAAGGTGCATGTGTCTAGAAGTACAGAAACATGGTTTATAGCAGTTTTTACTATATACTAAATACAAAATATGCAAGGCAGTGAGCACATTAAAGTACCAATAACACCAGCAAAAAAGGAATTTTTGAATTCAAACATAATTGTTACCAATGGGATATTTAGGTTAAATACATCTGCATTTTTAACGGGGTTTTTTGCATGAATGTGCATCTAAGGCTCAACAGACCTAGCGGGACTTTGTTTAACAACAAATAATAGATACATAAAAAAGGGGCAATCTGATCCTATGAGCTATGGCACACAGGTTTTACGCTATGTCCACATTTCTCAGCTGGTGGAAGAGCAACCTAGTCCACCCATGCTGTCATTGTTTTTAACTGAAAGCAATTGTCAAAGCAAATAGGTATTTTTTGGAACAAAAACACAAATTTTAAAATTAAACACTTGGCTGCGGAACATGCAACCATGTAAGTGATCCACCTGCTGACTATTTGTAGTTTAAGTGACTAATCAAGCCTTATGCATACAGTACATAATGATCCAGCAGCAGCCACACATCTGCTATGGCCACTACTTAAGCAAATGTCTTCATAATTTTAAGTCCACCTTCAATACCAGCCCTTTTTTTAAACATACAATGTTTTTTTACCTAAGATTATTGGGAGTTCATCTCAAACTAACCTGAATTCGCTTTTCTTCTTCTTCCCTTTTTTTCCTTTCTTCTTCTTCTTGTTTTCTTTTTACTTCAATCTCAGCTTTTCTGCATGAGAAGAAATAAACATGACAGGCTTCAGTTCTGATCATAAAAATAAATGTATATAAACAGAACTGCAATGCTGGAAAGCACAAATGTACAGCATGGGATTACTAACAGACGCCTCTCGTTTTCTTCTTTCCTACGAAGTTCTTCTTCAGCCTCATGCCTTTTCCTCTCCCTTTCCATTTCCTCTTGAATTTTCCGCAAACGTGCAGCCTCTTCTTCTTCTTTCTTTCTCTTTTGCAGGGCATTAAGTAGTTGACCAGAACTTTTGACCAGATTATCATATTCTCGTTCTATCTGCTCCCGGGTCATTATAGTGTTCTAATAAAAGAAGAAAGAAGTAGAAAAAAATATAATTAAAAGTATAAAAAGAATAAAATTCTTTACTAAATTGTGCAATTTCAGCAGGAAGACAAGGCCTTCTGTAAGTTGCCATAGGTCACCATATCAGGATAATGGACTGCTGTTACCGCTTATCTAAAGATTCTTCTTCTTTAAATTGCATCACTGGCATAATGGCAAGTAATCCTTGGTAGTTAGCCATCAGCAGCTTTTTAACAGACAGAGCAGAGGAAATAATAAGGATGTTGATATTAAGTGGGTACAGAATACGTTTAGCAGACCTTCAAACTGACATCCAAGGGCACCCATAAAACTGGGTGGATAAAGTGTGCCATATCATTTGTTCTTCAGGCCATGCTTAATTTTTGAGCAATCATCATTGGCCACACCTGCTTAAAATTACAGCCACAAAGTTCTATTGAATAAAAAACTGAAAATAAATATGTTATACTTTTAGCTATTATCACTGATCCTATCATATTGCTGCTGCTGTCACACACCTGTACAGGAACACTTTTCACTGATGGAAACCCTAGGATAGAACTTATTTTGAGTTAACCTGAATGTATAAGTATATCTGGAAAGTACAGAGACCCATTTACTAACATGTGCAAAATGCACAACAATCTTACTGGCCAGTCAGTAAGGCATTTGGATTTATATAGGGGATTGATACCCATGCTTCTACCTGCCAATTAAGAGTAACATTATAGAGTTGTTATCATTCAGATAAAAATCATTCCACTAAATATACATAAGAGCTAAGTAAGCTGAAAGAAAAGCTGGCAGTGCTCCTGGAACTGCATGAGATGCCAAGATGCCTCTAGCATAAATGATTAATAAACTATTACCACTTCAAGCTAAGCCCAAAAATAAACCATAGGTCAGGATACGAAGAACATGCAAATTAAACCCATACAATTCTCATTTGTAATCACTGGACCACTGCAACTTAAATTCAGCAACAGTAGACCAATGTCTAACACCAACCTGCTCCATCATGAATCATGCCAAAGCATGTTATTTATAATGTGTTTTTTTAAGTTATCACAAACATGTATAACTCTGCTGATGTAGTTTAAGTTCTAATTCTTATGCAATCCTGAGCTATTTAAGGTTGCAAGAGACCCCTGACTTAGCTGTAATTCTCCCACCTTTATCTTGGAGAGCAGAGCATCAATGGAAAGCTCCAAGTCCTTTACTTGTTTGTTCATTTCTGCTTTTCCTTCTTTAAGGGCATTAACAACTTCATTAAATTTATCCAGCCTTTTTTTCAGAGTTTTTACTTTTACCATCCCATCAATGCTGTAAAATTGAGATTTCAGTATAAGTCATAATCTTATAACATGTACAGTTTATCTGTTAAAGTTAGCAAGTAGTAGCCCAAAAGTCTTTGCACTTACCGGTACTATTTTAAGCCCCCTGCTGCCCATTTCTCATCCCAACCTTCTTTTGTTTACTACATCACCTACCTGTGTGCTGTTTTCCCTTGCTTCATCTAGTCACCATATTTTCCAACAATTTTTCATTTACTCTGTATCCTTTACCCCTACTCCACCCCCTGCATTTTGACTTTTTCTTCCTTCTATGCCTTTCTACACAATGTTCAATATTTTCAACTACCTTGATCTAATTCTACAGTCTGCACATATCTTTACTCAATGCTTTCCTCTCACTTCTGATTTTAGAAACTCTGCAGTCAACAAATAACAGTCAACAAATAATTGCAGAAGATTAATGAATAATGAATGTATATATATATATATATACAGCGCTACAAAATAAGTTGGCGCTATAGAAATACATGTTAATAACAATATATTGGCATGTGCTGTAAACAGAAGAAATATCAACCTTCTACCATTGGACACAAACGCAATACCACCCAAGGGATCAGAAGGACATAGTGATTACTTCAAACCTTGTAAAAGATACAGACTTCCTTTTAACTGTCTATCTGGGATTAAGACAGATATTTCAGTATTCAACTAATAACAATAAGGCTCCCTAGCTGCTTTCACCATAAACAGCATCCATGTTTGCTAAAATCCCAAACTCAGGATACTGTTAGTTCAATTTATGTGGTATGTGGAGGAAACCTATAATTCAGTGTTCTATCCATCTGATATGAATTGCTCAATTTAGAATCTTTGATGGTTCCCACTGCACACTGCACTGTACCAAACACCTGCTCTGTACAGATTTCATTTCAAATCCAGAACTACATCAGCTTCAACTATATCCTGAAATCAACCTGTGATTGTGAGCTTCCCCATTCAGAAAATACAGTCAGCTGGAATGTCATTGACTTACATAAAGGAAAAGAGATGGAGAATACTGCTTAATATCCTTTCTTACCGTGGTTTGTGTTTCCTTCTGCACAGCCACATTCGGATAGTTTTTTGCATTTTAATGCAAGCTGAAGCCCGGTATTGAATCTTGTTTTTTACTAAAAGAGAGAATCATTTTTACAAGAAGTGTTGGTGATTTAAATGTTAGAAAATACTTAGGGCTAACTTGATAAAGGGTCATAAAGAGGCAGTATATCCCCTTGTTCAGCACAAATTCAATGAATCCGACTTGTGTAGAACATACTTTTTTTTACATTTCTTGAGCTAAACAGGTCTTTGTGAGATGATTTGATGGACAGTATACAACCCTCTCCCATCTTTTTTTGCTGTTACTGTTTAGTTAGCAGGAGTCAGTTATGCAGGGGGATTATCTGTGCACTGGTAATATAATTATCTGCCTCCATCTTTGGTACTTTTAAGGTAATTAGACTCATAAGGTTTGCTCCTGTTTGGCCATAGGCAACAGCAGAGCAAGCAACTGATCCACAAAGGGGGTTATGAAAATAATAATAATAATAAACATTTTTGGAGTATGTTTCTAAAGAGGTTTACAGGACTCTAGGTGAAATAATATTTATATAAAGGGCACATAACAGCAATACCACAGCACAATTGTTTAATGATGATAATCATTAAAAATGTAATACGTTTGAACCTTTCAGTCCATGTCAGATTCTGTCACTCGTCATTTAATGTCATGCCTTCATTAATAAAAACCTGACGGTCACAAATATATATGTTAAACCCCCAAGGTATAAACATACACCACATACAACTTTGAGATTGAAAAGATTTATATATTCGTGACTATCAGGTTTGTATTATGGAAAGCATGACATTAAACCATGAGTGACATTCAAACTGTTTGAACAACTGAAAAATCCAGTCAAAAGTGGATGATACTTCCCCATAAAACAGCCTACTTACATTTGATAACGGAAAGTGCACACCACTGGACCTTTTTCCAGCGACTGCAGATAAGCCAGTGATTGACGCGCCTAATCAGCTCAGCTAAATGATCTGGATCAGATTTCATGATCTGATCAAATTCTGCAAACTGGAAAGGAAATACAATAAGATGAAGTAATTACGGAAGGAAACCAGACAGGATATAAAAACAAAACAGAACAAATAATGAGTGTAATCATGTAATACCACCAGTAAATATCTCCAATTCAAACCATTATATATAAAGTACTAGGTGATTTCCCAGTGCTCACGTTTAATCAACTCTCTACACATATATAAACCACAGCGTGGCTGTGAGCGCTTACAAAGTGGAGATAAAGAACTGACAGATGTAGCTTACAACAGCTACAAAGATTCTATCTCTGGTATAAGGAATGTATCCTACCAATAAATTTACAAAAAAACACAAACTAAGTATCTTAGGAGACATTTCCATTGTAAGTTCAGTTGTGAAAATCAATACATGGCTTGGGAGAAACAGAGTTCCACAGAATAATAAACACTCCACTTTTATTAGACTACTAGGCATACGTGTATTTTTTAGTACCACTAGGTAAGAGCAGTTAAACATTTCTATAGAAATGTGATATAATGCATAGGCAGAATAGGAGCTATGCATTAACCAAATATAAGAAACCCGTCTCCTGAAGAATTGACTCATTACTCTATTTATTTCTCTTTGTAAACTAATAGTTGTTTAGACTGAATATATATTGTGATTGAAAGTATTTAATAGTATAATTACAGTGTAAAAAAATTCAGTACCCCCACCACAGTTACTGTCTATAACAGAAAAAAAGTGTATAGTATTATGTATTACAGTATATTTCATTATTTGCTCTTATGCTTGATGTTTATTACATACCCTAACATGTTCGATTCTTAATTACCATTTTTAAAGTAATGTTTTTTAAATCCAAATTCGACAAGACTAGTTGAAACAACATAGTTTAGAAACCAGGGATAGCCTGGATAAAACAACAGGGTTGCCATATAAATGTTTTTCCTAAGATGGGTGTATATATGGAGAAATACTGTATATTTTGACATCTGTAGGAGAAACAACATGAGCACCTGTTCACAGAGAAAAATAATTCTATTTATTTACCCAAGTACTCTAAAGTCCAAGGTTATAAAAATCATTTGAACAGAAGGAAAAGGTTAACAGAATAAGTTTAATAATTCACCGTATTATTTGAAATTACTGCATCCTTAATTTAGAGTCATCAAATTTTAAGTGCGGAATAAGGAAAAAAATATATAAAATTAGACACTTACCTTGCCAGGCCTGAAAAACACCTTAGTTAAACCAAATTTGTAATCATTTTCATTTAAACCCAAGGCTTTGAAAAGAGCCTGTAACATAAAAGAAACACATTAATAGGCAGGAATTCATAGCCCTTAAAACAGTCTTCAAAGCAACTAATGAATAATTCAAACATGAGCCATTTTATATGGTGATTTTTTTTTTTTATCACATGAAAAGGGAGTTTTGGTACAATTAAAAAAAAAAGGACTATTATGCGAGATGTAATACCTTGCAGAAAAGTCTTGGATCCAATCGAGATAGTTTTGCAGGCATATATTTCTTGTACATATTGTAGAGTTCATGAAAGGATGCTCTGGAAGGAAACCCACCCTGCATTAAGTCTAAAACTGACACCATGCCTAAAGGACAAAAAAAAAAACTCACAGTTAAATCTAAAACTACATTTTAGTGCATAGTGCATATTTATCGGCTATTAAATAACATTCTGACTTGTCACTATATACATCTATGCCTGCAGTAAAACAAATAAAGTCGGCCATACACTATACGATCCGCTCGTGTTGCCAAATGAGCAGATCTATCACTGATAAACACACCATACGGTTGGGTATTTTGGACTAACACGATTACAACAACGGGAATACCAGCCAATGGAATGAGGACTGCATTAACTAGCCGATGCAGTCCTTGTCCCATTGCCCATATTTCAGTCGGAGGGCCCCATAGACTGGCAGAGAGGATGGCTTATTGGTCTGAAGGACCCAAATCAGCAGCTTAAATCTGCCCAATATGCCAGTGCTTGACCACAATAAGAATGTGCATTTGTTTAGCCACTTGTAAGGTATTCATCTAATTGACCAGCAGTCAACTGCACAAATACAGTTTATGATCGACCAGTGTATATCCACCTTAAATGAGTCCGCATATGTCAGCAAATGGCAATGCATTGTTAACCAACAGCATAACCGAGTAGTTTGCAAAAGAAAAAATCTGAGGAAGCACATTATCTCTCCAGTACATAAGGGTGAAAGTTGTTTCTTGTTTTTGTTGCAGTGATAACTATTCTCCCAGCTTTGAGGAAGCATGTAATGGTTCTATTGTGCTAATGCCTAAGGTCTGATATACCCACGACACTAATTATTCTCAGTATCAGGCATAGGTTCTTTTAAAGTAAAATAAAAAAAATCCTACCTCAAATAGGTTACAATTTAATTTTGGTCCCTGAGGAAAAAGATTACATGTCTAGACCAAGGAAATAATTTTCATAATAACTGAATTACCCACGGAAGAGAAAATCAAGATAACTACTGTTAATAAATGGAGTGTATTTTTCTTTCAGGAGTACATCTATTGTATTTAATAGCTATATATTTATAAAATAAAAATCTTATAACCCCCCCAAACAACTTTTTCCTCTTTGTTTATATAAACTGTATGCCAATAATCCAAAAATCAAAGGATGTCCAAATACATTTCAATAAGAGCTATCTAATATCCATATACAGAAAGCCAAACAAAAGAACAGACAAATGAAACATGGGATAAAACATTTTTTCTATACACAGGCATGGTATCTAATATTTGGAATGCTTAGGTGCTGGGGAATTCCAGATAAGGGATCCTTCTGTAATGTAGAGCACCACACCTTATGGCTACTAAAAACAATCAGGTCTGATTTGCCATCAGCATCTTATGCTAGGCTATTTAACATGATGTACAAGGCCCTCTCATATTATTACCAAGAAAAAATAAATCAATCAAAAATGAAGAATTGTTTGTTTAAACAGACACCACGGGAAATGAAATTGCCCTCTCAAAGCTTTCTAGATAACAGATTTACTGATAATGCATCCTATACCTGTAGTAGAGAGAATATTTTCTATCTTCCTGCTTTAAAGTCTGTGTGCACGGCTGTTCAGTGTATAGAAATTGCTGTGCTAAATATTAAACATTCTCCTAGGGTAAGGCGCAAATGCACGAGAAGCCTAAGATTTGCTCTTTAATGAAAAACATGTAAATAATATGAGTGGAGACATAACTTGTCAATAATTTATTGGGCTTAAAAAATTCAGATACTTTGTTTCAGTCTCAGTCAAGGTCTAACATAACTGTTTCAATCATTTCAGGAAATGTGATTGTGAATCGTTATTGCGCATTGTGGATTGTAACTTAAGAAGTGCTTGAAGGTGTCGTAATCTTTTGGAGCAAACATTGCGACTTTTTCAGTAAGACGTTTTAGCGCAAAGTATAAAATACGCAAACGGCCTCCTGCTGGCGAAAGTGGTCGCTAAACAGTTTCCAGGTTCACAAAAGGTATATTGCATTCACGTAAAGCAAAATTTGTTCACGCAAAGGCTTAACTTTTCGCATTGCGAATAGTTATTGCGTTACCGACTTATATTACATTCTTGGTAAAGCCGATTATTGTCTATTTTGTAGCCATGCAGCTGTGTGTCTTTACCCTTACGGCAGAGACAGACTAAAAGATTCGGGGAGATTTAGTCATATGGCAACAAATCGCCTTTTCTTCAGGTGACTAATATCCCCAAAAAGCCTTACCGCCGGCTAGAATCTAAATCGCCGGCGGGATGGCACTCTGAGAACTTCGTTTTCTGACGTTTCCTCGTGAGGCAGTAAGTGCTCTGAGAGCCACCCCACTGGCGATTTAGATTCTAGTCGGTAAGAAGGCTTTTCAGGAACATCTTCCCGAATCTTGTTGACTGTCTCTGCCCTTAGCCAGCGGAATACATATTAGGGTAAATGAGCTTCTGACAAAGTGGAAATATCCAAGGATTCTGATCTTTGTTCAATGCACTGATTAATAAAAATCAACACACTGTGTTTTTATGATTTGCACAGTGAAAATACTTGCCTTGTGCATGATTATATATTTATAATCATGCATAAGAGTGGTGCTTTAATGCGTAAACAGAATTGTGATTTTTTTTTTTATTCGCACTGTAACTATCCATAAGGACTTTTAAAATATGGTATTGCAAATAGCAAATTTATGCACACGCTCTGTATTTGAGTTACGCCAGAACTTTGGTAGCAGAGAAAACATTCGGAAAACGTTTTTTGCAAATTGCGAATTTAAATTGCTGTCAACACTAATTTTGCGCACAATGACCTTGCACAGTCGCAAACACCCAGCTCTTTTGCGAGCCATTAACGGATATTTTTGAACAATGCAAATTTGCAAAGAAAAACCCAAAAAAATGAAAGACGGGAACAGTAGTGCAATATTTCAGCGTTCAGGAAGGAACATGGGTGATACAACCATTTGTGGATAAATATGAACTTTATTAATGACCCCCACTATATATATAAGATATATTACTTCACACAATTATTATTTGTTGCTGGCATTGCATTGCTATCTCATGGACATGGCATGCAACAACTTCTCTTTGTTTTGTCTGATTTGGTTAACTCCAGAGGTCATGTGGTCACATTACATATACAGGTATGGGATCCATTATTCGGAAGCCAGTTTTCCAGAAAGTTCCAAATTATGGAAAGGCTTTCATCCATAGACTCCATTTTATCCAAATTTTTAAAAATTATTTCATTTTCCTCTGTCATGATAAAACAGTACCTTGCACTTGATCCAAACTTAGATATAATCAATCCTTACTGGATATAGAACCAGCCTATTGGGTTTATTTAATGTTTACATGATTTTCTAGTAGACTTAAGGTATGAAGATCCATTCTCTGGGAAACCCCAGGGCATAAAGAGTCAGAGGGAAAAAAAACAGACTAATGAATGAAATGACCAACTGAAAAGTTTATTAGAACTTGCCATTCTTCAACTAAGTTATCAACTATTAACCTAAAGGTGAACCATGCCTTTAATACACATACAGATAAAGAATTGTATGATTTTAATGCCCTTGTGAGACACTCTTGCTGATTCTGGATTCACTCCTCAATAAACCTAACTACAACTAGGGCCAGAATGAGCACCAATGTGACCTGAGCCCAACTCTCCTTCTCTCCGTGTTCAAAACTGATTACATGTAAAATAATGAAAGTAAAAAGATATCGCAAAAAAACACGTTTTGTAAAAACAATTAAATCAATTAGCAAAACCTTGTGATAGGTACGATTGGGACAACAGAAAAACACTTTTTTTCAGCTAAAAATTAGGAAAATTTATAGAAATGACTTTGCCATGAAGCCGTAATTCAAATGCAGGTGAACAGCGTGAAAATAAATTGCCTGAGGCCCAAGAATTATTTTCTTTAGATGTCGGCGCCTCATCTACAGCTTAACTAAAAACAAATCCTGTAGTGAAAACGTGACAGTAAATCAAGTCTGCAGTTCCAAGCAGCCACACGAAAATGTCTGTCTCGATATACTAAGGAGTCTTTATAATGTATTCTTTCACTTCCAAACTGAAGACAGTTATTTGCTAATTATCTATTAAAAGAAATTATGTGAAAGGAAAAATCAGCTCCCTTATACAATACACATTTTACAAGCAAAAATCAGATCCTTTGCATAATATTTTGTAAAAAAAAACAGGAGTTCTCAAAAGATAAGGAGCTCTACACATTTATAAATACTAGAGGTGGTTCTAAGAAATTGGTTTGAATAAAATGGGCAACTCCTACTGAGTTATGTTTTAAGTATTTCTCTTGCTTGTTTGCTCATGATATAGTTACATTCTTGTTATTGTTTATATCATGTTTCAGGAATACAAACAAAGGAACATCAGAATGTGGTTCAAGATGGTTTATGGATTAAAATCCCAATCTGTGAAGTTCATTGGGGAAACTGGAAGGGGATATAAAAATATCATATCATTTCAGGTAAAAATCCAAAAGAGAGGCATGACAGTGACACCAGAATTAACATGTTCAGTAGCAAGATTATATGATGGAAGGCCTTCCTTCTTCACATATTTTGGCTCATAATGAAACAACAAATGAGAAGCAAGATAGAAAGTAATATGGCTGAAACATTAGAATGCACAGGATATATCAGGTCAGGGTAATTACAAGCAGAAGATCATAGCAGGAAATAAAATTCCTGGCAGGGAACATAGAACAGCAGGGAGTTACTTTAGACACAAAGTCATTCTCAGCAAGAGACCTAATAACTGAAGAAGGCTACATTGCTAGCCACAACTAACAATTACAAACAGATGGCTAACCTTTGCAGGGGTCTCAAAAAAAAAAAAATACACAGGTTCAGTAGTGTAATATCAGAAATAACTTACTCTCTACTGTGATGGAGTCCAGTGAGGGAGGCAATTGTATTGGTTTATGCATTTTACAGCTATCACTTTACAACACAGACATGTTTTGCAGCAACTCACTCATAAAGGGTCATAAGAGGACCCCTTAGTAAATCTGCAGCCTTCATATCTAATATGGATGAACCGAATCCAGGATTCAGCCTATTTCAGCAGGATTAAGCCGAATCTTTAAAAGTATGTGACCTTTTGTCAAACAAACAAAAAGTGAAATAGATTTTGACCATGCTGTGCATGCAGTTCTCTTTAGGGCCAGGGCACACGCTGCTATTTGGGGAGATTAGTCGCCAAGTGATAGTTCGCTTCCTCTTCGGGTGACTAATCTCCCCGAACTGACTTCCTGCCAGAAGAATGTTAATTGATGGCGAGATGGCACTCTGATCATTCTGGCTTTCTGAAGTTGCCCGCAGTTTCCTTGTGAGGCAACTTCGGAAAAGGAAGTGTACCGAGTGCCATGCCACCGGCGATTTACATTCTAGCAAGCTGGGAAGGCAGTTCAGAGAGATGAATCGCCCAAAGAAGAAGCGATTTATCAGTAGCCTTGTGGGCCCTTGCCCATAGGGTTAGACCACACGGGAAGATCTGGTGCCCTCTAAACGGTAAGTCGCCTGCGCCTATTTCACACGCGGAGCTAAGGCGCTGAAAATTGCCTCGTGAGGCAATTTGAGCGACTTAGAAAGGCGTGTTAAATAGGCGCAGGCGACTTACAGTTAAGCGGGCGTGAGACACGGGCAAGCCATTCAGTGAGATTAGTCGCCCCCAAAGAAGCGGCGATTAGTCGCCAGGTGACTAATCTCCTTGAATCTTCACGTGTGGTCCAGCCCTTAGCCAGGGGCAATCCTGATGATAATGCTGTCTGAGGCGGCGCTAGTGCAGAGCGCGAAAGTGCCTGCTCTGCACTAGAAGAGCCGAATTTCCGGGTTGAAAACTGGAAATTTGGCTCTTAGTTACCAGGAGCGGCTTTTTTGTTGCCAGGGGAGCGCTGCCACCTGAGGCGAGTGCCTCAACTTGCCTCATTGGCGGAGAGCCCCTGCCCTTGCCCTCCCTGGCACTAATTTGGATATACAAATTAGGATTCAGTTTGGGATTTGGCTGACTCTTTCATAAAGGATTCAGTCAAATTCCAAAATAGTGGATTTGGTGCATCCCTAATATCCAACCAACCCTGCAATATCTAGCATAACTAGTACCAGAGCTAGTGGCTAACAGCCAGACTGAAATATACAACTGCTATCTTTGAAAATTGTAAAAGATAAAATATACAACTCAACTGGCTGTTTGTGGCTTTACATGCCCTATAGGAATCAGCAACAGCAACTGGATTTATATATATATATAGGAAAGAGAGTCCCAACAGATCTGAATGTGTTTTTGTACCTCTATGATACTATCAGTACACTATGTACAAGGGGATTCAAGAAAGTACTTCTGCAGAAAATGTTGATTTCAACTCTGCCTTAGCAGTGATTTTAAGAAGTGGCTAAGTTGGTTTTGAAGATGTAGATATTGATTTTTAGCACCATTTTACAGCACTCTGACAATATAAACAGTAGCTGATCAACATTCTGCTGAGCTGTCCTTGACATGCATTACAACCTTTATTTATATTCTTTCTGTATAACTTTTTATTTCAGTAGTGATTTTTCCTCTCTGTTGAAACTTTATCAAGGTCAGATGTTAGAACTGCTGCTTTGCAGAACTGGGGTCCTTGGTTTAATTCCAACCAGTGCGCTGAAAGGAATATGTTACGGAAAGGCTGTCTCCAATTGTATCCAAATAATCCATTAAAAAAAAAATAATAATAATTTCCTTTTTCTGTGTAATAATAAAACAGCAGCTTGTACTTGATCCAAACTAAGATATAATTAATCCTTATTGGAGGCAAAACCAGCCTATTGGGTTTATTTTAATGTTTACATGATTTTCTAGTGCACTAAAGGCATGAAGATCAAAATTACGGAATGATCCATTATCTGGAAAACCCCAGGTCCTGAGCATTCTGGATAACAGGTCCCATACCTGTACCAGCTTCCAATTAAATTGAATCTTTTGCATGTTGAGTGAATGTGAGATCCACTATAGACTGTAAGCTCCATTAGGACAGAGACTGATAAGAATGATGAACTATCTATGCAAATAGATACAAACCATGAGAGTTATATAATATAATGCTGCATATTAATATAGCATTAGCAAGATAAATACAGACATTTTTTCTTCATAACAAAAGCCCTGTTGTAAAAAAACAAAAACATAAACATTACCTGAGCACTGTAGCTGAGATAAAATTTGTGCTCCTTCAAACTGATGACTTGTCATTTTTAAATTGGGTTTGATGCAGCGAATGAAGCTCGATCCCTGTGCGATAGTCAGTAAATCATTTGTTTCAAAAAACAAAACAAAAAAATAATTTTTATTGTTATACCAAGCAAAGAACTAGGTCATCACATTATAAATGTAAACATGGAATATAATTAACAGTAACTAAATGTAATGGATGAAAATCACACTCAAACACACATACAATGCATTATTCTTCATTTTCCCAGCTCATCAGCTCAATATTTAGCTTTCCCTACAGTTCTTTTTATCTCCTGCACTGATAAAGATCTTCAGAACACAGCTGGGATGAAAAAAAAAATCAAAAGGCTCTGAAGTGAAATGGATTATTATATTGGAAACTGAAAATAGCTGCTCCCATGAATGTAATGTTTATTGATCACCCAGATCTGGCAAATACTTTACAAAGTCGGCGAAAGTGCAAAAGCATAACCTTTCACAATACCCATTTCAATATTATTTTAAAGGGCCTGCCCACACTTTTCAATGTTATTTAAATGAAAAGACTTGTGTTGAATATACTTTTTGTCTTTAATTAAACATACATTTTTTTTGCACTAAATCTGAAACGTAAAAAATAAAGTAACAGTGAAAACAAATTAGCAGTCCACCAAGAAGCCCTCTGTATAAACAAACCCCCTTGCTTTCCCTCCAGTTGGAGCCTGTTTGGTTTTTAAATGAGAAGCTCATTATACAGAGGCTTCTCAGTGGGCTGGTGGTATGTTTTGATTGTTCTGGGAAAAACAGGAAGTACTTCCCAGACTTAACTGCAAGTTTCAGAATTCCTCTTCTTTGGTGCATGAAGTAACACAAACCATACAATAAATAGATTAGAAAAAATGTAAAACAACAGGGAAAATGTATTTTCAGTACAAGCCTGTTTCACTTGAAAAAGTGTGTATACTGCCCATTTAAACACATTTTAACTGCACTTTACAGATGTCTATGGAAATCAGTGACTGTAGAAGACACTAAAAGAATACTAAGGGGCTTTAGAATCATCTGCTTTAAAGGAAAACTAAACCTCTTGCACAATGTAGGTGTCTAGAAAAAGATATTGCATAAAACAGCTCATATGTAAAACCCTGCTTCATGTAAATAAACCGTTTTCATTATAATATACGTTTTTAGTAATATGTGCCATTGGGTAATCCTAAATAGAAAATGATTAAATAAAAAAATTTCCAGCCCCCTGGGATTGTATGATTTACGGTGCACACAAACAAACCATACACATTAGGTCCCATGAGCCAATCAACAGACAGAGTTCTGTCTTTTGCTTCCACACTTCCTGTTACAGTTAGAGTTGAAATATTTCTGGTCAGGTGATCTCTGAGGCAGCACACAGACCATCATGAAATGGTGGCTCAAGGCAAGAGATGTAAAAGGGCAATATTTACTTAAATATATATTCTAGGTTGAGTTTGCTGAAGTATTCAATTTGGGAGTATAGTTTTCCTTTAAAAAAGGGCCCACTAGCCATACCAAAACTTGTGATATGAGTGCCAAAGTTGAATAACAAAAAAACCTCTAGCAATAGTTTTGCTGCAGGTAAGTGCTGGCCTT
Organism: Xenopus borealis; assembly: GCA_024363595.1. NCBI lineage: Eukaryota > Metazoa > Chordata > Amphibia > Anura > Pipidae > Xenopus > Xenopus borealis. The sequence goes on from CM044439.1 coordinate 96,645,231, forward strand.
GCCCTAAATCTGAGATGGCCAGGCATTGTTCATAGGGGAATCCCAACAGTTGTAAGGCTGAAGGTTTGCAAAGGAGGCAAAACAGCAGCATTTTCTTGGAGACAGGAACCTACTGTATGTATCGCAGTTAGTTAATGTGGGCCGATTGACACCCTTGAGCTGTATGGCTCAACAACTTTATTCACAGATATTCTGAAGGTGGCTGCAATTTAATCATAGGTTTAGTCAGTTTCTGTACAACCAGAGTTTGGGAAGAGTCCACAATGCAGGGAATAGAGGACAATGCAGGAGGCTGAGGCTCCTTGTTAAGAATACATATCTAGTCTATTACCTACCTAGGGATTCTGATCATATGTAATTTGTAATTTCCCTTAGAATATTTTTCTGGCTAAAAGGGCCCCACAGATGTTCCATAGCCACCCTCTCTCTGCCCTCCCCCAAAACAGTCCAAAAATCTGCAACTTCCTGTCAGTAAAATAATAGTAAAATAAAAATCCCTGCATAACTGACCCGACATGAACAGCCCCAATTTATAAATGTCTTGGTCTCCCCCACACATGCTGTTTATCATCCTGCAGGGACTGTTTTCAGCTGGCATTAAGAAAAGTTTACCAGAGCAAGTGAAAAATCAGGGAGTCAGGAGGACCTGACTGGGTGGAGGCTAAATTCCCTATTTTCAATATCAACTGCAATTTTGTTAATTAAATAAACTATAGCTATTGTTGAAAAGTGCTTCTATGTGCTCACTCTGGATTCTGTGATAATACTTCATTTCTCATTTCATGCACAGCTCTATAAAGCTGCTAGGAACTACAAAATGTTGTATGCATGGCAGCTGCAGGGTCCTGGGGGCTGACTAAACCAGTAAACAATTAAAACATCATTTATTTGGGGACAATGAAAACCCATGTGTAGAGGGAAATGGTCCAACATAAACCAAGGGCAATAACAATGAGAACCATTATTTTAAGAAATATAAAAAAGTAAAAGTTATACTCACAGTGCTACGCAGTTTTTCAAGCAGCAAATTCAACTGAGTCTGTAAAATAAATAAAGTTCTGTTAATTATAGAGCAAAATAATGGCTGATATGTGTGCATTGGGTGGTTGGCATGCAATATGGTGCCAAATATACATGCATTTTACCCAGCAGTGCATGTTCTCATGACATTATGGCTCATGGAAATGCAGTCAGACCACAAAATAGTAAGATGCTGGAACACATATATTATGCAACTACTCACTAGCCAAGTGATGTATAGCTGTACTTAGAGCTATTTTCTGCAAGGAAAGCATACATATTACAACAGAGAAGAAGAAAATATATAAAATCTCATGGTTTCAGCCAATGCTTATGTATAGGGTATAAATACAATTCAGATATTAAATATTGAAAAACATAACTTTTTGGCTGCAGGGCATGAAAGGAATGATCAATCTTTCTATTCAGACAAACAGCAGAGTGTCTACTTTAGTCAGAGACTTAACAGTTATGCTCATAAGTTTACATTACATACCCTGGCAGAATTTATGATTTCTTAACCA